>CM021109.1:141635647-141651999 GCA_007115665.2 Sequoiadendron giganteum | reverse complement strand
AATTATTTAACCTCTTGATCACAATCCTCATATACAATATATTCAAATTCTCCAAAACACCTACATTTAAATATTAAAAAACGTTAAGCAAAATAAAATTGACATCAACTACAACTTAACATTTATTACAAAAAATATATCGGAAGATTAAGAATCACTACTTAAAATTATATAAATTATATTAGATGCCACCTTAAGATCTATATCATATGTCTCCACAAAGAAATAAAATTAGCAGTGCTTCTCTTGTGACCAACTCACATCTAGAATCTTCACCTCCACTCTTCAAATTGTATTTTACTATCTCATATCTCTTTTTCTCAAACATTGTATTTCCTAGATCATTTTTCTTCCATCATGGGTACATGATATATAAACTTTGATAACCCACCGCATTGTAAACGCTTCTCATTTAAACACATTTTTACAAAAACTACAATCATTGTATCTAGCACATTAAAATAAATCTAATAAGTCCTTGGATAAATTTGGTATTTTAATTGTACCGCACTCTTGTAAAATTTGGTTAGTGTATACAAAGTATAATTAATATTACATAATAGTTCATGATAGATAAAAACTACATGTCGTATTTACAATATGTATTATAAATTTTAAGAGACATACAATAAAAAGGCTTACAAGATTCAAATTCCCTTTGTGATATTTTTAAATGAATATATTTTTCAAGAAATTTTATACAATTTTGTTTGGCTACATTCCAATTAATGTTTAATATGTGGTGTGTGGTCTTGATCACCAATTTTTTTATTTTAAAACATCATTTACATTGAGTGATACTCTAGAGTTAAAGTGCCAAAATCATTCAATTTCATCATTTGTGTTATTAATTAGCTTTTTATGAACTCATGGAATCCTATCATTAAAATCTCAAGTACCATTTTCAATAGGACTATCTAGTCTTGATCTTATTGCTAGTGCTTTTCACAATATTTTACAATTTATGCTTAAGTGAAGATGAGTTTGCCTCATTAATCAAACCTTTATTGATTTATTTCTCACTATTGAGGTTTTTATTACTCTACAAGTACCTCTTTTATCTTTCTACTTACTAGTAATCCTAATAGAATTGAGAGAAATAAAAAAAAAAATTAATAATAGTTTTATTTTAATTAGAAATTTTGATTGCCTAAATATTTAATTTATTTTGTAAAGGTCTTATTTCTTACAACTTTAGTAATTTTACAAAAGTATTCATTTAAAAATTTTGAAGCTCAAAATTGAATGGTTCATGATGATCTCTTTAATTTAAGACTTTATCTTATGTTCTCATCAATTTTAAGTAACCATTTTTGGGTTCCAAAATTATTACAATTTTATCAAGCTCATTAGAAAATTTTGAATATGGGATATCATTCTTATTCAGAAAGGTCCTCTCTTTTCTTAAGTAACTTGGAGATACAATGACTTTCATTTTTTTATGTGTGTTATCAATTTTATTAATATTATCAACAATTGGATCATGGAGTATAATTTTAATATCATGGGGTTCATTTCTACATTATTCAAAAATATTTTTAAATTTGAATTCTTATTTTTCTATGATGTTACTCTTTTCAATATGTGTTTCATAACATTTTGCAACATTTTCCCTTTCATGTTCAATATTTTTATTTTTATTATGGCTAAATAGTTTATATAATATTAAATAATTATCCTATGTGGTATATAATTTTTTTACTTGTGAAATTCATCCATGTTTTAAAATCCTTTTGATTTTATGTGGAATGGGAGCCAAATCAAAATTATTCCAAGTCCACTATAAGCCACTTGGATAATCCACATGGTTCAAATAATTAAGCATATAACCACCCTAGATATCTTCTATGATATATTTAC
Source organism: Sequoiadendron giganteum (assembly GCA_007115665.2). Classification (NCBI taxonomy): domain Eukaryota; kingdom Viridiplantae; phylum Streptophyta; class Pinopsida; order Cupressales; family Cupressaceae; genus Sequoiadendron; species Sequoiadendron giganteum. The sequence goes on along the minus strand of CM021109.1, from coordinate 141,650,139 downwards.
ATTCATATAATTCTAAATAGGTAATTAATCATTTATTTCCATTTTGATAAGACTTTAGTTCATGAGCCATCAAGACCTTTGGGAAAACATATAGTGTCCCATTTAATAAGAGGAATACACTTACTTTCATTTGAACCACCCCATAATAATTTCTTTATTGTTTTATCTAAATCTTGAGAGATCTTCAAGAGGATCAATAAACATGACATCATATAGATTAGAATGTATTAGATCATAGCTTTAAGCATTAAGATTCTTCCATCCAATTTTAAACAATTATATTTTCATGAAGTAGACTTTTTTTGGGAAGCACTAATGTTGTCCTTCCATAGTTTAGAAATCATATTTACAAGCTTATCATTTGTCTCATTTTCTTCTCTCATTTGTGCCTTCAATAATGACTAAATTGATTTTACATGACCACCAATGTTAAGTAATGATGTTTTCCCTTTATTACTAGTTGCAGGAAATAAATCTTAGATGCAACCTTTATCAATGTTTTTTAAACTGTCTTTAATGACACATTTGTACTAGAGTGTACATGCACACTTGTAAATTTAAATTTTAGAATTGTTTTAGATTATGTTTTTTGTGCAATCTAATAATGTGAATGTTTCGATTATTAAAAACTATGATAGATGTTGAACATGTTTTTTGTTAATGGTATGGAAATATTATTGATGAGTAGATGAATTATTAGAACTATTTTAGATTTCTATTCCTTTTATCTAGATATATTATTTAAACTAAGGTATCATTGCTCCTTTAGGTACACATACATACATACATAACATGGATAATGCAGATGTTCCACCTCCAGAATCTTTGTTTGCAAATACCACTAATGAGATTAATAAATTAAAAGACTCGTTAGTGCAAGGTGCAAACCCAGGGATATATTTTGAACCATGCATGTCAATATTGCATAGTCTTGAAAAACTAATAGATGAACTTAAGAGGACTAGTGCATTTTCTCCAGATAGAGTAGTTGTTATTCTTTCTCGCATGCAGGAAGAAGTACATGGTGAGGTTCCCCTTAAAAAAATATAGGATAGTGTGACCAAAGAAATGATAAAAACCAATTGTTTTCCATTTTATCAAAGTGCACGTAAGGTTAGGGGATACCAGGTCACTAGATGTGTCGATCGTGCTATGGCCTCATTGATCTACCCACGATTTCTTGCAACACATGGTCAATACCCAAACAATGACAAGATTCCATTATATTTTGTTCATCAGTTGTATGCTGAGGTCCATTTGGGTCTCAAAGTCAACTACCTAGACATTCCACCATGTATTGGTCAGGGGCGTGGTAGGATTGCTGACAAACCCACTTATTGTCGAGCAGATAGGCTGACCCCAATGTTTAGGGTATTGGTTGGTGAGAGATCTCCTGCACTCACCCCAGCTCTAGCCCCCATAACAAATGAAGTTGTCGTTGCTTCCCAAAAGGAAGCAATTGATACTATAGGTGACATTGCAACTACCACCACTAGGATATATGTTGATCATGTAGGTCAATATTTGATGTCTAGACGTCCCTGGCCCACACCATCTTCAGCACAGCGGACCACCATGGATCCTTTCACAACATTAGGCATCCCTACTCCCATAGAGCTTGAGGCACTTATAGGAGATGTGGCACACAGGACTCTGCATTGTTTGGCTGAGGAACTCTTGGAGGCATATGCCTTCATTGCATAAGACTATGGGATCAATATAGAGCATGTTAGAGATCATTTGGCATGTGGAGGTTGTTCACTTCTAGGATCCCATCACTCTCAACCTAACACTAGTGCACGTCGGGATCCACCATCTGATCATTCGATAGCTACACAGACTATGGGTTTTATTGAGATGTTGGTTGGTGCCAGTTCGTTATCATCGATGCCATCTCACCTACATAGTCCTCTCCACTCATCATTTTTGGCATGCCATGAGATAGATCAGATGGATGCATATATTAGTTTGTCGCTTAACCGTATAGTTGATATGGTGGAGGCGACCATTTCAGAGGACTCAGGTCATCCGATATCAGATGATGTCCATGTATGTGTGCATGTGCATGTTTCAATTCCTTTATAATTATTTTTAAATTTTAGTTTTAATAACTAGATATTCATGTACTAATATATATGAATTTATATATTTGTAGGTGGACATACCTAATATCACTCCTAGCCTTGTTCCAGATCGTGTACATCGACGTGACTCTGTGGATGAATTTGATGCTAGTGGACATGTGAGTTTTAAATTTTTATATATACATGTGTATATGTACATGAATATGTATGCATAGTTCTAGATACATATTTAATATAGCTTATATGTATTCAACACATTTTTTATACCATTTTATTTGCAGGGCTCAGCACATCCATCATAGTAAGACCGTTCTCATTCAGATGGTCATTCGACTAGGAGTCGACATTCATATTAGGCCCTGCATTAGATTTATGATCGTTACTACATGTATTTTCTTATATGATGATCTTTCTAGTATTTGATATTTCATTATATCTAACTTACATTTGCTATATATGATGATTTTTAGTATTCGACATTTCCTTATATGATGATCTTATATGATGATCTTATATGATAATCTTATATGATGATCTTTAGTATTCCACATTTGATGATCTCTAACTTACATTTGCTTTTATGATATACATACATTTGGCACTTTGCTTATAACATGTTACATGTTTATACATTGATCAATATTGAAATGTTTATATGATATATTTATACATTTGCTTATATTCAATATACATACATTTTCTTATTTGATGATCTCTTACAACTTATATTTCCTTATATGATATATACATTTGATCTCTCTAGAGTATAATTTTAGGAAATGAATACCACTTTATAATTAAGTTCATTCACATGTTGATCACAATAAATATTTTGCACACGCATGCCTTGGATATATATGATCTTGAATGTTTTCCTTCTATGTATATTTTTTCATAAGATGGACCTCTATAAGCACTTGCAACTATTTATAGATCTAACTAGGAAAACCTTAGTGATAGAATATTCCCTCTCAAAAATTGGTTGCATTCATAGGACATAAGAAATTGCTAGAAAAGAGAAACAATAGTACATGGGGATTAAATATAATCTCAACATGTAGGCATACAATATTTTAAAAATATAATCATTTAATCATATAAAAATAGAACCATATACTCATATAAGCATTAAATTATAACTTTTGGCATTAAAGAAAAAATCTAAAATCCTAACTAACTCAAGAAAACCTTTTATTGAGCATTGTATGATTGTGCTCAAGATAACAATGATATACATGTTCTCATTATACTAACATAATATTACCATTCAGTGAGTGGACTAATTCAAGATTAATGAGTTAATTAATCTTGATTTATTAGTTAACTAAATGAGATGGAACTAGAAATTTTAATTCTTTATTTAAATGGATAATGTGTGCATTTGAGGTGGAGTTTGATAAAATAATTAATTATTTGATGGATAAGAGATGGACAATATGAATTTAATATATTTATTAAATGCGGGAAATTAATTAACTTTAAATAAATAATAAGAATTAATTCACTAAATTGTAATAAAGTATTAATGGATGATAATGAATAATAATGGATCTTAATTATGGTACATATGATAAAATAATAATAGTGGTTCGACAAAATTATTTTAGTGTCCTACAAGATGATGTTCAAAATAACATTGTTTCAAAAAAAAGAACTTAAGAAGAACGAATTATAAGAGATGAAAAAAATAATGATATGCCTCAATTAGGTGGAGGAATAAGAAAATATTAGGTAGTTGATGATGATTGGACTCAAGAGATTATTTGTGTAAAAAATACACAAGTTAGCTCTCAAAAGAAGAATTATGAGGAAAATTTCATATGAAATATAGAAGATGATGGAAGAAAAGAAGAGGAGGAATGTAGAAAAGGATTTAAGAAAATAAAATTAGGTGAAAAATGTGATTGATTGTTTTTGAATACTTAGTTATGTTGACATGTGAAGATCAACTTTATCTTAATATATTAGTAGATTTTATGCACCAAATTATGTAGGATTGAGGTTAAAATGTATTCAATAAGACATTTGATTTTCTTAGTGGGTCTAAGATGGGACAACCAATAGACACAAAGAGAAGTTCCCATCACATCTCAAGGTCTTTGACCTAGGTGGATACTATGAGAGAATGAATTTGAGATCAATCTTCCCTAATTTATTATATATAATTCTTTCACACACACTATGGGTTTTGACTTAACATGAAGCATGTCCATACTAGACACTTTTAGAATTTTTTTTTGGTACAACATTCTACAAGACACAAATTTTAATATGTCAGGTTTCTTTTTCTACAACAAAAAAGAAGATTGAGACAACATTCACTTTATATATATAGAAGACATGGAATAATGAATCAACGATTTTTCTTGGATGTATAGGAGAAGAAACATCTTGAGATGTAGTCATGTAACATCTCCTTGTGTGCCAATTGTCTTTTTTGTTGAGATGCTAGATTTGGGGGATCATTGAAACTAACACTAAATTTTCTTCTACTCCCACCATCACTCTTCCAATGAATTTTTTTATGACAAGGTTTGCACATTATGTACATAACAAGTACTTGAATTCCATGGAACAAATATATAATTGGAAATATCTACTCAATTTAAGGTTCTCAATGTATTTCAACCCCTAATTTGTGTCCAACCAAATTTAAAACACTTGTCATCAACATATATTATAAGTAACTAAAACAATCCAGAGTTCAAACAAGTTACTATAAGTTATTGTCTTGAACATTTATGTACATGTACAAGTGAACTTGAAAATCATGGATATAATCTAACTCAAACATTCTGGTTCAACCCGCTCTTGAATAACAAGTAAAATTTTTTGATGGTCATCACTATCTAGTCTCCATTTTTTTCGTCCATGTGCATGTGGAACTGCATGAAGATGTAGGGCGGTAGCAATTATAAGGTGACTATATTGATATACCTTGTTATCAAATTGATAGTCCACAAAATGAATCCCATGTTGAACAACTTTGACTTGTTTTAGATATATCCCTTGCACAACAACAGAACCTGCACAATAAACATGAACCTGAGGTAATACATGTGCATGTGTACAACATTTGCGTGCTCAAGGTTTGTACAATATATATTTAATGTTTTTAAGGTAATGTACACATGTACACAATGTATATATAATTTGAAATTCAAACTCACCTGTGGGAAATAACATTCCATCATTTGTTTCAGGCCGTGTTAGCTTATTCCTCTCTTTTGTGCAACGCAGTAAATAATAGCTAACACCTTCTATGTTTCCAGGCTCTACTATAATTGCAAAAACATCTCCTGTACACCAAATTTACACAATAAAATTCTAAAAAAAATAGAATTGTCTCTACACAAGTTAAAGATCATTAAATTTATATAATATTTAAATTATTGAAAACTTACACATGTACCTTTTCTAACCAATCCTGAAATATGGTCATAATCAATTGAAATCAAAGGAATGTCTTGAAATCTTTCATCCTCATTTTCATCGTATGTGTCTGAAACAAATAGTGGCACCATATCCCATTTACTAACATATTCAAGTTCTTCATTGTTGCATGCATGAGAGTTTCCCGCAATGCACTCAGTGTAGAAACAAGAGTAATCTCTTGTGTATAATGTCCATCCAGGGTGACTATCTGAACTCATAACACAATGCAAAGATCTTGTTTTTTCTACCCTCTTGCATCCATGCATCGATCTTCTATCCACACCTAGATAAATGTAATTTCAAAAAACTTATATGAACTTGAACATGTGTGTATATATATATATACATGTGTAAATTTTAAATTTAAATAATTTTTTTTTTAAATGTAATTTATACATACTTGATATCTCCCAAAACACTCTATGTGGAATGTTTTGGTTTGTTCTTGAAGATGTGCCGACCTCATTTGATGCAAAGTGTTTCTTGCACCATTCAACAACATCATGTGCATCATCTATATGATCTTCTGAATAATTCATTTGATGCTTTCTTAAAGCACGTTTGATGCAAGCTCTTGCGCCATCATGTTCACCCTTTCCATGCCCACTCTCAAAGAAACTCCAAACATGTGGTATGTTGTAAATTTTATGATATCTAGAAAGTGCATAAAATGGCCATGATGATTTGAATTGTGCCACCCATCCATCCGACCATACAAAATGTTTTTCAAATTTTACACCCTTGCTTCTCAAATTCTCAAAAAAACATTTTGTAAAACAATGTTGTACAAAAAGTGTGTCATGCTCTTTATCATCACTAATATAAAAGTGATATTCTTTCTTGATGGCTCATTGTTCATCTGTACTCTCAACACCATCTAATTCCAATTGTGCATGTTGATAACACACATGAACCATAATAGTGACCTATTTTGAAAAGCAATATTCTGATTGAATCTCTTTTTGATGTACAAAAGAGTAATTTTCTGCAAAGTCAACTACTGATAGAACTGTTCCAAGTGGGAAAGTATCTCTTAATGTTTGAAATTGATGTGCTTGCCACTTAGCATAAAAGGAATGTTGTATGTATGGTTGTATCAATTTTTCAAAATATTCCATAAATTTCCCAATAGGTATCTCCTCTTCTACATAGTTTAACCTTGTGGATTCTTTCCCAAAATTTGTTTGAAACTTTACATACTTGTAACTCTTGCAATTTACTATCTGACTCAGGTCAGCATTTTCATTTGTTGAAGGAAAGTTAGCCAAATTTTCACATGTTTCATAGAGTCCTTTTATGCATTTTATTTGAGGTCCATTTTCATGATCACATAATAGATACTTTATGAAAAAACTTACATGTTTAGGAGGTGCATTTTGAAAACCATATATTTCTTCTCTCATCTTTCAAAACACCTAATAGTAGAGATCAAATTCAATGTGATAATGACAACAACAAGTTTCAAAAAACTTGTTTATCTTCACATAATATGGCTTTAACCTTTGAAACATTGTTTGCCCAATCTTTATATGAGGATACATATTAAAAAAGTTCATATACATATCAAGTTGTGTTATGTATAGCCAATGTTTAATATGTTCTTCATAAATACCAAGTCCAATCTTGTAACTCATAACATCTCTAGTATTTGACGACGGACAAGTCTGATCATTCCAAAAACTTGAGATCAAGTTCCTAACAACATCTTCAATCCTGTCAGAATGGGGAGCTCTACACATTATTGCCCAATTGCCTTCAAAACTATCATCTAAAAACTCTCTTTTTCTCATATTTTATTAGTGTGGTTCTACTATAACCAAATTCAGTGGAAAGTGCTGAAATTTTTCTTTTTCTCGTAACTTTGCAATTTAATTGGCTCTTTGCTAGGTCAACATTTTCGCATTTGTTGAAGGAAAGTTAGCCAAATTTCCACATGTTTCATAGAGTCCTTTTATGCATTTTATTTGAAGTCCATTTTCATGATCACATAATAGATCCTTTATGAACAAACTTACCTATTTAGGAGGTGCCTTTTGAAAACCATATCTTTCTTCTCTCTTCTTTTGAAACACCTGATAGTAGAGATCAAATTCAATGTGATAATGACAACAAGAAGTTTCAAAAAAATTGTTTATCTTCACATAGTATGGCTTTAACCTTTCAAACATTGTTTTCCCAATCTTTATATGAGGATACATATTACAAAAGTTCATATAAATCTCAAGCTGTGTTATGTCTAGCCAATGTTTAATATGTTCTTCTTAAATACCAGGTCCAATCCTGCGCCTCATAACATCTCTAGTATTTGATGATGGACGGGTTTGATCATTCCAAAAACTTGAAATCAAGTTCCTAACAACATCTTCAATCCTGTCAGAACAAGGAGCTCTACACATAATTGTCCAATTTCCTTCAGAACTATCATCTAAAACCTTTCTCTTTTTCTCATATTTTATTAGTGTGGTTCTACTATAACCAAATTCAGTGGAAAGTGCTGACATTTTTCTTTTCCTGCAACTTGCAATGCATCGTCTTTGTTAGGTCAACATTTTCATTTGTTGAAGGAAAGTTAGCCAAATTTCCACATGTTTCACAGAGTCCTTTTATGCATTTTATTTGAAGTCCATTTTCATGATCACATAATAGATCCTTTATGAACAAACTTACTTGTTTAGGAGGTGCCTTTTGAAAACCATATCTTTCTTCTCTCATCTTTCAAAACACCTAATAGTAGAGATCAAATTCAATGTGATAACGACAACAACAAGTTTCAAAAAACTTGTTTATCTTCACATAGTATGGCGTTAACCTTTCAAACACTGTTTGCCCAATCTTTATATGAGGATACATATTACAAAAGTTCATATACATCTCAAGTTGTGTTATGTCTAGCCAATGTTTAATATGTTCTTCATAAATACCAGGTCCAATCCTGTGCCTCATAACATCTCTAGTATTTGATGACGGACGGGTCTGATCATTCCAAAAACTTGAGATCAAGTTCCTAACAACATCTTCAATCCTGTTAGAACGAGGAGCTCTACACATAATTTTCCAATTGCCTTCAGAACTATCATCTAAAACCTTTCTCTTTTTCTCATATTTTATTAGTGTGGTTCTACTATAACCAAATTCAGTGGAAAGTGCTAACATTTTTCTTTTTCTGGATATTTCTTTATTTAAAACAGATGTCAAAATCACCTTTCTTGCAATGGTTCTATCCACTGATCGAGATCCTTTCCCAATGGAATCTAAACCTTTTTTTACATTTTCAACAATATCTTTTTGCAGTCTCATGTGTTTCCTCTTATTCGATGCAGAATGTACACCCAACAATTGTAATGACTCTTTCAGCTCATCACGAAGAAGTAAACATGATAACAATTGGGTTTTTTCAAGTGTTTCAAGATGATTGAAATGATCATGGATTATTCTATTAACAGATTTATTCATTGACCTCTTACTTGTATTTTTAGGTTGGTCGGCATAACATTTCAGTTTCTCCATATCCATTTCAAGTAAATGATCTAAATTTCTATAAGAAATTTGTTTCCCCACTGTTTCAGCTACTTTTATATGCTCATCCATTGGTGTAGAAGGAATGATCCCGACCCCTCTCCAACATGCATTGTTTGAACTCGGGCCTCCTCCCTATCTTCAAGGTCCATGTGTTCTTCAACTGATTCATTTGGTCCAATATCTAGATTGGGCTCGACTTCTGCTTGAGAACTTCCTGCTTGTTGAGCTATTTGTACATGTCACAAAATATTGTGCAAAGAAAGTGAGAGATGGTGATATATAAGTGGAGTTGAACATATGAAATCAAATGAAATCAAAGATTCTTGAACTTAAGAATTCCATGGAAAAAATGCATTTGAAAAGGATATGATTCTAAGATGGGATATATGAAAATGGTATGATATATGATGTGATAAGCTAAGAATGCAAGAGGTCAAATGCAACTCTAGGTGCAAATTTGGTTACAATGCAAGGCTTGACTTGTGTTATGATGGATAAACACAAGGGAACAATGATCAAGAGAGGGTATGCAGAAGATGATGGACTCCAAAAGGATTTCCCTAGACACGCAAGGATAATGGTATTTTCCCTAACTTGAAAGTCCATGATAAACCTTAAGTGATGTGAGCGATAGATAAAAAATGGATTGGTTTTGAGACCTATGAAGAGTAGTGGAAATCGTGCAAGAGCTAAGGGTTCTATTTGATCAATGATGACTATGAAAATGACTAAATTCATGGAATGTATGCAACTTGGAAAGTTTAGGCATGATATGATCTTGATATATATGCAAGGGGTTGTACATGCAAGACCTAGGTGAAATGATAAATATGTATACACGGACTATGTGATATGATCTATGTATGCAAGAGTAGGAATATGTAAGGACTAGGATGCAATCAAAAGGATATGATTCTAAGATCCAGGATATATGAAAATGGTATGATATATGAAAATGGTATGATATATGATGCGATAAGCTAAAAATGAAAGAGGTCAAATGCAACTCTAGGTCCAAATTTGGTTACGATGCAAGGCTTGACTTGTGTTATGATGGATAAACACAAGGGAACATTGATCAAGAGAGGGTATGCAGGAGATGATGGACTCCAAAAGGATTTCCCTAGACATGCAAGGATAATGGTATTTTTCCTAACTTGAAAGTCCATGATAAACCTTAAGTGATGTGGGCGATAGATAAAAAATGGATTGGTTTTGAGACCTATGAAGAGTAGTGGAACTCGTGCAAGAGTTAAGGGTTCTATTTGATCAATGATGACTATGCAAATGACTAAATTCATGGAATGTATGCAATTGGAAAGTTTAGGCACGATATGATCTTGATATATATGCAAGGGGTTGTACATGCAAGACCTAGGTGAAATGATATATATGTATACACGGACTATGTGATATGATCTATGTATGCAAGAGTAGGAATATGTAAGGACTAGGATGCAATGAAAAGGATATGATTCTAAGATCCAAGATATATGAAAATGGTATGATATATGATGTGATAAGCGAAGAATGCAAGAGGTCAAATGCAACTCTAGGTCCAAATTTGGTTACGATGCAAGGCTTGAATTGTGTTATGATGGATAAACACAAGGGAATAATGATCGAGAGAGGGTATGCAGGAGATGATGGACTCCAAAAGGATTTCCCTAGACACGCAAGGATAATGGTATTTTCCCTAACTTGAAAGTCCATGATAAACCTTAAGTGATGTGGGCGATAAATAAAAAATGGATTGGTTTTGAGACCTATGAAGATTAGTGGAACTCGTGCAAGAGCTAAGGGTTCTATTTGATCAATGATGACTATGCAAATGACTAGATTCATGGAATCTATGCAACTTGGAAAGTTTAGGCACGATATGATCTTGATATATATGCAAGGGGTTGTACATGCAAGACCTAGGTGAAATGATATATATGTATACACAGACTATGTGATATGATCTATGTATGCAAGAGTAGGAATATGTAAGGACTAGGATGCAATGAAAAGGATATGATTCTAAGATCCAGGATATATGAAAATGGTATGATATATGATGTGATAAGCTAAGAATGCAAGAGGTCAAATGCAACTCTAGGTCCAAATTTGGTTACGATGCAAGGCTTGACTTGTGTTATGATGGATAAAAACAAGGGAACAATGATCAAGAGAGGGTATGCAGGAGATGATGGACTCCAAAAGGATTTCCCTAGACACGCAAGGATAATGGTATTTTCCCTAACTTGAAAGTCCATGATAAACCTTAAGTGATGTGGGTGATAGATAAAAAATGGATTGGCTTTGAGACCTATGAAGAGTAGTGGAACTCATGCAAGAGCTAAGGGTTCTATTTGATCAATGATGACTATGCAAAGGACTAAATTTTGAACATGGAATGTATGCAACTTGGAACTTAGGCACGATATGATCTTGATATATATGCAAGGGGTTGTACATGCAAGACCTAGGTGAAATGATACATTTATGTATGCAAGAGTAGGAATATTTAAGGACTAGGATACAATGAAAAGGATATGATTCTAAGATGACATATATGAAAATGGTATGATATGATGTGATAAGTTAAGAATGCAAGAGGTCAAATGCAACTCTAGGTCCAAATTTGGCTACGATGCAGGATATGACGTGGATGGAGGACTAGGATATGACGTGGATGGAGGATTAGGATATGACATGATTGGAGGACTAGGATATGACATGAATGAAGGACTAGGATATGATGTGGATGGTTGGTTTCCCTTGTCAAGGTTAGGGTGGGTATGACTAATGGAAGGTTTTTGTGACTTAGTGTCATGGGTGGTGTTAGGGGACTCTTGATAGTTTGACTGTATTGATTCAGATTTGGAGGATGATGTTCATTTGTTCATGTTGTCTGAAAATAGTTGGCAAACACGTGGTGTTGTAAAGAATGAAAATCAACCACATAGAAGACATTTACAAAAAAAAATCCTAAGGCTGCAAGGACAATATTCTTATGGATCCCACGAATCACATATCCTTAGCAAATGAATTTCAGAAGCTTAGCCCCATGGGCTCCCCCTTACATTGCACTCACTTCTCAGGGCAACCAAGCTTCCAATCTCCATGAAACTCCCATGGCAGATTGATCATTTCTACTAAGAACTACGCAGGTGCAGGTGCCTTGGCAACGACTGTTGCTGTACTAAAGAATAGAAGGTTTGTGGTTTTCTAAAACAAAGGATTTATTTTGGGCACCCATTCAAAAGGCCACGCGAGAGGCATTATCATCCCAGTCTACAGAGGTTAGGCTCTGTAGGTTTCGACGCACCACAAGGGTACTGGGGAGTCAATTGCTTGTCCGCAGGAAGTTCTGTAATGCTAAGCTTTCCTTAACATTCAAATTTATATACTGGTTGGGCGTCACTTGGCTTTAGTGCATTCTCAGTTTGAGTCGCTTTGGGGTGAGTACTTTTTCCCACCATAGTAGGCCCAAGATCTAAGGCTTAACAAAAGCGAACCAAAATATTCATAGTTCAATTGATCTTTGTTTAAAAACAAAGAAAGAGCACATGAATATTTCAGATCACACTCACATGGTGTTCTTTTTAAACCAAAATCAAAATGTGAACAAACAGAGAATGCACAAGGTTCATTTTATCCATTTGTAGTGTTTGTCAAGCAAAGGGGTTAATTTTAACCGTTTGTAGTGTTTTCTATCTAAGAGTTAATTTTAAACCCAATGAAAAACAAAGTGTGTTGTTTTTCTTAACCCATATGCATTTGCATGTCTGTTCTTTTTTAACCAATGCGTGTAAAATGCAAGTTGTAAAGAAAAAAAACAATTAAAATAACATTTAGCTAATTCCAGCTGGACACATGCTAAAACAAACAGATTAGTAGCACAAACAAAAAAAAACTCTAATCTAGAAATAAAGAAAACAGGAAAAAAAACTTTAAAAAAGATAGAAAACCGGGACAAAAATCTTAGATAGTGTGGTAAGTCTATGAGCCTCTTTGTACCTAAGTAGATAGTCAAGATCTAGTAAATTTAAATATTTTATTTTTCTTCTAGATAAGGTATCCCATTACGAGAGATCGTTAGGATTTGTGTCTCAACCTTCAATCCCTATCTATTAATACTGAACAAAATCTAATTTTCAAACTATAAAACAACAAATATATATAAATTTCAACACTCATAATTTAATTTTTGGTTTGGAACATGTTAGAATAGACATTAATTCTAAGAACATGATAATTACAACAAAATGCATCTCTTTCATATCTTAATATTTTTAAATGGGAACAATCATATAGAACTCATTTTTATGGATGAAAAATATATTAATAAACTTGGGAGTATATGTTAAAATTATTCTTAAAATAAATTGGGAGGAGCTTGGGAAACCAAATTTACATGATACTCCCTATGATATAGTACTAGATGAGGGCGAAGATCCAAAATTTTCATTAGCACATGGTATCTAATATAAAGGTCAACCTATTGGGTTTAAAGGAAAAATAAATTTTGCGGTGTTTGAGATTCAAAATGACTCTTTGGTGCTTTTAAAATTTTGTTTAATCTCAAATTGGTTCATGTAGAATGTAATGAAATCAAAAAAAAAAAAAAAGAAGAATTAACATTTTATACATCATGGAGGGCTAGATAGTGCATATATCTTTGAATATGAATATAGATTAAGATTATGATAAGAATCTATAGCAAAAGAAAGAGATGTAGAAGAAGATGGCATATTTAGATGGCTATATTCATTGAGGAAGCTACCTAAGAAAATATCATAATCACAAATTTTCATATTTCTTCTTGTAGATTCATATCTCTCTTGGAAATGCTTGTTGATCCATCTTCTCAAATTTTCTTTTTTCATATATCTAAGGGATACACTTATTGCTATAGATTATATTTTTTTTCTTATGTTGTACTCATCTTAGTTCTAGATGCACATAGGATAAGAGCACAACCATATTAATCTAATGTATTTTTATTTGATTATTTGTGGAGGTAAAAATACCAAATTAGGGATTTGACAATATTGGTAAGATAACCAAAATTCACCCCTTTCCCTTTGTGGCACTACCTACATGTATTCTTGGAAATCTCTTCATATGAAGGTTTTGTGTCTTTTCCTATCTATCATAATTATATTATCTTAGAGCTCATTTTAAATAACATTATGACCATTTTATATCATTTAATTTATTTTACAAAATTTATGTGTTATTCTACTATTTAGTTTCTTGTTATTGGTTGTGTATTTTATTCTTATTTTATAGACTTTCAATTTTTTGCATAAACTGGTATTTTTTATGTACTTGACAAAAATCTATGTAGTTATATAGAGGTCTTAATGTAGTCACGCTACCATCTAAAAAAAATGATTTAATTTTTATTATCTTCTATTGATTCATATTCTAGATTCCTATCACATGATTCAAGATATCTATTTC
>CM021109.1:141614901-141635547 GCA_007115665.2 Sequoiadendron giganteum | reverse complement strand
TCTCTCTCTCTCTCTTTGGTCTCCCTCTCCCACCCCCTCTCCCTCTCTTAAGTCTCTCACTCCCAACCTAACTACATAACTCTCTCTCTCTCTCCCCCCTCTATCTCCATCTCTACCTCTCTTTCAACTCTATCCCTCGCACCCCCTCCCTCTCTCTCAAGTCTCTCCCTCCCACCCTAAGTAGATAACACACTCTCTCTCTCTCATTTATCTCCCTCCCACCCCTCCCCCTCTTCTCAAGTCTCCCTCCCACCCTAACTAGAGAAATCCCTCTCTACCCTCTATCTCTCCCACTCATCCCTCTCTCTCTCTCTCAAGTCTCTACCTCCCACTCCCTCTCTCTCTCTTAGGTCTCTCACTCTCACTCTCACTCACTCCCTCTATCTCTCTCCCCTCTACCCTTAACCCTAAACCCTAAACCCTTAACTCCTTTTTAGAACCCTTAAACCCTCTACTCTTAACCTCTACTCCCTCTATCATCTCTATCGTTTTCTCCTCTCCCTCTCCTGACTCTCCTAGCATCTCTCTCTCTCTCTCTCACAAGTCTCTTACCTCCCACCCTCCCTCCTCTTAGGGTCTCTCTCTCTTCCTCACTCACTCCCATTCCCCTCTACCCTCTACCCTAAACCCTTAACCTTTAAAACCTAAGCCCTTCAACCTCAAAACCTTAAACCCTCTACCCTCTACCCTCTATCTCTCAATTCTCTCCCTCCTACCCCCTCTCACTCTCTTAAGTCTATCACTCACTCACTCCTTCTATCTCTCTACCCTCTACTCGTAACTCTCTACCCTAAACCCTTAACCCTTAAACCCTAAACACTTAAACCTGAAACCCTCTACTCTTAACCCTCTACCGTCTATCTATCTCAATTCTCTCCATCCTACCCCATCTCCTTCTCTCAAGTATCTCACTCACTCACTCCTTCTATCTCTCTACCCTCTAACCATAAACCTCTACCCTCTACTCTTAACCCTTAAACCCTTAAACCCTCTACCCTAGCTTGCCAATTTAGTAAAATTGGGAATGTAGTTTGAGGTATAGGTTTGAGGGTATAGGTTCAAGGATTAGGGTTGAGGGTCCAATGTATATGGTAGAGGGTAGGGGGTAGAGGGTTTAAGGTTTGAGGGATTAGGGATTAGGGTAGATATTTTACTTGAGTTTAAGGTTTTAAGGGTTGAGGGTATAAGGTTGAGGGTAGAGGGTATTGTTTGACCCTACAAGTGTTCGAGGCCCCATAACGCTCATCCCACAAGTAGGCTAACAAAGACAATCTCATAATGTGCCTTCACCTGTTTAGGCACATGGCATCATGTAACACGACATCATCACTGTCACTATGTCGGAACATGAGTGGGGTGTGGCATCGTACTGCATCATATCGGAATACGTGCAAATATAATATATCAAAGAATCATCACCAACACTATGTTAGAACATCAGTGTGGTATGGCATCGTATCCATCACATCATGTCGGAGCATGTGTAGATACTCAAAATATATAATGCAATACAAAAATTTCACTATGGGGCTACTGAGCTTCACCTCTCATACAGATGAGGTTTACTCACTATGCCAGAGCAACGCCTCTACGGACATCTAGCCATAACTAACATACCTATGTTGTTGTACTCAAATCTGTGGGTATTAAGTTAACACATATGGATCAAGTATCCTGATCCATCATAAGGAAAAGTAGTGGGTACGTTTCCTCAGGATTGGTTGAGCTAAGATGCTCTACACTGTAACATACGTATGCTACACACTCCACCCAAGGAACTTGTGACTACTACTATCCCTTCATAGATTGAGGGTCTAGAGAACTAAAAGAAAAAGAACTACTTTTGGTTACTCTAACATATAATTTTCAACCACACATGGGTTGGCCCTCAATCAGGTAACAAATGTGCAAACACACACAATGGTGTGGTAAATCCCACACAAAAATGTGACTTTTTCCTCATGAATGGGTACCAAGTATCACTATCACATGGAAAAACAAAGAAAGTATGAGGTATTCACAACATGAAACAAGACACAGTTACTGGTTCCTTACATTTACAGGAGGTACAACTACATACATAATCCCATAGGAATATCAAATTCCATAACCCATGGGAAACGTATCATAACTTTCCAACCATAACCTTATATTAGGTTACTTACATACTACTCTCTTTCATAGAGTACATCATGCTAACGTAAAATCCATGAACACGTGATCACTTAACATTCCACTAACATATTGACAAGGACAACCTAGTAGACACAAGTGTACCCAAAGGACCTAGTGTATGAACCTGGGGCTCCGATACCATGTGTAATTCCCTGCCACGCAACCCTAGAGGAAGTTACAACACAACACAAAAGCATACAATTTTTTTCTTAAAAGTGCATTATTAACAAGGAAGATGCACAACTCTTTGCAACAACCTCTAAGGAAACATGACAAATATTACTTCTAATCACCATAACTTACACACTACTCAAATAGAACATCAAATTAATTTACAAATCATACATTTAAAAAAACCACATAGTTTGTGTCACTCTATAGGAAATGATAGAAATATAAAGCATCATAATCTAACATAAGAGAAAAAAAGAGGCGTGTTACACTTAAACCCTTAACCCTAAACCTTGAACCCTAAACCCTCTACCCTATACCCTTAACCCTCCCTCCCTTTATCTCTCTCCCACTCCCTCCCTCCCTCTATCTCTCTCAACCCTCTCCCTCTCTTAGGGATCTCTCTCAGTCACTCCCTCTATCTCTCTCCCTTCTAACCTTAAGCCTAAACCGTAAACCCTTAAACCATCTACCCTCTACCCTTAACCTTCCCTCCCTCTATCTCTCTCCCACTCCCTCCATCTCTCTCTCTCAAGTCTCTCCCTCCTACCCCCTCTCCCTCTCTCATGTCTCTCTCTCTCACACTCAATCCCTCTATCTTTCTCCCCTCTAACCTAAACCCTCTACCCTCTACCCTTAACCCTTAAACCCTAAATCCTTAAACCATCTACCCTTAACCCTTAACCCTTAACCCTTAAACTCTCTACCCTATACCCTTAACCATCCCTCCCTCTATATCCCTCCCACTCCCTCCCTCACTCTCTCTCTCTCAACCCTCTCCCTCCTACCCCCTCTCCCTCTCTCAATCACTCCCTTTATCTCTCTCCCCTCTACCCTTAACCGTAAACCCTAAACACTTAACCCTTAAACCCTCTATCTCTCTCCCACTCCCTCACTCTTTCTCTCTCAAGTATCTCTCTCCTACCCCCTCTCCCTCTCTCAAGTCTCTCACTCACTCACTTTGTCTATCTCTCTCCCCTCTACCCTTTACCCTTAAACCCTTAATCATCTACCCTCTACCCTTAACCGTAAACCCTAAACACTTAACCCTTAAACCCTCTACCCTCTATCTCTCTCCCACTCCCCCTCTCTCTCTTTCTTTCAAGTCTCTCCCTCCTATCCACTCTCCCTCTCTCAAGTCTCTCTCTCTCACTCACTCCTGTTAATGGTGAAAATGACACAAACAACGTTAAATAGAATATTTCTACTCTATTTCTCCTAAAAAAGAAAGACAACATATAGTAGCCTAAATCCCAAGGTCTTGGTAGTTGGTTCTCAACTATCTGGTGTCACTCAATTGGTCCATGCAACTATAATGGTCAAGGGGAATTTGCTAGTAATAAGGAATGAAAGCAACAACGGATTCATCAATCTATACTTAACAAAAGAGGGGTTTAAATAAACAGAAAAAGATAGGTCAAGGCTTAAATCAGTAAAACATTAATGAAATTCTCTAATATCCAGACATATGCTTTCAACAACTAATTCTCCTTCAATAGATCAAGAAAAACCATAGCATGGTGCAATTTACAAAATAATCCATACCATTGTATGCATCTATAGTGCTTAGTTTAACAAACACAATCACTCATCACAATATGTTTTAAGATTTAAAAAAGAATAAACTCCTCATTCGTTGCTAATAACATAGATCAATAGACATTTAACAATTCCATCCATAGACAATTTAATGAAATAATCTTTGAAATCTGGTTCCTTCTATTGATTCTCATCAAATAAGAAACATTTATGCTTCAACAAACTCATTGGCATACAAACAAATTGTGATTCATTAACCTCATCTAGTAAACTCAATTTCAACATAACACCATGTAAAAAGTGTATTCTATATTCAACTATAGCTAAATAAAAACAAAGTATCCTTTTAAAGCTATGAAATTCCTATCTTCTACTATCAGGTGGCTAATTCTACTCTTATTAGTCGACCTTTACAATATGGCACCCAAAAATACATACAGGCATGCAAAGCATAAATTCCTCTCAATCAAAATTGAGATCCACTAATCAAGGAATTGAAATCTCCTTTGAAACTTGGACTAGCTGATCTCCAGTTCCAACATTGATTGCCCTATGAAATAGGAAAGAAAGAAGGGGGGGGGAAGTCATGTGCCCAAAATAGACTGCCAACTCATTCTTGTGTAGTTTTCTCCAGAATGTATTCATCATAACTAGAGAATACCTTTCGAAGAATATCTATATCCGGCCCATCAATCCAGTTGCCCTCAAATTTAATTCTCTTTAGTTCTACAGAGGCAAACTCCTTCATGTCTTTCAATTTAGTCAACTCCTTTCTTGCAGCCTTCACTCCTTCCCTGGCATCCATCAGTCTATCTAACAATAGATCTTCTCCATCATCCTCTTTTTGCGTAACCTCTTGAAATATATTATCCCATTTCTCTTTTAATTGACTTAGAGGTAGGCCCTCTTTAACTGATATATCAACATTAACTAGAATAGCTACAACACCTTCTAGTTCATCAATTTTTTCATTCAAATCCTTACTAGCATCTTGGATTTCATTCCTATGCTTGTATATAAAATAATATCTGAGACCGATTATGCTAGAGGATTTTTCCAAGAAGTCTGCATTATCTTCCTCAAGGATTGACTGCTCAAGAAGAGTTGACTTTGGAAATTTATTGATATCTTTTATCCTCTGGACATATCCTCTATATTCTTCCTCATGCCTTTCCAACGTTTCAGTATGGTGCTTCATTTCTTTTATTAATTCTAATGCTGCCTTGTGGATCTCAAAACTACTTACTAAAACCTCACCTACCTCCTGGTTAAGTTTATCTATCCATTTGTCCATCATCCCAGCCTTATTCTTTATTTGCACCAAATCATCAACCTCTCTTTTGTTGAGAAAAACTGGTGTCTCTAAGGCAACAAATTTTTGTGATCTAGGAGCGGAAACATCCCTCAAAAAGGTATGCAGCTGATCCAATTGAGCTTTGAGATCATCCTTTCTTTGTTTGTCCTTCATCATCCTTGACTTGGTGGATGAGGCTACAACATCAATCAGGTTCATTTGTTGATTTCTTGTAGGCCTTCCTAAATTTACAATGCCTAGATGGTAATCAGTGACCTGCATGTCTCCCATATCTTTATCCACTACTGGTATTGCACATTCTACAATAATTTCCCCTACCTCAGTTAGTCTTGTGGAATGAAGAATTCTAGCCCTCTTCTTGGGTCTCTCCTTTTCAATCTCCTTCATCATATCTTCCCAATTAAGAGGTTGTGGGGGAGCTATTTGTTTCTTTTCAATATCAAGCTTCAACCAGGTAGGAGTACTTGGAGTAGTAGCCATTACTATAGAAGAAGAGGCAGTAGTTGTAGAAGATAATGGCTGTAGTAAATTAACCGTAGGTTGAGAATCAACCTCCTGTACATTTTGTTGTTCATTTTTTGCATTCTCTTTTGCAAGCTTCTCAGCCTCTTCCTTATCTCTTTGCTCTTGTATCCTTTTATCTTCTTGCACCTTTTTCAATCTCTCTTCCTCCAACTTCTTCTCTTCAAGCAATTTATTTATTTCCTCTTCCAAGACCTTGAGTTTGTTTGATGATTCCTTCTCTTTTTGTTGTTGCTTAGACAGCTCTCAACATCCTTACTCTTCTTTAGGAATTCTTCTTCTTTTCTTTTCTTATAGGCCTCTTCAATCATTTTAAACTTGGTCTCAAGGGCCTCTCTTTCTCTTCTTTGCTGGGTATTTTCTTCTTCCAGCTCATGTATCTTTTGCACCATTTCCAATCTATCATTTTCATCCTTTGTTCTGAGCTCATGCTCCTTTTTTTGATGTTGCTTGATCACTTCATCATCTCTTTGCTTGGCCTCCAACTGTTGTTGCTGGAGTACTGCATCAACTTGTGCCTTTGCATCTATTTATTTTTTCTTTTCCACAGCTTCAGCATGTGCCTGTGCATCTAAGGCTTTCTTAGCCTCTTCAAATAATTCCCATTGATCCTCTTTTGTCAACACATGCTCAGTTTCCTCTAGAGGCATCTCCTCTTGTGTCTCCTTATCTGATAAAGTATCATCAAAGTTGGTTTCTATGTCATGAATCTCCATCTCTGCTTCCTTTTCCTTTAAAGTCTCAGCTTCATCATGGAGAGTCCCCTTAGGCATTTCTCCACTTTGTTGCTCTGTAGGAGGGAGTTGGGTAGATGATTCTCCCATAACTGATATTGAGGGCATTGATCCCATTGGAACTTCTCCTTCATACATCTTAGGCAATTCTTGGGCCAGAGCTTCAAGCTCAAACTCCTCTATGTCAGGGGTAAAGAACTCTAAAGGTTCTTTGGGAGGAATTTTCCTCTTGGTTCTCTTATATCCTCTCCCTTTCTTAGAATTTTTTCCCCTAGGAGCTTTTGTTCTGAGTACAACCCATTGGATACTCCTATCCAACACTGGTCTGGCTATTTGTTTGATATCCATTTTCTCCTCTGCATCCCAATCCACAAGGTCTAAGTTCTTGGTACCTATATTTTGTACTTCATATACAGGATCCAAAATTACACCATCATCTGACACTGTTTCAGGAATGTCAACTTTGACCCCAAATTCCACCATAAGTGGGACAAGAAACCTCTTCTAATTTCTCTTCCTGAGGTCATATTCATCTTGGAGATCACTCCAGAAGTCTTCCAGTAGGTTGAAATGTTTATTAAAAGACTAAAGCAAGCAAGGCATTCATCTTTTTCTTCGGATCAAAATTCTTCCTAGAAGTATATAGGCCCAACTTCAAATACATTAACTCATTACAAACAACCTTAGCTCCCACAAGGTGTGGGCAATTGTACTCACCCAATCGCATGGGGAACTTATGACAACCTGTTTTATGCTTTATTTCAAACTTTGCATTAACCCCCAAAGCTTGGTAAACAAACTCCATTAAGACTATTATGTTACTGCAACATCTAGGGAGCAAGTGAGGATGACCCTCAAACCCAGCCAACCTAAAATAAGTGAATTTGGGGTACTGGATATACCAACACCCCCACTCTGTAATGAATGCCATAGCCGCCTGGATCAATCTATATCCTGCATCTCCATTAAGTTGGTTAATAACTACATAAAAAAATGCATCATTGACTCTTCTATAATGCAATTCAGAGATCTATAAGGACAGTTGATCATAATGATTCCATACTTTCTTTCTCC
Organism: Sequoiadendron giganteum; assembly: GCA_007115665.2. NCBI lineage: Eukaryota > Viridiplantae > Streptophyta > Pinopsida > Cupressales > Cupressaceae > Sequoiadendron > Sequoiadendron giganteum. Next base: position 141,628,017 of record CM021109.1, on the reverse strand, counting down.
CATCAGCTTCTCCTAATACTCCCACTTTGTTTAACCCTAGAAAGATGCCTCTCCTTACTACTGCATAAATGACATAAGAGGTCATTAAGAAACTCTTAGTTTCCCTTACTCTTATCATTTGATTATGTATGCTTTCCGACACAATCATGGGCCAATCAAACTGTTGTCTTCCATCCAATATTGTTTGAATGAAGGGAAACGTCCATTATTTAAAATGAAAAGCATCTCTCTTTCCGAAGACTCTAGATAACATCATTATAATATCTCCAACTTCTTTGTAGAACTCTGCCCTTTTTGGCTGATCTGAAAGCTTTGTTAGAGACTTCTTCTCAGTTCTTAACCATTTCTTATTTAAATGAGCCTTGTTGGTCTCCTTATGATTTCTATATATCTTTAAAGCTTATTCCACATTAAGTTGTCCAAGATTCTTTGGATCAAGAACATTGAACATAAATTGAAACATTTGGGGAGTCAAATCTATGACAACATTGCCCTGTGAATCAACACATTGTCTAGTGGCTGAATTATAAGCTCCAGTTGTTGTCATTATCAGCTAAGGACATTGGATTGATAGAGGAAAGATAGTAATGTGAACCAAACCAAACTCAACTATCCTTTGAGTTCTCCCTATCACCTCCTCAACAAATGTCTCCAAGTACAACTCCTCATGATTAAATGGACCTAGATTTTTGTCAGTTATATCAGCCCAATCAGATTCCACCTTGCTAGCAGTAACAACAAGACCCCGATGATTATACCTCAAGGTATAAGGGAGTTGTTCAGGTTTAACCTTTTTAGACTTAGCTTCTACCTTTGAAGTTTCTACAAGCTGACTCCTCTGAGGAGCCTCTCCTGATGCCCCAGACATCTTTTAGTTTCCTTCAATAAAAACCCCAGATTATATCTATAAGAAGTATAGAAAAAACATGATTAGAGATCTTACCCTTCCATACATATCGGAGGTGGAACTAGGCAGAAGACATCCTTAAAAGTCTCCTTTAAAAATATTGTCGGGGTCAGGACCAAAATAGGCATTGAGTTTGCAATAAATCACATGGCGGGATCAAAGTCAGAGTCAAGATGGCAATCGGAATTGGAATTAGAATGGAAACCGATTTGGTACCATGAAGAAATTTCATATTTATGTCTGACTCTAGTTCTGGTTCCGCCAGTGTTAACAACATTTTGAAATCCTATTTCTTATTGGAAGCAGGATCGGATATGGAATGAAAATGGTATCCGATATTTACCAGAAATCAAGGTTTAAGATCAAAAACAATTCCGATTCTAATTCCACTTTAAAAAAATTATGACGTCGCAAGCAAATTCAACAGGATAACGAATGACATCATAACCTAAATACTAGGTCATGAAAAACCAAGGGGGCTCAAAAAAACCACACGAGACCATCCCCATATGACTGAGAGGAAACAGTAGTAACTAGGGCATCATTTTCTAATTTAAATAGAGACGCATAAAAACCCTAAATCACAAAACCCTTCAATTTAAAATAATCAGGGCACAAACTTAACCCTATTCGAAACTAATCAAGTTGATTATGCCAAAGGACCCTTAAGAAAAAACCATAAATCAACAAAACCTATAAACGAAACGTAGCAGATGATTCATATCTGAAAACTGGGGCATCATGGTACAGTCACGACTAAAACATGAAAACGACCGTGACAGAAACAATCAAACAAGAAAATCCAAAAACCTAAAAATATAAAACAAAAACAAGAAAACAAAATAAAAGAGAACATGAACAAAATGAACAAGAAGAACTCGAAAGAAAACCAAGAGGCACGAATCCATATGAATGGCAAGCGACTGAACAAAATAAATTGTGAAAAAAATGAAATGAGAACAAAAACCCTACCTCCAAATGCAATCAAATAGGCTAGCCCTTTGATTTGAACCCGCGCGCAACTATCTCACTCTTGATCGAATCACATGCACAAATGCTCCACTACAGCTCTGGTTTGTCCTTAATCTTTAAACAGTGATGATAACATCCAATTAATTGTTAATTAAGGTTTAAAATGTAGCTTCATATGTGTATGACACCTGTAATTAATTTCATAAATGCGATTGATCAGAGTCGAAACCACAGAGGGAACTGGCACATTACTGTCGTGCGACTAAATTAAATTCAAACAACAAAACAAAACAACAGGATCATAACGGGAATGGAAGTTGATTCAAAAACTTTGTCCAAGTTTCGAGTTTGGTTCTAGTTCCAATTCTAGTTCCGCCAACAAAGAATAAAGAGGAAAGAAAAAGCTAATAAAAACACGAAGACCGAAAAAAGAAAGCCCATCACCGATCTTAAGTCCAAACGAACAAACCAAAAGGTGGAGGCGGAGGTGGAATGTGAACAAATTCATGTCTTATGAATAAACCTCAGACTTAACATCCACTTCGGCTCCGACTCCTGTTCCGGAAAAGACAAACCTAAAAGACTAATGAAAAGACAATCGGGACCGGGATCGAAATAGAATCCTTAAAATAAATTTCAAACCTAATTCCATTCCAAATCTGGTTTTGACAGAACAACAAAATAAAAACAAAGTGTTGGAGAAAACAAACTCCAAAATTTGTTGAAAAAGAAACCAAGGAAAAAAGAACAAAAAGGGGGACCCATTTTGACCAAGACAAAAGATGGGGTGGTTATGCAAGGCATATCAACTCCTTATATCTCTCTCCCCTCTACCCTTAACCCTCTACCCTCTACCCTTAACCCTTAAAACCTTAAACCCTCTACCCTAGCTTTCCAATTTGGTAAAATTGGGAATGTAGTGGCCTATTTGAAAAAATGCGTCCAAGAAATGGGGTCTCTTGGTGATTTACATCACCGAGAGACCCCATTTCTTGGACCCATTTTTTCAAATAGGCAAGTTAGGTTACTAATTTCACCGAATTTCCAAGCTAGTGGGTCCACTGGCTTACCAATTTGGTGAAATTGGTAATGTAGTGGTTTGTTTGAAAAAATGGGTCCAAGAAATGGGGTCTCCTAGTGATGTAAATCACTAGGAGATCCCATTTCTTGGACCCATTTTTTAAAATAGGACAAGTTAGGTTGTCAATTTCACCAAATTAACAAGCTAGTGGCCCCCCTGGCTTGCCAACTCAGTGAAATTGGAAATGTAGTGGCTTGTTTGAAAAAAATAGGTCCAAGAAATGGGGTCTCCCGGTGATGTATATCACCGAGAGAGCCTATTTCTTGGACCCATTTTTTCAAACCGGCAAGTTAGGTTGCCAATTCAGTGAAATTGGCAATGTAGTGGCTTGTTTGAAAAAATTGGTCCAAGAAATGGGATCTCCCAGTGATGTAAATCACTGAGAGACCCATTTCTTGGACCCATTTTTTCAAATAGGCAAGTTAGGCTACCAATTTCACCAAATTGCCAAGCTAGTGGGCACACTGGCTTGCCAATTCGATGAAATTGGCAATGTATTCTTGGAACCATTTTTTCAAATAGGCAAGTTAGATTTCCAATTTCACTGAATTGCCAAGCTAGTGGGCCCATTCGCTTGCCAACACGGTGAAATCGGTAACGTAGTGACCTGTTTTGAAAAAATGGATCCAAGAAATGGGGTCTCCTCAACCCAATACCCTCAACTATATACCTAATATCCTAAACCATAATCCATATACCCTATACACTTAAGCTTATACCCTCAACCCTAAACACTATCCATCAACCCTCAAACCTATACCTTAAACCCTAAACCATCATCCCTCATACCCATACCTTATACCCTCAACTTTATACCCGATATCCTAAACCCTAAACCCTATTCCCTATACACTTAACCCTATAACCTCAACCCTATACCTTAAACACTAAACCTTACACCCTCAACCCTCATAGGGGGAGAGAGAAAGAGGAGGAGGGATGGATTGGGGAGAGAGAGAGGTTGGGAGGGAAAGAGGAGATTAAGATAATTAGAGAGGGAAGGAGAGGTAGAGAGACATGAGAGATAAAGAGTAGATAAGGAAGGACAGATGGAGGGAGAGGTATGGAGGGAGAGAGAGGTGAGATAGAGAGCAATAAAGAGAGTGTGGTAGGGAGTGATAGAGGGATATGCAGGTAGAGAGGGATAGGTGAGATAGAGAGAAGTAGAGAGAGATAGAGATAGAGATAGAGGGAAGGAGGGAGGGTGAGCAAGAGAGGAGATGAAGGGAGAGGTAAAGAGGGATATGTGAGATAAAGATAAGTAGAGACAAAATGGTGACATATAGAGAAGGAGAGACTTATAGAGATGGAAAGAGAGAATGGTGAGATAGAGAGGTGAGAGTGAGAGAGAAAGAGGGTGAGGGAGGAGTGAGAGAGGTGAGAGAGAGAGGCAGAGGGAGGGAGAGGAGAGATAGGGAGTAGATAGGGGAAAAGGTAGAGAGAGAGAGAGGTCTAGGGGAGATAAAGATAATTAGAGAAATATAGAGAGGTAGAGAGAAGTAGAGAGAGAATAAGGGAGGGAGAGAATCGAGATAGAGAGGTGTAAAGAGAGTGGTAGGGAGTGATGAAAGGAGAGGTAGGTAGATAGGGATTAGGGAGATAGAGAGTAGAGAGGGAAGGATAGGGAGAGGTATGGAGGGGGAGAGAGGGAGGTGATAGAGAGGTGAGATAGAGAGCAATAGAGAGAGTGTGGTAGGTAGTGATGGAGGGATATGCAGGTAGAGAGGGATAGGTGAGATAGAGAGAAGTAGAGAGAGAGAGATAGAGGGAATGGGGGAGGGTGGGTGAGAGAGGGGAGGCAGGGAGAGGTAAAGAGGGATAGGTGAGATAAAGATATGTAGAGAGAATGGTGACATATAGAGACGTAGAGAGTTACAAAGAGGGAAAGAGAGAATGGTGAAATAAGGAGGAGAGAGTGAGAGAGAAAGAGGGTAAGGGAGGAGTGAGAGAGAGAGTGAGAGAGAGAGAGAGGTACAGGGAGGGAGAGGAGAGATAGAGAGTAGATAGGGGAAAAGGTAGGGAGGGAGACATCTATTGAGAGAGAGAGAGGGATAGGGGAGATAACGATAATTAGAGAGGGAAGGAGAGATAGAGAGAGAGAAGTAGAGAGGGAATGAGGGAGGGAGGGAGAGAAGCAAGATAGAGAGTGTTAGGGATTGATGGATGGAGAGGTAGGTAGAGAGGGATTAGGGAGGTAGAGAGTAGAGAGGGAAGGAGAGGGAGAGGTATGAATGGAGAGAGTGGGAGGTGAGATAGAGAGTAATAGAGAGAGAGTGGTAGTTTGTGATGGATGGAGAGCTAGGTAGAGAGAGAGAGGGGAGATAAAGATAAGTAGAGAGGGAGGGAGAGAGGGAGAGAGATGTAGTGAGGGAGAGAGAGGTGAGATAGAGAGAAATAAAGAGTGGTGGAAGGAGAGGTAGGTAGAGAGGGAGAGAGGAGATAAAGATAAGTAGAGATGGAAGGAGAGGCAGAGAGAGGCAAGATAGAGAGAAGTAGAGAGGGAATGAGGGAGGGAGGGAGAGGTAGAGAGGGAGAGAAAGGTGAGATAGAGAGGTGTAGAGAGAGAGTGGTAAGGTTTGATGGATGTAGAGGTAGGTAGAGAGCTATTGGGAGATATAGAGTAGATAGGGAAGAAGAGAGGGAGAGATAAGTATGGAGGGAGAGAGAGGAGGTGAAAGAGAGGTTAGCTAGAGAGAAATAGAGAGAGTGGTAGGGCGTGATGGAGGGAGAGGTAGGTAGGTAGAGAGAGAGAGAGAAAGAGAGAGAGATGGAGGGAGGGAGATAGAGATAAGTAGAGAGGGAAGGAGGGAGGGAGGGAGAGAGAAGTGAGGTAGAGATAATTAGAGGGAAAAGGAGAGAGAGACACAGAGAGAGTCAAAAAAAGGGATAGATATAGTGAGAGAGAGGTTTAGAGTATAAGGGATAGAAATGAGTGAGATAGAGAGAGAAATAATACAATTTTCTGATTACTAAAATTTGACCTCCTAATTATTGAAATTTGACTAAGTTTGAAATTTTAGATCTTCCAAAAACTAGAAGAGAGAGAGGGGAGAGAGGGAGGAAGGGAGAGAGAGAGGGAGTGGAGAGATGGAGAGTAGAGAGAAGGAGAGAGTGAGAGAGAAAGATGATAGAACTTGTTGACTACTAAAATTTGACCTCATGATTATTGAAATTTCACATGCTGATTACTGAAATTTGACTAAGTCTAAAATTTTTAAGATCTTCTAGAAACTAGAATTTGCGTTATAACTCCTAGAGATCTAAAACCACTCTCAAAAATCCTGCCTATATACATGAAATATAACTTAAAGTATAAGAAAGTAAATGTCCATATGTAAATGTCAACTTATACTTAAATGTTTATTTCATGTATATAGTTTCCCTGAAAGATAACAAGAGGAAATAGATAAGAAAAAGAGAAGAAAAAAATTTCAATGTAAACCAAAGCATGAGCACGTTATAATGCACTCCTGTTTTGTCAATGCATTCACAAAACATGTCAAAACTAAGATATAACGTGAGCGCGTTATAACGCGCTCATGTTATATCTTGCTTTGGGAATCCCCAATCCTTAGGATTGGTATTTGCCTTGGAATACCAACCCAAAAGCTTGGAGGGCATTCTCAACGACCAGAGATGTGTTTTTGCAAATTCTACAATTTTTCACATAATCGGGTTCATGCTCATCGTCAGGATTGCATGTGGTTCAATATCAAAAAAATCGAACACATGGGTAATGTTGGGTTCTCTCTTAGCTATCCAACGATGTATTTATTTTCACTTTCTGACAATGTTAAGCCTTTCATCCATAGTTTCTTTTGTTTGTATGTCTCTTTTTTGCCAAAAAATAGTGTTTGGTGCTTTTTTCGTTATAAATTAACCGTTCATTGAATTTTCAAATAAATTACATTTTTAGAAACTAGATTCCATTCTACAAATTTTTAAAAAAATTACAAAAAAATCAATTAGTTTCCAAAATTTGTAGGGGTAGCATGGCCAAAATTCTATTTTTTAGGAAGTGTCCACTTCGAAAATTAGTAAAAAAAAATATTCATTAAAAAATTACTATAAAAATCGTGCATCAACTACATATTATTAGCTAACTTCTGACCATAGCGATTTTAAAAATACTATAAAAAAATTCATCGTACGAGGGTCGTACAAGAGTTTCTATGTTATGTTTTTTTGAAAAAAACAACATGAATTTGTGTACGTCCCTCGTTTGAACCCTGTAATCTCAACCATTTTCAAAATAAATTACTAGTTTAGAAAGTAGACTTGGAGCACTTGAATCCTTCTTTTTGCTCCATCTCAAAATTTTGATTGTAAGTATCCTCAATTTCATGTCCAAGGTCAGTATTTCTTGATTTCAGAAAAAAAGTTGTCCACTTAAGTCCCGTTTTTGGGAACCATCTTGGTGCACTTACCCATCTTTAATCCCATTGTCAAGATTATAGATGGTGTGGTTCTTTTCTTGGATATCTTAGCAAATCTAGTACCCTATTTCTAGTTTGTGGCATATGTGATTGTACACCTACTGTCTTATGCTTTGGAATTGCTTGAATGTTTGTATAATGAGTGCCGACAGAAAATTGGGACAGCTAGGTTGTAATTAATGATTAAATTCTTTAACATGAATATCAAAAAGATAAAAACATGTCAATCCCTTGTGATGCAAAGAGAATTAGGTTAGATAATTGTGAAGTAAGAGTTGGTCAAGTCATGTAGCATATAAATAATGAAAAGTATATATATATCTTTTAGCCATTTAAGAATGAACCCTTTTTCCTAGCTTATATTCTGATAAGAAGAAGTTACCTATGAAAATAAAATGGTTATCTACTCCTAATGTTAAGCTAGACACCATAATTCATAGGTCAAGACCGTAGGTAGGTGAACTATATGGCTTGTCTCATTTATCTAACTCTAGGATGACTTAGTCCACTTACAGAACCTAGTCGGATATAGATGCCGACCTCTATGGAAACACATAACGGTTGGACTATGGGCTCTATGAGGGCATAGGTAGGAGGATTTCATTACTCATGTAGTGTAGTAGTTTCTCTTCTTCTGTAGTGATCACCATTTTGTAAACCCTATGATTCCCCGTAGTAAGATAAGCTTATCGATGTTCCAACTTGACAGTAGTCAAGGAGCATGCTCTATGAGTAGAGTGGTATGACTGTATCTAGAGATAGTAGGCTATCACGCAGGTATACCAGTGAAGAATGTTAGGGACTTCTTAAGCTTGAATGGTTATCGCCAGCAACATGCAGGTTCTAGAGCCAGTGGCATGCAGGTGAAGGATGCCATAATTCGCTAATATGTAGTTTTAAAGATTAGTGGAAATTCATTCTAGCAAAGTTGAAATTAAGCAAAGGATTATCCTTTATGTGGTGTGGAGTGAGAATTCCATCCACATGACCTAGAGTGTATCCATGACTATCACATCATCACTCGACCTAGTCATACACCAATGTGAGAAGGCACGTACTATTCGTATGCCATGTGGTAGTGTGTCTATGGGTTTTTGGAAGTAGGCACACATAGAACACACCCCACATCACGATGCCTCGTGGAGAAGACACACACAGGAACTCATTGTAGCCAGAGGTATACATGGCTAGGATCTACTCATATGCTACCTGACCATCACGGTTGAAGCAACCATGAGGATCCCTCTACAAGTGTTTGAGGCCCCATAACACCCATCGCACAAGTAGGCTATCAAAGACAATCTCATAATGCACCTTCATGTGTCTATGCACGTGGCATTGTGTAACACGACATCATCACCATCACTATGTCAAAACATCAATGGGGTGTGGTATCATATATATTGCATCATATTGGAACATGTGCAAATACAATATATCATAGCATCATCACCAACACTATGTCAGAACATAAGTGAGGTGTGGCATCATATATATTACATCATGTCGTAACATGTGTAGATATACTGAATATATAATGCAAAATGATAATATCAATATGGGGCTACCCAAGCTTCACCTCTCGTACGGATGATTTTTACTCACTAATGCTAGATCAACGTCCCTAAGGACAGCCAAACATACACTAACAAACCTATGTTGTTGTAATCATATCTATGGGGATTGGGCTAGCACTTATGGATCAAGTATCCTGATCTCCATCATAAGGGAAAGTAGTGGGTATGTTTCCTCGGGATTGGTTGATCTGAGATGCTCTGCACCACAATATGCGTACATTGCACACTCCACCCAAGGAAATTTGTGGCTACTACTATCCCTTCATGGATTGAGGGGCTAGAGAACCAAAAGGAAAGAATTCCATGAAACAAAATTCTGGTTACTCTTATATATATAAGTTTCAACCACACATGGGTTGGCCCTCAATCAGGTAACACACATGCAAACACACACAATGTAAATCCCACACCGAAGTGCAAATTTTCCCCATGGATGGGTACCAAGTATTACCATCACATGGATACACAAAGAAAATACGGGGTACTCACAACACTCAAACAAGACACAATCACTGGTTCCTTACATTTACAGGGGGTACAATTACATACATAATCCCATAAGAGCATCTAATTCCATAACCCATGGGATACATATCATTACTTTTCATTCATAGCCTTTTATCAGTTTTCTATCACTCTACTCTTTTCCACATAGTACATCATGCTAAATTTCAAAGCCATGAACACGTGATCACTTAACAATTCCACTAACAGATTCACAAGGACAACATAGTGGACTCAAATGTATCCAGAGTACCTATTGTATGAACTTGGGGCTCTAATACCATGTGTAATGCCCCGCCACATAACCCTAGAGGAAGTTGCAATATCTATAGAAGCGTAAAAAAAAAATTCTTTAAAAGTGCATTATTAATCAAGGAAGATGCACTACACTTTCACAACAACCTCTAATCCACGCGATAAAGGTTACATCTAAATCCATAAAATATACAATACTCACATAAAGAATTTAATTAATGACAAAACAAGAATTAAACATATACATTCAAAGCATTAAAGCTACATCATAGAATAAAAATACATCAAGAACATATATTACATTAAGTTACAATTAAGGTTGCAATACTCATTCCTAGAATGAGGAAGATCATACCTAACTATTAAAAATTACAAGATTACATGAAACCTCCTCGAATACAACTGAGGAGTAAATTAAATACAAAAGACAACTGATACAATAATACATCAACAAAAATAAGCATATCCGTTGGTACCACCACGAGCTCTCCAACTAGAAGATCTCACCATCACGAACCGAGGAAAGGGGACCCAACAAAGTAAGGTGCACGTTCCACCCAACCAAGTGGTACCCAAAGGCCCACCCCCTATGCTAGGAGACACTAACAAGGTTTCCTAGGCAAGACCATCTACCACTAGACACAAGATAACACATATAAATGAACTAAACAAATACCATTACAAAACTAACTCAAAGGATACAATTCTACTAGAGTTAAATAACTAGTTACACCAGTGAACCATACATACTGTTGACGTAGGAGAAGTGTCACCACAAAGGTGCATGGGTTACCCGATAGATCTTCCCAAACTCCGGCCCCCATCAAGAATCACTCTCCTATTGTCAACATGTGAAACAAATCCACTCCAAACCAACAAAGAGGCAACAAATCCCCATTTGTGAAAACCAGGTAAATCACTGAAATGACTCCATGCACTACCCAAGGTAATTAAAACGGGTTGACATTACAATACAACAACCCCCATAACTAAAGATCCATCTGGAAGACTTACAAATTATTGACTAACACTTAAACCAATATTTTCCCCCAAACGTAACTAGAAGAAATACAAAGGGCGATCAACAAAATAAATAAATCTAACATTTGGATTTCCTAAATCCATTCTCATTTAGTGAAAACAGTAATATAATTTCCCAATTAACACTAATTGAATTTAAATCCCTTTTTACAAATGAGAAGGAAAACTAATTTGTCTAATACTCCAATTACCTCAAGTGCTTTTTTTAATAAAATATTAGTTTCCCCTAATAAATTATTTCTGTTAAATATTTTCACTATGCATAATATGCATGCAATTAATTAATTAAAAACATTCAATATATATTTTAATATATACACATTGAATATATACATAACCATATATAAATATATGATCATGTATATACCAATTTATATACATAGTATATATGTAATAATCACTTAACAAAATATTTTTTAATAAAAACAAATTAAATCACTATTTCATGTATATATATATTCACAAATTTATGTAAATATGTATATATATATATATATATATATATATATATATATATAGATGTATATATATTTATATATTTATATATTTACATATATATATAAATATATATATTTATATATTTACATATATATAACACCGAATTTATATCGCATGAATAAAAACCAAATTTAATTTATATAAAATATGAATCACATTTGTTTGGGCTGACGGAATTATAAACAAAGAAAAGTTTGATGAAATTTAGTGAGGGGTCGATTGCATACAATACAGTCGAGCCTCCTCTTAAATCAATGGTTGCAACCCATAGTGTATGGGGGAGGCTGTGGAAGATTACCTCCACAACATCTTCCCCCTTGTGGGGCAGCGGTGGAGGTAATACCTCCACACTCCCCTCCCATATACAATAGAACACGAAAACAAAATTTCACACAAAGCATTAAACTTTTCATACAATGAATATCCCAAGCCGTAAGAGAATAACGTCATACGATGTTTGAAGGGAGTGTCAGAAGCTTTTCCAAAATAAACAAGGCAATATATATATATATATATATATGAATTTGTATATATGTGCATGTGTATGTATATATACATATAAATATATGTGCATGTATGTATATATATAATTTATATATTCAGAATTTCAAAACAATAGTTTTAATTGGGGAAATAATTTCCCAAAAGACCATCTACAAGTAATTTTACAAAAACAACTGAGAAATCAAATTCCACAGATGAATTTTCTAAAACAAACATAGAGGTTTTCTTTTCTTTTTCAACCATCCGAAAACGAATACTAAAAGAAGAAGAAAAAAAGGTTCATATAATTAATTTCACATAATTTTTTTCTGAGAAAACAACCCTATAGGAAAACTTTTCTACACAAAATAAAATTTCTGCTAGATATCTAAACATTTCCTTCTGGGTTTCCCTAATTTCTCTATAATACCAAATTTCCATTTGCTAAGGTTTTCCACAAATAATTTCAACTTACAGAAGAAAATGATTCTACAGAGAAATTATTTATGGAAATATAATTTTTAACACAAGGCAATATTTTATAGAGAAGATGTTATCTAGAAGCTTTTCAATTAAAAACTTAAAAAAATCAAAAGAAAGAACTTGTAGTCAAATGATTGAGTATTTGTAGATCTGAAGTAGTGACTCCTCCACAACTCCAAACAATTTTTTTAGAAAAACAATGGCTTCCTCCAAAGTAATACGATTTCTCGAACATAACAAGAATTCCTGAGAACAATTTTTCTAAAGATGCAAGAATACGACAACTCTTTTTACAACAAATTCTTCCAAAAAAAATCCAGATCCCATACCAATAACAGCAAGACTTACTTTCCAACAATTTTCCAAAAGCCCCCAAAATATCCCATGCTTCTGCCATGAAGAAGCTTTCCACTTCCTCTCTCAAGGCCAAAATCTTCTCCCGTGAATTAATTTATCTAAAAAACTCATTAATTTCTTTTTATACATGTTAAAAATCATAAAATATCTCTAACAACCCATTTTGCATAAAATCCTCCAAAATTCAAAATTAAAATATTTAATAATTACAAACATTTCCCTTTTAAATATAACTTAATTAACTAATTTAATTAATCAATAAAAAATATAATCCTAGGATTAAACCACTTATCAATTAGATTAAATTAATTCATTCATTAATTCAAACTTCTAACATTAAAATAAGATTAATCTAATAATAAACTTTAAATGATTGAATTCCCTTTTTAAGCATTTTAACATAATTATTCAAAGCAATAATAAAAAATTTTAAACAAGCAAAACCGACTAGACTCAATGACACACTGAGACTAGGGTAAAGGATTGACACAAGTATCCTAGCTACTATCTCCCAATCAACAT
>CM021109.1:141603839-141614248 GCA_007115665.2 Sequoiadendron giganteum | reverse complement strand
TGTCTCGTAGTTGAGATATGCCTATAGAAAATAAAGAGGACAATCGCGAGAAGATCTAGTCCAAGTTTGGCTGAAATGCTTAGAACCAACAAAGGTGCAACCTCCTCACAACCAACGATACTTGAGGAATTGTAGGCTGAGCTAAATTCCCTTTGATCAAAAATAGCTTCACAAGAGTAGTAGATCAAAGAACTAATGATACAAAAGGAGCAAGAAACAAATCATAACACTGGCCTAGGAAGCAATGAGGACCAAGATCGCAGACATAGTTCCAAGGCTACTACCCATAGCTTCTCAATGGGAGAGTCACAAAAAAGGGTGGGAAAGGACCCTTTGATTAGGGAGCTAAAGAAAATGCAAGCTCCCAAGTTTGACGGAACAGGTGGAGGAGATGTTACAAAAGCTTTGTTAATTGGAATGAACAAGTATTTTGGGTTATTAGACTTGACTTCCAACACTAAGGCTCGAATTTCTATCTATCAGCTAGAAGGGGAAGCATCTTTATGGTGGGACTATTTTCTGGAAATTAAAAAATATGAATCACATCAGCTGACCTGGGACAAGTTTGTGAAGCTATTCCATAAGGAATACCTTTTAGCTTAGCATTGGGATGAGAAATTGATCGAATTCCATTCACTAAACCAAGGAGGGATGACAATTTCTAAGTATAAATCTAAGTTCATGGGTTTACATCATCATGTTCATTACATGAAGGAAGAGGAGGACCTCATAAATTTTTTTATCTTGGGCTTGAATAATAATCTCATGTATGTGACTAAGATATCATGACCTAAGAGCCCAAATCAAGCAGTGGAGGTAGCGCTAGTTGGTTAAGAAAAGTAGAAGAGCAAGCAAGATCAGAAGAAAAAAAATCTTATTCCTTTTACCACTCTGACAAAAAAGGAAACAATTTAAGAAAACCACACCAGAAAAGAATGCAAGGGATAAGTTTAAAAGGAATCAGGGCTCCAAAAGAAGTTATGAATTAGAAGAAACCAAGGGTGGTGAAGGAAAACGACAAAGATCATATAAGTAGGTAGCACAAGCTATCTTTCCTAAGGATAGGGAAGTAAAGAAGAGTGGCCCAATGGGAGGATGTTGGACTTGCGGGGGTGACCTCTACAAAAATGAGTATCCAAGGAATCAGGATAAATCCACCAAGCCCCCAGCTAGAATTTATGCAGCCGTGGATAGCTGCCAAGCCGACAACCAAGCTTCACTCATAGAGTTGCAAGGTACTTTTCATTGACAATTCATCTCTATTCTAGCAGATTGAGGGGAAACTGATAGCTTTAATTCACCTGAGGTGTTAAAAAAATGTAATATTGGATTTAAATTTCAGCCTGAGAGAAGCAAAATTTGATTTAGGCATCACAAAAACCAAGGTTAATCTATTGATCAAAAAGTTAGGATCTTATGACTTGATCCTAGGAATGGATTGGTTCAGGACAAACCAAGCTAAACTGGATTTCTATAACAAAACAATCGAATGCTTAGATGACCAAGGAATACCAATAGTACTCCAAGGAATTTAAAGGCCATTAGTTGTGAGAATGGTTTCAGCCATACAAGTCAAGAGAACTTTGAGGAAGGGAAGCAAACTATATGTGGTAAATTTTGAAGAAGGTAGCGAAGACCCAGTTCCTAATATTGAGGATCATCCTATTCTTCAAGAATTTCATGACGTCTTTCTTGAAGAATTCTCGAGCTTAACCCCTAAGCGACAATTTGAATTTTCAATTGATCTAGTTCCAAGGGTAGAGGCTATATCAAGTGCTCCTTATAGAATGAATATTGTTGAATTATAGGATCTTAAAATGAAACTATAGGATCTAATGGAAAAAGGGCTAATACAACCTAGTGTGTCACCTTGGGGAGCTTGAGTGTTTTTCATCAAGAAGAAGGATGGGATTCTAAGATTGTGCATTGATTATCGAATGTTGAACAAGGTAACCATTAGAAATAGATACCCCCTTCCTCGAATTGATGATTTGTTTGATCAAATGGAGGGAGCCACAACCTTTTCAAAAATAGACCTAAGGTTTGGATACCATCAGCTTCAGATCAAGGAAGAGGATATTCCAAAGACAACTTTCCGAACTAGGTATGGCCATTATGAGTTTTTACTGGTACCTTTTGGGTTAACAAATGCTCCATCTGCCTTTATGAGCCTCATGAACCATGTATTTCATGACTATCTTGACAAATTTGTGCTGGTATTTTTAGATGATATTCTCATCTACTCCAAGAAACCGAAAGAGCATGAGGAGCATCTAAGAATTATACTACAGAGGTTGAGAGAGCATAAATTGTATGGGAAATTCTCCAAGTGTTCCTTCTTCTAACGTAAGATACACTACCTTGGACACATCATCTCAGCTAAAGGAATTTCAGTGGATCCAACTAAAATCCAGGCAATTATAGATTGGCCTACTCCTAAGAAGGTATCAGAAGCAAGGAGCTTTATGGGATTGGCTTGATAGTACAAAAGGTTTGTAGAGAATTTTTTGAAATTAGCTAACCCCATAACATCTCTTCAATGAAAAGGAAAGAGGTTTGAGTGGACTAAAAGGTGTGAAAATGGCTTCTAGTAGTTGAAGGAAGCTCTTACCACCGCTCCAATCCTGCAAGCACCTGATCTTGAAAAGGAATTTGTAGTATGGAAAAATGCTTCATTAGATAGGTTAGGTGGAGTTTTGATGCAAAATGGATGGGTGATCACTTTTGAATCTCGTAAATTAAAGAATCATGAACTCAACTATCCCACTCATGAAGGTTTGGAGGCATTATTTATTGGGAAGACCATTTAAGTTGAATACCGATCATAAAGGGCTCCAGTATTTATTCACCCAACCTGACTTAAATGCTAGACAAAGAAGGTGGCTATAATTCTTAAGTAACTATGAGATAGACATTACATATGTAAAAAGGAGAATCAAGTTGTTGATGCCTTAAGTCGTAGGGATAGACTAGCTGCAATCGCTCAAGTAAAATTCAGTATGTTTGAGAGTTAAGCAGATGCAAGAAAAATACCCCTTTTGTCAAAAAACAAAGCTAGAATTGCAGCAAGGGATTGGTACAATAGAATATCATATGGGGAATGATGGTATCTTACGTTATCAACAGTGAATATATGTGCATGAACAAGGAGACTTTAAAACAAAAATTATTGAGGAAAGCCATAATGTACCCTACCAAGCATATCCAGGAGTAACTAAGATGTACGTAGATCTGAAAACTTGTTATTTTTGGCTAGGAATGAAAAAGGAAGTAGCAAATTCTTGTTGCAAAGTGTATAGAATGCCAGTGGGTCGAGGCTGAACATTGCCATCTAGCAGGGACATTGTACCCCTATGAGTTACCTTGGCACAAATGGTCAGTGATTTCAATGGATTTTGTGATAGGATTGCCTAAAAATTGGTATCAACATGATAGTATTTTGGTAATAGTTGATAAATTAACCAAAGTAGCACACTTTGTGCCTAGTAATATTAAGATGACACTCCAACTTTAGCAAAAGGATTCATAAAAGAGGTAGTCAGGTTGCATGGGATGCCAGAAGTGGTTATATCTAATAGGGATAAACTATTTACTTCCATATTTTGGACAACACTCATTATTTCTCTTGGTACTAAACTCAATTTTAGTACTTCCTACCACCCTAAAATAGATGGCCAAACATAAAGGGTTAATCAGGTTATGGAGAATAGGCTTTGAATGTATGTAATGGATCAACCCAAGAAATGAGAGGACTATTTACCTTTAATTGAGTTTGCATACAATAACTCCTGCCATTCATCCATTCAAAGGGCCCCTTTCGAGGTGCTTTATGGCAGGAAGTGCAAAAATCCAATAGGATGGGATAGTTCAGTAAACCGTGTTATCATTGGACCTGAGCTACTTTAGGAATATGATAGACAAATAAATATTATTAGGGAGAGTTTAAAGGAAGCTACAGATCAACAAAAGAGTTATGCAGGTGCTAAGTGAACACCAAGGGAATTTGAAATAGGGGGCAAAGTGTTTCTTCACGTCAAACCTCAGAAAAGTTCAATAAAATTTTGCAAGGCTACAAAATTATCCCCATGATATATCAAACCCTTTGAGATACTTGAAAAGATTAGTCATGTGGATTACAGACTAGCTCTTCCACCATATCTCTCTCGCATACATAATGTGTTTCATGTATCACTACTTAAGAAATATGTTGTTGATCCCACCCATGTAATTGATTGGCAAGAACTATAGGTAGAAGAGGCCAGAGATATCCATCTCAAACCACTCTCAATCATAGAGATGTGCAACATACAACTGCACAACAAAACAATACCATAGATTAAGGTCCTCTGGGCCCAGTATGGGGAGCAATGAGCTACTTGGGAAGATGAAAATGTAATTAGACTAGAATATCCAGACTTGTTTTAGCTAAGTCGAGTCAGCTTAATCCTAAGGGGGGGAGGATGTCACATCCCGTATGAACCCATTCTAAGGCCTTGTAGTCCTTATGTAATTTGGACTAGGGGTGGGAACTTGAAACATAATATTAACTCTATGTGTGTGTGTGTAAGTGTATGGGTGTGTGTATTCTTAAGTGAATGGAATTTTAATAGTTAATAGTGATGTATGCATATGAAGTTTAGTTATGTTTCTCATTTAATTTCCATATAGATATATTTGGCCATATTTTATCTAACCCGGACTAACTAAATTGTGAATGTTGTGAGGAACAATGTTTTGTGTGCAGGTGATAGGGTGCATGGTGGAGTGGACTCTGTGGATCCATAAATTGAAAATGATTTTTATGCCAACCTCGTCGAAACACTGGTTAATTCTGAGACTTGTCCAATCCTTAGTCAATCTCGCCTATTGCTTGTGGAGTTCAAGGTACTAGTTTGAGTCCACTTACTAGGTAACTACTACCTTGTGCATATTAGTTTCTAAACACTTTTCATTTAACATGTATTTCTCGTAATACCTATCTGGGATCACATTATGAGTTTTGGCTTATGGGGTGATAGTTCGTAATAGTGGTAATTAAATTTGTAATTGTGAAATAGATTATATATATAATTTTGAAGGAAGTATTATAATAATTATAATTATAGATTAATAATTATTATTATTGATGTCCATTTTAATACAATGAATATTAAATGATTAAAGAATTAAATTATTATCATTATAAGTAATACTATGATTACTTATAGTATGATTTAAATTATTATAAAACCCCAATAATAATAATCGATGATGAAAGAACAAGGCGCATAAAAAAAGGGATATAAGAAACTTAGGAAAAATAAATAAAACAAAGAAAGAAATCGTAGAAGTAAAAAAAAAATTGGAGAGATACATAGGGTTTCTGAAGGAATGCTACAACCAGAAGGTGAGGATGGCATAAATATTTATCATCTTGTCATCTCTCTTGATGGAGGAATTGGAACCCATACCTTAGCAATAAATTCTCCACCCAACACGCCTAGCAAACAAGGAAGAGAAGTGATGGGCAAGACTGGGAAGGACGGGAAGTGGGAAAAAAAGAGGCATGAGAAGGGCGTTTTTGACTAGTTTCTTTCACTTTGGGTGAGCAACATGAGTTGTGGTGAGGAAAAAGGCTCAAATTTGGAGGTCTGGAGCTGAGTTTGAAGTCTCAGCAACTTTTTCCAGTTGCTAGGATCGATTTTTCTGCCTAGAGGATGGGTTTACTCCTCTAGTTGTTGTTCTTTTCGTACAATTATATATTGTTGTTGTTATGCAACAATAAAAATGATAAATGTTTTATTTTATCCATGATAGGGTTCATAATATTCCTAAAATCTTAACTAATAGAGTCTATAAATCCAAAAAACTAGTTAAGGAAGGAGCAAACAAGTGTAATGTAAGTGATTTTATCCTTAGAAAATAGTTACAATAGTTTGAGATGCCTCTATTGCTTCCAAATGCATATTTTTACATGTATTACCCTTTTATAGTGCTACACTTCCATGAAATTAGTGTTTTAACTTAATTTACATGAGGAAATATGGGTTAAAGGATTTCTTTTAGTGGTTGTGGATAAATATATATGTTGTTCCAACCTTTCACTAATTTCTGCCAGTCTAGAAGTTGAAAACCAGAGCCTTCTAGGAAATAAAAACCAGTGTAGGAAAGGTTCTAGGTTAGTGATATTACTTTGCCTAATCTTTGGGTAGGTTTTGATTTTGTTTTGGAGTTATGTGACAAAATAAACCTTTCAACTTACTATGATAGCTGCTACCAGTTAATATGGACAACCAAATCAGTTTTGTGAATTTTTTGACAAAATGCCTCAAGGAAATGAGACTATAAAATGTCATGCTAGGTCGTAATGTGTGGCCATAGGTTAATATGTAGCCCCATCTCTTAGATTTTGGCTCCATGTTTCCCTTGGATTTCTTTACAAATAGGACAACAGTAATAAAATTGAAGTACTAGGCTATTTCTACTTGATTGGGTGTTATGTAGTATGTTATGAACATAGAAAAAGAGATCTTTAGTCCCGTTGTCAAGATTATAGATGGTGTGGTTCTTTTTGTGGCTATCTTAGCACATCTAGTACCCTATTTCTAGTTTGTGGCATATGCTGTTGAACACCTGCTGTCTTATGCTTTGGAATTGCTTGAATGTTTGTATAATGAGTGTTGGCAGAAAATTGGGACAGCTAGGTTGTAATTAATGATTAAATTATTTAACATGAATATCAACAAGCTAAAAAAATGTCAATCCCTTGTGATGCAAAGAGAATTTAGTTAGATAATTGTGAAGTAAGAGTTGGTCAAGTCACGTAGCATATAAATAGTAAAAAGTATATATATCTTTCCACCATCTAAGAATGAACCCTTTTTCCAAGCTTATGTACCGATAGGAAGAAGATACCTATGAAAATAAAATGGCTATTTGTAGTCCTAATGTTAAGCTAGACACCATAAGTCATAGGTCAAGACTGTAGGTAGGTGAAATATATGGCTTGTCTCATTTATCTAACTCTGTGATGACTTAGTCCACTTATAGAACCAAGCTGGATATAGATGTTGACCTCTATGGCAACACATAATGGTTGGCGTATGGGCTCTATGAGGGCATAGGTAGGAGGATTGCATTACTCCTGCAATGTAGTAGTTTTGCTTCTTCTATGGTGATCACCAATTTTTAAACCCTATGACCCACATTAAGATAATCTTATCGATGTTCCAGCTTGACAATAGTCAAGGAGCATGCTCTATGAGTAGAGTGGTATGATTGTATCTAGAGATAGTAGGATATCACCCCAAGTATACCAGTGAAGAATGCTAGGGAATTCTCAAGCTTGAATGGCTATCACTAGTAGCATGCAGGTTCTAGAGCCAGTGTCATGCAGGTGAAGGATGCCATAATTCGCTAATATATAGCTTTAAAGATGAGTGCAAAGTCATTCTAGAAAAGTTGAAATTAAGAAAAGGATCAATTTGTTTCAAGAGCCAGTTCCTAGTCTTTATTATTCTTTGTGGTTGTTGGTTTAGTTGTGTGAATATAGTAATAGGAATCCTTTTGGGAAGTTAGATATTGTGGGTTAGTAGTTATGTGGTTTCTAAAAGCTTTGGCATGAATAATCAACTCTCTTTGTGGATTCTGAAGTCCATTGGTGGGTTGGGATAGGGAATTGTTATCCTTAAGGTGGGATTCATCGTGCTCTCTAGATGCTGGAGGGTGACTGATCTTACAAGGTGAACAACCACTTACTAGCAGCCATCTTATTTGAGGTAACAACCATGTGAATATTTCTCATTTTTTATATTTCAGTATTTTCATTTCATTGATATTGTTGCTTAATTTATGGGTAATCATACATGTCTCAAATTATGCTTTCTATGAAGAAGAAGAGGGGAGAATTATAGTAATGCATTAAAATTGTATACTGGGTATCTAGGATACAAGAATATAAATTGGTTTGTTTGTTATGAAGGATGGATATATGGGTTGTAAATACCTCCTATTACTAATGGTAGGAAGAACAAATGATCTAGTGGAAATTCCATATTGCTATTATAATTATTGTTATTATAATTTCTGCCATGTTCTCTTATGGTTGTTACGAATTTATGTCATGTATTTTTGCTGCAAATTACCAACTAGGTTGTAAGTGAATATTTCAAACCACCTTGTGAAGTCCTAATGACCATGAATGCATTTCAATCATCTTCAAACCTATTTTAGTGCAGTCTTTGTATGTGGGTTGTAGTAAGTTTTATTTATAAAAAAAATTGGTTGCATATTTTGGGACTATTACAGTCTCCTCTAATATGGTTCCTCAATCTCCTCTTGTTATTTTTTTTCTTGATGAGTGGGTGGACAAAGCCTCAGATGGCCTTCAACATTATCTCATTGGAAGATTCTTGGGTTATAGAACAATCATCTAGATATTATTCGCTATTGGGCATCTGATTGTTGGTGTGATTTTGATTTTCTGATTGTGAAGGCTTTGAGGAATAGATTCCATCTATTCTCCTTCAACTTCACTATGGACTACTCTCATGTTCTATTGGGTGAACCCTAGTTTATGGGTAAATCCTTTCTTTACATTCAAAATTGGTTTGCTAGTTTTGATGCTACCAAGAATAACTTGGTTCTTGTTTAGGTTTGTCTCCCAGACTCCCTTTGGAGTTTTGGGATGAAATTACGATTCACAATATAGTTGATGCTATTGGTCAATTTTAGCTCACTAGCTTGTCAATACGGTATGGTTGACAATGTAGGGACAATTTGAAAAAATGCCTCATAGATATGGGGTCTCATGGTGATTACACCCTACCGCATTGACAAGCTAGTGAGCTCACTACCTTTTCAATGCTCACATGAATTTTTGGATCCAATGCCTTAAAGAAATGTGGTCTTGTGGCATGCCATGATTGCATAATAGGTTGCACCTTTCCCCATATTGCTAACTTAGCCTTGAATAAAGAGTCTTGAAAAAGTGGAGAGAATGGTTACAATCCCTTGTAGGTAGACTAATCAAGGAAACATTTAAAATATATCACATTAGTGATGAGGTAAGTTTAGTCATGAGGTAAATTTAGAAATAGAGATGAAAACCAATATAGATGCAAAGATCTATCAATGTGGAAGGAGTATATTCCAATTTTGTAGAGATGTGTACAAAAAATTTGGTAGCATAGACAATACAATCAGCTATTTGAAAAAATGCACATCACCATGTGAGACCCCATTTCTTTGAGGCATTTCTTCAAAAAATTGATTTCCTTGTCTATGTTGTTTGATAAAATGATTTAGTAGACATGTATGGAAGATTTGGTAGCATAGACAAGGCAATCAGTTGCTTGGTAGAATTATTTAACAAAATACCTCAATCAGATATGTCCTCGTGGACTAGAATGATTGCACAATATGCAAAAAATGGATTTGTTGAAAAGGCTTTAGAAAATTTCAAGCATATACAATTTCTAGGTGTAAAACCAAATTTTGCTACATTTTCCAACATCCCCCATGCCTATACCAAAATGAAAGCTTTGGAGAGGGGTAAGCACATCCATAGAAAAGGATTGAGAAATGATGTATTATTTTACATACTTATAACTTCTATCATATATATGTGTTTACAAAATGTGGAAGCATACACAACGTAAGTCAATTGTTTAACAAAATTCCCCAAAGAGATGTGGTTTAAAAATGTAATTGAAAAGTGTGAAGAATTGTGTAATTTAAAATGTGCATTGACAAGTTAAGGTTATAATGATAGACAAACAATGATTAACATGTAATATGCAAAATAAAAAAATCAAAGCAAGCCAAAATAGAATGAAATATAATATAAAGAAAATGTGTAAAGACTTCATATACCTAAAAAATGAAGATTCAAATGGAGGAGTTCTACCCAATTATGTAGCCTTTGGGCATGTGCAGGATCATGATGGGCCAAAAAGTGGCAATAGGAAAAAGTAGCATTTTTCACTCACCAAAAAACGTGAAAATCTCGAGTTGACTTTATTTTGGGTTGGGTGTCAGTACATTGCTCCATAGCAATTCCCAAGCCTAAGTTTTACAAATCGGATATCCATTTTAAATCGGATATCTGCTTTTTAAAAGTAAAAAAAATCGGATATCCAATATTTGAAAACATTTAAAAATGTATTGTGGCAGTAAAATTTTGGTTTCAAAAATCTGATATCCGATTTGAAACGGATATCCAATTTGTAGCACACATAGACCCAAGAGTAATTAGGAGGTGTATTGTGGACAAGAGATAGAGAGAGAGAGAGAGAGAGAGAGAGAGAGAGAGAGAGAGAGAGAGAGAGAGAGAGAGAGAGAGAGAGAGAGAGAGAGAGAGATGTATAGGAGGGGGGAGGGAGAGGGAAAGAGGAGAATAAGGGGAGAGAGAGAGAGAGAGGGAGAGGGAG
>CM021109.1:141537977-141601616 GCA_007115665.2 Sequoiadendron giganteum | reverse complement strand
ACCTCAACCCTTAAACCTTAAACCCTCTACCCCATAAATTAAACCCTCAACCCTCAATTCTCAACCCTCAACCCTTAATCCCTCAACCCTCTACCCTAAAACCCTAAAACCCTAAACCGTCAACCCCTATTCACTCTACCCTATACATTGGATCCTCAACCCTCCTCTTCTCTCCTTCTCTCTATCTCACTTCTCCCTCCATCTCTCCCTCCATTCATCCCTCCCTCTCTACCCTAATTCCTCAACCTTATACCCTTAAACCTAAAAACCATTAAACACTAAACCCTCAATCCTCAACCATTAAAACCCCTACCCTCTACCCAATACCCTATACCCTATACCCTCAACCCTAATCCCTCAACCCTTAAACCCTTAAACCCTTAAACCCTTAAACCCAAGTGAACTCTCTACCCTAATCCCTCAAACCTCAACCCTTAATCCCTCAACCCTTAAACCCTCAACCCTCTACCCTCTACCCTCAACCCTCAACCCTCAACACTTAAACCCTAAACCCTCAACCCCTATACCCTCTACCCTATACATTGGACCCTCAAACCTAATCCCTCAACCCTATACCCTCAACCCTTTAACCGTAGATCCTTAAACCCTCTACCCTCTACCCTATACATTATACCCTCAACCCTCAATTATCAATCCTCAACCCTTAATCCCTCAACCCTTAAACCCTAAACCCCTCTACCCTCTACCCTATAAATTGGACCCTCAACCCTAATCCTTCAACCATATACCCTCAAACCTATACCCTAAACCCTCTAACCTCAACCCTAAACCCTTAAACCTTTTACCCTCTACCCTCAACCCAATACCCTCAAACTTAAACCCTATACCCTCAACCCAATACCCTAAACCATCAACCCTATACCCTCATTTCTAAACCGTCTACCCTATACATTGGATCCTCAACCCTCATCTATCTCTATCCCTCCCTCCTCTTCTCTCCTCTCCATCTCACTTCTCCCTCCTTCTCTCCCGCCATCCATCCCTCCCTCTCTACCTGAATCCCTCAACCCTATATCCTCAACCCTTAAACTATTAAACACTCAATCCTCAACCCTTAACCCTTAAACCCTCTACCCTCTACCCTAAACCTAATACCCTCTACCCTCAACCCTTAAACCTGTAGACCTAAGTAAACACTCTACCCTAATCCCTCAACCCTAAACCCTTAATCCCTCTACCCTCTACCCTCTGCCCCTCACCTCTTCTCCTCTACCTCAACCCTCAACCCTCAGCCTCAGCCCTCAAACCAAACCCTAACTTCATCAGCCATGCCTCACCCTATAGGCTGACCCTCAGCCCTAATCCCACATAAACCTATGCCCTCAAACATATACCCTCTTCTCAATATATGACCATCTACCCTCTGCCCTTGATTCTCCCAGCCCTCAGCCCCGCCCAATCCTCGGCCATCAAGCCTTGAAGCCTAAACCCTCGGCCTATACCCTTTGCCATTGGACTCAACCTGTCCTTCAACCCTTGCCCATAATTCTTTAAGCCACTCTGCCTCAGCCTAATCCTCAGCTAAAGCCCTCCGACCCTAAACCCGCCAACAGCTACTGCCATTACCCTCTACCCTCAGCCTGTACCCTCAGCCCAATGCCCTTCAAAACCCTTCGACCTTATGGGTCATCAAACCCCCTATACCCTGAATTCTCAACCGTCTACCCTATACATTGGGATCCTCAACCCTCATCTCTCTCTCTCTCTCTCTCTCTCTCTCTCTCTCTCTTCCTCTCTCTCTCTGCTCTCTTCTCTCTCTCTCTCTCTCTCTCTCTCTCCCTCTCTATCTCACTTCTCCCTCCCTCCATCCCTCCCTCTCTACCCTAATCCCTCAACCCTATACCCTCAACCCTTAAATTCTTAAACACTCAACCCTCAACCCAATACCCTAAACCCTCAAACTTAATCCCTCAAGCCTATACCCTCAACCCTTAAATTCTCTACCCTAAACCCTCAACCCTCAACCCTTAATCCCTCAACCCTAATCATTCAACCCTTAAACCCTACACCCTCAACCATTTATCCCTCAACCCTCAATCCTTAAACTCTCAACTGTGAACCCTTAATCCCTCAACCCTAATCCATCAACCCTCAACCCTTAAACCCTAATCCCTCTACCCTCTACCCTTAAACCCTCAATCCTTTGCCCTCCACAATATACATTAAACCTTGAACCCTCAATTCTCAACCATCTACCCTATACATTGGATCCTCAACCATAATCCCTCAACCATATACCCTAAAACCTATATACTCAACCCTATACCCTCAACCCTCAACCCTAAAGATCATCCCTAAACTCTTAAACCCTTAACCCCTTAACCCTTGAACACTTAAACCCTCAACCCTCTACCATATACATTATACCCTCTACCCTATACATTGGAACCTCAACCCTAATCTTGTAACCCTATACCCTCAACTCCTATTCCTCTCTCTCTATCTATCTATCTCACCTCTCTCTCCATCCCTCTCTCCTACCCTATCTAATTTTCTCTATCTACCCTTTCCCTCTTTCTATGTACCTCTCACTCAATCAATACCTACCACTCTCTCTCTCTCTCCCTCCCACTCCCTCTCCATCACTCCCTCTCTCCATCCAACCCCCTCTCTCTCTCAAGTCTCTCCCTCTAGCACCCTACCTATGTAACTCTCTCTAACCCTATCTCTATCTATCCATCCCACCCTATCTAGATAAGTCCCTCTCACTCCACCCCTTTCTCTCACACTCCCTCTCTCTCTCTCTCTCCCTCTCTCTCAACTCACTCCCACACCCTATCCCTCTCTTAGGTCTCACACTCCCTCTCACTCCCTCTCTCTCCCACTTCCTCTTTCTTGCACTCCCTCTCACTACCTATCTCTCAAGTATTTCTCTCTCACTCCCCTTACACTCTCAAGTCTCTCCCTCTGGTACCCTACCTAGCTAAGTCCCTCTCACTCCAACCCCTTCTCTCCCACTCCATCTCTCTTAGGTCTCTCCCTTCCACCCCCTCTCCCTCTCCTAGGTCTTTCTCTCTCTCTCTCTCTCTCTCTCTCTCATGTCTCTCCCTCCCTCTCTCCACCCCACCCTACCTAGACAACTATATCTCTCTCTTAAAATTCTCCCCCCTCTCAAGACATACATAAATACATACATATAAGTATACATACATACACACATACATACATACATACATACAAGAATATATGTACATATGTACATACAATCTTACATACATACATACATATATGCATACATACATGCATTGATACATACATACATACATACATACATACATACATGCATACACACATACATGCATGCATACATACATACATACAAGCATGCATACATACATGGCATACAAGCATACATACATAAAAACATACAAATATATGTACATACATTCAATAGAGTATCATTTTAACACAAAGAAAGAGATAACATGAGTGTGTTATAACGCGCTCGATCACATTATGTCTTGCTAGTCATGTCTTGCACAAAGGCAAAAACCATGTCAAAACTAAGAAATAAAGCGAGCGCATTAGAAGATGCTCGCGTTATATGTTTCTTTGGGAATCCCCAAGCCTTGGGCTTGGTATTTTCCTTGGAATACCAACCCAAAGGCTTGGAGGGCCTTACCAATTTCCAAAGATGTGTTTTATAAATTCTATAATATTTCACATAATCGAGTTTGTGCTCACCGTCAGGATTGCACATGTTTCAATGCCAAACAAATCGAAGACTTGGGTAATGTTAGGCTCTCTCTTAGCTATCTAATGATGTAATTTTTTTCACTGTTTGACAATGTTAAGCCTTTGATCTATAATTTCTTTTGTTTGTGTGTATGTTTTTTGGTAAAAAGCCAGTGTTTGGTGTTTTTTTCGTTATAAATTAATCGTTCATCGAAATTTTAAATAAATTACATTTTTAGAAACTAGACTCCATTCTACACATATTTAAAAAAAAAATCAATTACTTTCCAAAATTTATAGGGTAGCACGGCCAAAATTATATTTTTTAGGAAGTGTCCACTTTGAAAATTAGTAAAAAATCAAATATTCATTTAAAAATTATCAGAAAATCAAGCATAAACTACATATTGTTAGCTAATTTCTAACCGAAAGAATTTTTAAAATACTAAGAAAAGTTCACTATGCTAGGGAGCCACAAAAGTTGCTATGTTATGTTTTTCTGACAAAGACAACACCATCTGTGGTCCCCTCTTTTGAACCCCTTAATCTCAACCATTTAAAAATAAATAAAAATTAGAAAGTAGACTTAGAGCACTACAATCCTTGTTTTTGTTGCATCTCAAAATTTTGAGTGTAACTATCCTCAATTTCACGTCCAAGGTCATTATTTCTTGATTTAAAAAAAAAAAGTGGCCACTTAATCCCCCTTTTTCGCCCCCCATATTTTTACACTTACCCAAGAATCTTCTATGATTTCTTATTCATAAGAACATGATTGGAATAAACATTGTTTGTGTAAACAAAAAAATTAACTAAACATATTTGTCTACTATATTTGTTGCATTTGTTCAACCAACTAACTATTCACCTCGAGCACTGAACCATATATAGGTGTGGGGGATTTTTATTGAAAAAAGGACTCAAAATGGAAATCTAAATGAAAATTACCACTCCCTAAGAAATAGAGTGTGACAAAGTTTGAGTTTTATTATAAGTTATTTCTTGAAATTTAGAGAGATAAAGTGGTTTGATTATACAATGATTTTACGTAATTTTTTACTATTCTTTTTACATGAGAAAAGGTTAATGATTGTTGGATTGATGATTGAGAATTTTTTAATAGAGGTTGCAAGACCATAAAATATATCCACATCCAACACATATCTAGGTCTCATGTTGTTGCATAGTAAAAGGTTTTGGTATCATCAAATATCAAGAGGAGAAGTTGAAATTGATTGATAAGAAATCCCAACAAAGAGTTGGAGCCCAATAGTTGATAGAGACATCCATGATGGATTTGAATGAAATGAAAATAAAGATTAATTTCAAAAAAATTGAGTCAGAGGCGCACAAGGTGGTGATCACAATTCTAAAGAGTGTATACAATAAGATACATTTACTTTCTCAATAACAACAAAACCTAGCAAACAATAATAATGAAGAAGAAATAACTTGTGGATCTATGAAAAATGCAATAGTAGATAAATTCAACAAGGTCACATCTCCATGTTGGGGAATACAAGAGGTGACACTTAGTTCAAGAAATGTTACCTTCTTCTATAGAAGGGTGTGTTCAAGCTAATGAGTCCACTTTTAGTGGAAGTGTTGAGCTTGAAAAAATATTGATAGGAAGGGGTACCTATTTTATAAAAATAGGTAACCATTTAGGATTAGGATTTCAAACCTAAGCTTCTACCTGTATGAAATGGGTACTCATTTTGATTTTTAAAATGGGTATGCATTTTAAAATGAAATAGGTACAATGGGTATATGTTTCTATTTACATCATGTTGATTCTATTTTAGAATGAGTACGTATTTCAAAAAGTTTGAGATTTGAAATCTATGATTTTTTTTTGTTTTAGGCTTGGAAACCCAACCCACATCATTAGGCATGCAAGCACAATGCCATGAAAATAACAAGAAAAATATTGACTTTAGCAATATGGTTGGCAACTTTTCTTTTTTATTTATTTTTTATAAAATGAAAACCTATTGTAGATAATAATGTCTAGTTTTCAAATTTATATATTATGATTTGAATTATTTATATATTAATTAATTAATTTACGTTGAAAGTGGTTCATTAACTTGAAATGTTAGGTATTAGTAATTTTTAATAACTTTTTCTTTTTAAAGTTTTTTGAAAAAAATAAATTTCGTCAATCTAGAAATCATTCTTTGCATAGGAAAAAAACATTTTATGATTAGTTTAGCTCAAATTATGTTTGTCATACACGAGGGGTTTTTAAAAATAGAAATTAGGGCCTGATAAAAAAATTAATTAAAAAAATATTTAGAAAAAACTTATAAAAAAATATCCTCACCAAACCTTGCTATAATATACATCTTTCCCCAAAAGAAATTAGAAAAATAATTTTATTTAGATCAAATTATTCTTGTCGTGCATGTGCATGTTATGGCCCTAAAAAGGTGTTGTATCATCTAGGCATTAGAATAAATTATATATTTGAAAATTAGATTCAAAATTCTACATTTCATATTACTAGACTTTCTTAAGATTCTATGCGTAAGTGCTTCAAATTTGTACTCCAACTATGGCAATTTTTTATTTTCAAGAAAAAAAATCCACTTTTTGACCAAAAAGTGGAACCAACTTTTTCAACTTACCCAGAAGTTCTTGTTTAAAATCTTATGCCCACACCTAAAATAAACAATGCAAGAAGGAATTTCATTATGATGAGAATTTTAGCTCTTGGTGGAACCCTTAAAAAAAATTCATGGTTCCATTGTTTTTATAGTTAAACATGTGATTGCTCATGGCTTGTTGTCACTAAGGTTTAGGGTTTATGGTTTCCATTCACATTTGTACCCTTAATCCTTTTATTGGTTTATGTTTCTTCATTGATTGGTTGCATCAGGTAATCAGTTACTTAAGTGGCATCTTATGGTCTTCATCATCATTGTTTGACCAACCCCATATACTATGTTGCCCGTTGAGCCCAAGTTTATTTTAGGAACAACTTATGCTCGCATGAATTTTGGCCTTACTTAAGTTTACCACTGGCAGTTCTTTGCTCATCGCGTGTTCCTTCGAACTAGCCTATGTCCATCCCGCGACGAGTGAAACACTATCTTTTTCACCGTTTTAATTTCATCGCCCATTGCATGTTCCAAGATCACTGCCCAAAAGGAAACACCCGATGAGCGATGTGGTTGAATTGTTAACCCATCATTGACCCTATCATTATTGTCGGTTGTCTCATACTTTCCAAAAGGGAACCCGCGAGCACCGATAGGTGGATTTTCTCGCCCAATCACATGAAATTGAATGATCACAAGTTGAGACCACTCGGTGAGGAGTGTACGAGCAATGGGGCAATGTGATGTGAAGTTGGTGACCTGGATTTATTTTCAATCAAGATTGACGGCGGGAAATTTGGGAACGATGGAGTTTGGATACAGATGGGTACGTGGCAATTTTAAAAGCACCTCATCATTTTTTCTAAGTATGGGAAGGAAAGCAAGTGGTGATCCTTAATGGGCCTCATTGATCAAGTTTTAAATCCTGAATGATTGACAACTAGGATTCAACATGCAGTGATGGATTTTTCTGCTCGCTCGAGTGAGCCAGGGTGGCCATTAAATGCAACTCACCTCTAATTCCTCTATTTAATGAGGATTTCCTGTAGTTTGTTTGATCATTTGCAATTATGAGCACAGTGAAATAATTTCCATAGGTACTGGAGGAGCGATATTTGAGTGTTGAATGAATCATCATGAAGGTGATGATATGATATCCCCTGGTCTATAAGTGTGCACACATGCATTATAGTTATTCATGTTAAGTTCCTAGGGTGATATTTTTGCTATAGCTCAATTTTACTTTGTACTATCTTGTGTGGGGCTCTTGGGGTTTTTTTTTCTATGAGTGGAGATTCTATAAAGGTTTTGGTTGGTTTTTTCTTGCAAAACGGGCTATGGTTAGTTTTTTTACTCTAGGTAAAATGGGTGAGCCAAGTACTCCTATCACGCTAGTTCAAAGGTCTAGGAGGTTGAGTATCCAGGAACCACTTGCATATGTGCCTGAAGCTAAACCCATTATGGTAAAAGTTTCAATTGTCCCAAAGGGTAAGAGGAGTAGGCCTAAGAAGGGCAAGAAAATTATTGTCAAGAGTACTTACAGTCTAAGAAATAGTTCAGTTTCAAAAGAATTGGTCAAAGTTAGAGGAAAAGGGCTTGTTGAGTCTGTGAAAGAATTCAAGAAGCAGAGTAAGGGTCCTAGGGTCTGTTCAGGGAAGCCTAGTGTTCCTATTGAGATTTCTGATAACTCTTCAAGTGAGGAAGGAGGAGTTGGCCTTGATTCTGTCCATTATCTCATTTCCCTTGTGCCCTATGATGATTCAGATGATGAGGTGATAATTGCTACTCCAATTTCTATCAAGAAACCAAGTGGGTGGATTTACTCGACTAATGACAAGGTTGAGTAGCATTAGTGTTCCCCTACTTAATGGTGTTCAATTTTTGGACTTTTGTGGTGACTCAACCCTCTCATGGCTGGTTCGTTAGTCTGAGTCGTTGGTACTGATGATGACTTCCCCGGTGTTGGTGAACATGTTGATTTTGATAACAAATCCTTTTGGAAGGATTGTGTATGCTTCTCCGACCAATTTCTTGGAGCTCTTTTTACCTTTTTGCTTCCCCATGGTGAGAGAATGATTAAATATAATGGTTTGAGGAATGGCCCAAATGAAATTGAATTTTTTTCTAAAGTGAAATATACTTGAAATGTAACTATATTAAGCCTGATACTTGTTGATCCCTTAGTCTATAAAAGGGATTTCAAGGCTCATTACAGACACTGAATTTTGATTCTAGAATGGTCTAGGTAGAATTTAAGTACAAAGAATAGATATAATGTAGAAGGCTTGATGAATATGTTGGATTATTGTCTTGGGTATAGGTCTTATATGTAATATTCTTAAATAGTTCTACATGAATTGTTGATATCGAAAAAAATCTTAAATTCTAAAGCATGTACTCTCATTTGTACATTTTTGTAGATTATAAATGAAAATATCAAGGATCTTTTGATTTGTTTTCAATGTTTTAATTGAATGTATGGCAATATTTTGTGCTTTAGCTCAAAGAGTTAATTAAATGCTTGAGGAGAGTCATAGGTCTGTAAGAATTTGTATGGGATTTGGTAAGAAGTGATGTTTTGGATACTGTGAGATTTTGTAGTGCAAGGCATTATGTAAAATATTCCATCTATTTCAAAATTAAATAATTTGTGTATTACTGGGTATTCCATATTTTACTCCATTTACCCAATTAATGAGGCATTGGCTTGTTCATAAAAAAATTGTGCAATTAAATGAATTGGTAATATGCCTAGCCTTAGGCTCAAAATAAGAACAATACCCATTACAATCTTGTCAATTCTAATATGTAAGTTTGAGATACACTCTCATTCCTAGCAAACGAATGCTAATTCACTTAAAGAACAACCAAATCTTTAATGGACTCTATCAATTTGTAGGTCATAGGAACCAATCTATGTCTAGAAGTGTTCTTCATCAAGTAAATTAAAATAAACACAATAGGGAAACACCCTCCCAGGTCTCATAGAGCCTAAAGTGTAGGATTAAAGACCTCATAATTCTTTACTCATTGTGTTGGCCACTAGCCTAGGAATGTCTTGAACATAAGGATTGGATCTCCTTTAGGGAATTATGGGGTTTAGCTGGAAAAAAAACCAATTGCTCTATCATAGAAAATAACAAGCTATATTAAATCCTAGTGGTAGTATCCCTTTGGTTCATATTTTCATTCAAAATAAAAACATCTCATATATCTTTTCCATGGGTTGCATTTGAATCATATGGAAATAAATCATATCACAATAATGATGGTTTTAATAATATCAATAAGGAATCCATGGCCTTGTTTTCTTCTCACATTTTTTTGTGTTAACTATTATTGAAGTGGATCCATAGAATAATATAGCTTGTGTATTGATTGAACCCTTGGTAGCCTTAATATGGCTTCCATGGTTGTTTGTTAAGAAATCCCCCACACATGCCAAATTAAAAGATAAATGTGTCATGTGTAGATGATGTCAAAAATACAAGTACAAATATGTTTCCTTCATCTATATTTCCACTCACATTATTCATTTATCAAGAAAGAAAAACCCAAGGTAACTTCGTGAATGAAAAACTTCTCCATTAATCAAAAGGAGATATGAACAAATAGATAATGAGATAAATAGCTCTATATAACACCTCTTTTATAAATGTGGATTAGTTGAGTGCAATATTCAATCATAACCATTTTTCTTTTCATGGTTACTAGATGTAGGAAAATAACTAAGTTATCATTGTTGATGGTTTCATCCACCACTATTTGATTAATCACCTTCTTTCATGTTTAGGGAATGTGGCTATGGAGGTAGTTGAAAAAACACCACTTTTCTCTACTAACAAACACATGAGATCTAACATGTTTACCTAATAAAATAGAACACAAATGAAAAGAAAAAAGTTAAAAAAGCTACATAAACAAAGATTGTGTAACATCTAAATTTTATATTAAGTTTTATTTATTTTTCTTTAGAATATTATTTTCTAACATTATTTTCTATTGTTTCCTCTATAACTATAATTATCCTCCATGCCTTCTTTGATTCTTGAAAAGATGGTTCTTTTGTGTCCTTGTTTAAAATAATATCAAATTTAGTTTTCAAATTCCCATGTGATTTAAAATATATTAAGCATTAAAGTATTAGGATGCCTTTTAACTTTAAGTTACTCATTTTTTCAAAATTTTAATGTGTAGATCATTCATTCCTTGAGCTTGGAGTGCATGCACACCATCTCATAAAATATGTTTAACATGAAATTTGAGAAAATTGAGACAATTTTATGATATAGGACCACTCATGTATGAAACCAAAATGTCTCATGTGTATTTAACTAGAAGGTTCATGTCCCAATTTTACATATTGACATTTTGTGTGCATGAATAGTAGTGCATATGTGTCATTGCAAAATAAAGAAGAGGGCCACTTATATATAATGAACATAATTGGTAATGTCTGACTAATCTATTGAAATAATCAACTTGAAATGTTCCACATATTTAGTATAAAAGAAAGGGTTCCCCCTATGTTCTAAATACTACTACTATTTTTTATAAAAAATATGAACTCTTTTCAAAATGACTCTTGCTAAATCCTATCAATCAAACTTACACTAAAATAAAATTACACTCATTTCTAGTTTAACATCTTTTATACCATAAAACATGGTCTTCCTCTATGTGTATATACATCAAGCTTGTCTCCTACTATTATTACAATGATATTTTTATAAAAAAATATACAATAGAATAGAAGGTTTTTAATGTTCACAAGATTAAAAGGTAGTCTATTAGATATTCAACTAGCCATTTATCTTTCTCTAATGTTGATCTTTTTATATTTATCTTGGTGATGAATTCCCTTATTTTATCAACCTTCACCTATTTTAATAGATCCTATAAAGAAACGACTACTAAAGTATCCTTATATTTGTCTTGAATGTCAGTATAGGTATCACACAAAAATAATGTGTCTTTGAATCAACTTTCTTGACTATGTAAAAGACACATATGCTCTCCTTATTTTCTTCTTTTTGTCTCTTTCATTTTCATTTTTCACATGAAATATGATGTGAGGTGTTATTTAATTGAGCTATGAACATCTTTCCTCTCCAAGTGATATTTTTCCCATATAAGGATTTTGATAGTGATCATATGTATGGTCATTCATCAAGATAATATTTTTATTTTCTCCCTAATATATTTTCTCACATATAATATTGAATTTATTCATAAAAATATCTTAATGTCTTTTTTATTATTTGGAAATTCATGCTTCAAATTAATATTTCATTTAAATTCATCTATTTTCCTTTTTAGAGTTTTTAGATTGCTCCTTTTGTTAAGAAGGATTGGCATCCCAACCCCTCCTCAATTTGGTTTTCTTGGAGTAATGTCCTTTTATAATTTATACACTTGTATCTTCTAGTTGTTCAACTTTCTTTTGAAGCCAATTTAAGCTAAAGTCAATGGCTTTCTTAGAGAGTTATTCTAATTATTATTCTTCATCCTTGAACCCATATATAGGAGGAATGTGTATTTTTAATATCCCTCTCTTATTGTAAACATCAATGAGAACCTCCAATCATTATAAACTTGGAAAATGTTACTTCCACAATTCCAAA
Source organism: Sequoiadendron giganteum (assembly GCA_007115665.2). NCBI lineage: Eukaryota > Viridiplantae > Streptophyta > Pinopsida > Cupressales > Cupressaceae > Sequoiadendron > Sequoiadendron giganteum. Next base: position 141,589,693 of record CM021109.1, on the reverse strand, counting down.
AGTTCTCATTTGGAAAGTATTCAATTTGGAAAAATTTCTTTATCTAGCTTCATGCTCATTACTATAGTCATCTTTTCCTCAAGGTGAGGCACATGCTTAATGTGAGATATGAAAAAATTATCCATCTCTCCTTCTGGATCAAATGATATTATTTTTTTATGAGTATAAAAATTTAACCTTTAAATATCTACATTTGATGTTTTTTCTATTTGGTGTCTTGGCAAGATTGTTAGAATTGTGAAAAACATGAGACACGGGATCAAACAATGAACAAAAACACCTTCCACACAAGAGAGCTGCAAACAATAATCTGATATATCCTCAACTAGAAAAAAATATAGAATGAAAAGCTTGCTTGAACCTCAAGGGACTTTGAGAGATAATACAATGAAGGAGAATGCTTATAAGAGAAAACCCTAAATGATAAAGGGATTAGATCATGAAAATTGTCGTCATCCTATGTGATGAGACAAAATAATCTAATGATAGCTCACTCTAGTTAATAGAAAAAAACACTCCTAAGTTTAACTTAAGTGCATGAAATGAATTAGACTAATAATCAATTAAAGATTAATTAATTATTATCTAATGCATAATTACTCTAACACCCCCCTTAAGTGAAAACTTAGGGAGTAACTAAAAACCATAAAAGTGAATGCATAAAAAGAAAATAATGCATGATGGGTCTTGGCAAACAAGGCCCGATGAGGTACCCATGTACAAACAATCTAATCTCTCACAACTAGAGAAAAGGAAAAAACCTCATGGGAAAAACTCCTCCCCAAAAGAGAGAAAGGCAAATGAAGGATTAAGAAGCCTCTAAAATAATGTCCCAAAAAGAATAGGAACATGAAGATCATTGCTAAAGCACAAGGAAGCTATAGGCAACTATCGAAATATGACTGATATAGTGTTGAAATGAAGAACCTCCTCTAAAATAGATGATGATTAGGATCAAGAAGATAATAATTTTCATGAGTGACCTGAATGACACTACTCGAATCAGATGGAAAAAACAATCAAATATATGGAGTTGAAGATACAAAAGACACATAAATATTCATGAGTGACCTCGATGACACCATGCAACATGCAAGATGCAAGTCAAAAACTCAAGTACCAATAGTCTAAAGAATAGTGAAAACAAAAGGTCATCTCCATAAATATGAATGCAAGAGTGTCCATGTGGTAAATTTTACATCTCATTGAAATGCATGGGTAACCAGCCCCTGCATCCACCTAGTACATAGAAAAATCTTGAAATAGATACATATAGCACTCCAAAAAGAAACCAAGGAAGCATTAGCACCAATAATAGGTAATGCGGAAAGGGAGAGCCAAGACAGGTCCACTAAAACTATGTGTCACTAAGAAGTGCATGTAGGAGAACAAAGAATATATTAACATGCACAAGAAAGTACCTACAAATAAAAAGGGTGTGTAAAACAAGGCACATGTGTATGAGGAAAGAATCACTTGGATTCGATGTTGTTGTGGAAGGGACACTCACTTAACAAAGGTGTGATTAAAAAAAGGCACTACACAACCCCCCATGACACTTTATATCATAGTGTGAGTGCAAAAGGCACAATAGGTGTGTGAAATCTCCAAAAGGGAAGTACAATAGTGACACTTTATCTCAGTGCATTTACAAAAGAGAAAATTCTTACAAAAGATTATCAATATGCCCAAATAGGAAAAAAATTAGAAATACATGTAGAACAACCTAAAACAAGTCATCCCACACAAATAGAAAGTTTCTAGGAGCTAAACATCCAAGTAATTCACTAGAATATGAAAAATAAACTGAATAAAATGTACCTAGAGAAAATTTAGAAAAAGTGTATAGATAGTTGTGAAGACCTCTGAAAGATCTTTCCAACATCGCTTGAATCACGACAAACAGAGAAACTAGTCAAATTTGTGAGCTCGGGAGTGATAACAACACATCTAACTTTGACAAGGGATAAAATATGCTAGTAACAAAATATGAGACAAATATTAGCACCATTGGATAGTGCTCGAAACAATCTTTCCAACGATATCGTGTTTTCTCAATTTTAATACTCGAGAAATTTTCTATCATAGTTTTCACAATTCTACTTAATTTTCAAAAAAAAGAAAAAAAGATAGGCCCCCAAAGGTTGGGTGTTGGTCGCCCATGCAATCCTAGGGGATGGATAGGTCACTGGCTTCTTGCGGTTAACACAACCCTGGTGATTAAGGTGGGTGTGATTAGTGCTTAGCTACTAGTGACTAGCGCTACCACCTCGCTAGTGGTTAGAATGCACCACTAATGCAGGCAGTTATTTTGCAGGGGGAGTAGAGGCACCGCTTTGTGGGTAGTTGTTAGCCTACATGCATAGACTATGCCTTTTTTATTTTTTCATTGTACGATACAACACTTGGGAGACCATACGACCTCCCAAACAAAAATAAATTGCCTCAGAAGATACTAACGGTGAAATAGGGAAAAATTATAATCAAAATCTATTTTTTGGCCTCCTAAATGCAATGGTGAGGTCCTTTTCATGCCAAAATGCTCCAAAAAATTACCCAACTCCAAAAATTACAAAAGAAAGCAATGAATGTTCTAAATTTTCTCTTGCAACCCTAGTTGAGAAAAAAACTGAAAAATAGAGAAGAGGTTTGTTGAATCCATGCTCTGATACCATGTTAGAACTGTGAATAACACAAGGCACGAGATCAAACAATGAACAAAAACACCTTCCATGCAAAAGAGCTACAAATAATAATCTTCCATATCCTCAACTAGAAAAACAAATAGAATGAAAAGCTTGCTTAAACCTCAAGAGTCTTCGAGAGCTAATACAATGAAGGAGAGTGCTTATAAGAGAAAACCCTAAATGATGAAGGGATTAGATCTTGACAAGTTTCATCATCGTATGTGATGAGACAAAATGATTTAATAATAGCTTACTCTAGCTAACAAAAAAACACTCCTAAGTTTAGCTTAAGTGCATGAAATGCTTACTCTAGTTAACAAAAAAACACCCCTAAGTTTAGCTTAAGTGCATGAAATGAATTAGACTAATAATCAATTAAAGATTATTAGCTAATGCATGATTACTCTAACAAAGATAAGCATAGGCGTTAATTATTATTAAGAACTACACTTTGAATTTATACTTCTTTTCAAAGTCATTATGAGCCGTATATAGTTTCTTTGTTAACTCCAATATGAACACATCATCACTAATATATTTTGGTAGCTTGAAAGGTGTGTAGTGAAGCATCCTACCTCGATGTATGTAAACATGGGGAGCTGGACAATAACCATTAATCTTTATTTGCAATAACTTTGGTACCCTCCACATTTGTCCTTTTATTTATATCCCCTTCAATTATATTAATGGAAAAGAATAAGAAAGAATCATACACCTCTTGAAGTGTGTTTGAATTTCCTTCAAGGTCAATTAAGGTTAATACAAGTATATACCTTAACCTATCTTGGAGTCACTCCAATGACACCATTCTTTGTCAATCTAGGAATAAAACTCTACCATCCACTAAGTATCCTAAGTAGGAAGTCATGTAAGATATCCTACTCTCCACTTTTGATAATCAATCATTGATATTGTCATTAAGGAGAATAGACCTATATATATGATCTTCATCCTTTAAGATGATGGTTATGAACCTAAACATCTAGGGAGAAAGATATATGCTACTAAAAAACCCTTTATTTTTTAAACAAGGAAATTATATAATAAATCTCCATGTATAAATTACACCTAAATATATTCTTAGGTATATTGGAGATGGTAGACCTAGGCTTAACTAGCCTTTCTTGTTCAATACTTTCAAAAATGTATCAATTTCCTCATTGAATAACTTTAAACCATCATCCATTTTAGTGAGATTACCTCAATATATTTAGGTATTTGGAAGGTTTCTATAATAGCCTTCGGTTTTAATTCCATGAAGACCTCCTTCCAACCCTATAATCTTCTTAGTTCTTAGATTACGATTGTTCTATAATCTGAAACAATTATCTTAGGAGATTGAAGAAATCTAGGAAATTTTGTTTCATGGTCGAACATATTTTGAACCATGCATATTTCTTTGGTTGTTGGTGCATTTCCATAGCCTATCCTCTTAAATTGATCTAGGTCAATGTGACCTAGAGATCTATGTCTAATAATGTCTCAAGGGTAGATAAAATCTTGGAGGGAGTAACAACTCCCTAGAATTCATACTTCATGGTTCTAGCTCGAAAGTCATATAGTAAAAATGCATTTAGGCCAAGATAGTTATAGGCACAAAGAATTACAATAAAAAATCTTTAAATTTATATTTAATTATTATTTTATGACCACACATGGTTGTAGAGATTCAAAGAACTCATAGAATTCAAGACCCACAATGTTGAAATAATGCTTGATTTTTGTATAGATACAAAATTTGGAGAGGCTTCAGGATATTGCATTGAGATCAAAAGTCTTTAAAAAATTTATAATCCTATGGATTCTTTCATAGAAAAATGTAGGCTTGGCAAAGATTCTTAGTCTTTGATATAAGTGGATGAAGTCCATCAACTACCCACAAATCCATAGAATGTCATCTTGAGGAGCTATGAGATTGTAAGGGACAAAAGAAATTTTCTCTAAACCAAAGTAAATTTTATATTAACAAATATGATGAAGCTTTAGGTTTTCTATACCTAGTTGTGACTAAATTTTTTTTCTTACATATATAATAATTAGGACCTCCTAATGAAATATGGAATAAACTACAAAACTTGTTTGTCCAAATAGATGAACGCAAAGGTAGAAAATTGGAGAACAATCTAATAAGTCTTAATCCAATTTCTTTGCGACATTTAAGATTTCATCACATTATTTAAGTCACATAAAACATAGTTGAAATACTATAAGGTTGAAAAGAAGGAATCTTAGTTGGTATTGAGAGTGCTCTTAAAACATAGACCGAATTGTTCAAAATTCTTTTTTTCTATGCTACTAAAAATTCCCTAGGTATAGAGTTTTAAATGCACTCATTCGATGCATGTGCATATGTACTAACAAGAGAGAAGAGAAAAATAATCTAAATGGGCACAATAAAATCTTGTAAGTCACATGCTTTGGTGGAAAACCAAAGCACTATAGATAAGAAAGAATATGGTAACAAGGGAAGGAAGAAAAATATGTCCAACTACAATTAAAGAAACACATTAATTAATCAATATTTGTTAAAATCCAATTCTAAAGCTAAGTCTAAGGCCTACTCTTTTAAAGAGGATTCATCAACCAAAGAAGGGGTTAATTTTAGCTATGTTGTAAAAAATAGGACACAAAGGATCCAATTGCATCAAGAAGTAGATTGATTAGCTAATGAGACTTATCGAGAAGAATAATAGTGGTATTCCCTACTCTTCCTAGGTTCTTCTACATCTCTTGCTTGATCATAGAAGGGAAAGGGAAGGGAACTTGTTGCAATCGCAACTTCTAGTTCAAGGCCACAGATTATTAATTATTAGAAAGATGCATGTCTTAAAAATAATATTATAAAGTAATATTTCTTATGGTTAATAATTATTGAGTCAATCCACATTAAAAGAGTTCATGTTAAACATATTGTACGAGATCAAGATGGTGTACCATGCACTCCAATCTCTCAATAATGAATCTAAACATTACATTTTTGAAAATTTGAGCCACTTAAGGTTTAACTACATTCCAATACTTACACTTGCTACCCTTAAAACCACAAGAGAACAAAAACTATAAGTAAAATTATTTCAAATATGATCACAAAAGAACCGTCTTTTCAAGAATTAAAGAAAAATTGGAGGATTTTTCTAATCAAAGAGGAAACAGCAAAATCAAATGAGAGAAAACAATATTCTAAAGAACAAAAAAGAAAATCAAACATAAAATGTTTATATAACATTTACAACTTTTTCTACTTTCCATTTGTATCACATTTGATCAAATGAACATGTTCCTTTGTGTTAATAGTAAAAAGTGTTCAATCCACTACCTCCATAACCATATTCATTGAACATAAAAAGAGATAATGAATCAACTGATAATAGATGAAACCATGATCAGTGATAATTTGATTATTCAGATACACCTCATAACCATAAAAAAATACAATTGAGTATATCATTACGTCAATCCAACATTCCACAAAATTATTTATCTCATTATCTAAAAATTGTTCATATCTCCTTTTGATTAAGAGAGATTTTTAACTAACGTGAATGCCAATATAGATGAAGAAGGTAACACGCTTGCAATTGAAACACTGTCATCATCTAGGCGTGGCACATTTGTCTTCAAATTTGACACGGGAGTAATATTTTTTAACAAACGACCATGGCGGCCATGTTCAAACCACATGCGAGTCCAAGTCAATTTCGATAGGCTGAAACAAAATCTTGCTACAGTATATAAAAGCGATAAGGTGTATGTGGGAAACGCTTGTAACATAACACTTTCAATTTCATTGATCTTTGCAGAGAAGAAAATACTGTCATGGAGATTGTGGGTAGGAAAAAGTTGGGGTAGCACTGACTTTGTGTGTCTGAACAAGGTCTGGGATGTATGGGTATGTCCTTTTTGTATGGCCCTCCCAAACCTTAGCAAGAGATGGTAGACCTCATTCACTATGCTGTGGGCAGAGGTGTCACTTTTCTTGATACTTCAGACGTTTATGGACCAGAAACCAATGAAATTCTTCTAGGAAAGGTCAGTTATGTTACCAAATCTTAAACTGACACTTCCATGGCTTTGGAAAAACTGCCTACAAGCTCTATAGATAGTTGATTTGGGACAAACTATATAACCCATTATTGAAAAATGATCTAATGTGACTTAAAAATGCATTTATTGAAACCATTGATTGAAAGATGTTGTCCATGGTCTCTTCAATAAGGATATCTTGGTTTCCGTTCTTAAGGATATCTTGATTTCAGTTCTTAAGCTATTACTCCTATGAACTTCATGTATTTTCTCATTGTTCTAATTTCATGTATTATTCCTTTATTGTTCCTAAATAGGCTCTGAAAGGCATCAGAGAAAAGGTCCAGATTGCTACTAAGTTTGGATTGACTTAGGTTAATAGAGAATAGGTTAATGGATTGACTTGGGTTAATGGAGATCATGAATACATAAGGGCTGCCTGTGAAGCAAGCCTCAAGAGGATAATACCTTTGATCTTTATTATCAGCATAGGGTGGATACTACTGTACCATAGAATCTACTATAAGTCTTAAGATTTCAAATCTTGCAGCAATTTCTTTTTATCAAGCTACTGTAAGTCTTAAGATTTCAAGCCTGTATTCAGGATCTCCATTAACCGAAGTCAATCCATTAACCCTTCTCTATTAACACAAGTCAATCCAAACTTAGTAGCAATTTGGACCTTCTCTCTGATGCCTTTCAAAGCCTAGTTAGGAACAATAAAGGCATATTGCATGAAGTTAGAACAATGAGAAAATACATTGTGTTCATAGAAGTAATAGAACAAGTATTGAAAACAATATATACTTATGGAAGATTTTTCGATCAAAGGTTTCAATAAATACATCATTCAAGTCATACTAGATCATTTTCTAATGGTGATTATATAGTTTGTTCCAAATCAACTATCTGTAAATCTTGCAGGCAATTTTTTCAAAATCATCTTGTTTTCAATTATTATGGAAGTGTCGGATTAATATTTGTAACATAACTGAATTTGCCTACAAGAATTTCATTAGTTTCTAGTCCATAAATGCCTGAAGTATCAAGATAAGTGACAGCTCTGTCCACAGCACAGTAAATGAGATCTATCATCTCTTTCTCAGATTTGGGAGGGTCATACAAGACATACCCATACATCCCAAACCTTGTTGAGGTACAAAAATTCCTTTCTGCCCCAACCTTTTTCTACCCAAATTCTCTATAACATTATTTTCTTCTCTATAGATATCAATAAAATTGAAAGTGTAGTGTTAATGAATATTTCCCACATTCAACTTGTTGCCCTTATATACCGTAGCAAATTTTTTAAATTGCAATGCTCTCTTTAAATAATTATTTGAAAGCTTCAATTTTTAAGCTGCAATGCTTTTAAAAATCCGTATATAGCATTCAAAGGGTGCTTTTCTCTATTTTCAAATTTATATTTATATTTTTCAAGATTGATTTAGAGGCAAACATAGAAGAAAACTTACATTGTGCAAGGTTCAATTCAGATTTATCCCCTGTCCTCATGTAGCTGCTTAAGTGCATCTCATGTAAATCTTTAATTATGAAAATAGGATAATTTAGAATCTTTCCTTATTTTGGTGAGGCAGCTACTGTTAAAGAATTGAAAATAGGTTGTGGAGAAAGCGGGCCTGGAAATAAGCAGCCACTACATATTGAAAAAAATGTCATGTGGCCCCACAAATTTCTTTACCTCATTTTTAATATTTGCCTCCAACTCTTACCTGCACAAATTATTATTAATACTATTTATTTCATTATCTTCTGTGCTCAAATTTCTGTTTTCCTTTCAAATAATTTCCATAACAATTTACAGTTGGTGATATCATTTTCATTGTGGATGTTTCCCAGACTATAAGTATAGTTTGATGAGAGATATATTTCATACAAATCATTTGGAGGTATGTGATATTATCAATCTCTATTTCTACAGTTTACAGTTTCAATAATTGCTGCAATTTCAATCATAAAACCTGTCATCAACTAAAGAATTACACTTCCCAAACAAATAATAACTATATTTCAAAATTAATGTAATATTATAAATATATACAAAATTAAATAAAATTAATAAATAGAATTAGAAAACTATTATCAAAGAATTTCCATATACAAGGGAACATTCAATATTATATTTGTACTCATATTCTCTTGATCATAATATGACTAATGATAATTATAAATTAGAAACTTTCTTATCTAAGATTTTTGTTATAAATAGTTTTAAAATGATCTTTTTTAATTGGTGAATGTGACTATTAATATGATTGAATTGACAGTTAAAAACATGGGATTTCATTTGTAAATTATAAAGTTCAAAATATCATAATGTTCATACTTGCAATTACAATAATTTAATAGGAGCACATACCTTAATGTTAATACACAATTCAAAATTAACACACAATTCAGAATTGCAAGTACGGTGACCAAACAAGAACATATAGCCCAACAATAAGACATGATTCAAATCCACATGTGAATGTAGTGACACAATAAAGACACACAAGCCAACATTAACACACGATTCAAACTGAGCAGGAATGGGAGAGGAGGTGTAGGATTTGAAATGGATGGAGATGAGGGCGATGGAGAAGAGGACTCAAAAGATGAAGATGGGGACCTCCCATGGGACAGTGGTGATGACGAGAAGAAGTTGCTGGACATTCTTCTTGAGGCACAACTGTTGGATTTTTACTCTACCTCCTTTGTGCCTCCTAGAAGTGTACCAATTGTAAAAGAGCGTCCTTTCTCTTCTAACTTCGGCCTGTAAAAAGGGTTTCTTCCCCAGGTGGTGGTTGATTCTTCTCCTCTTATGTTGTTTTCTCTATCTAATGTTTGGGATAGTTACTTCTCTACTAGGGTTTAGTCGATTTCTCCTACTTGACAAGGCGTGCATTCACTAAAATATGGTGTTGGGGCTATCGATGAGCCCCAGGTCCAAATCTCAAATATTTTACATTGTATTTTTTCTCCCCTTTGTGTTGATCTTGGATCCTTTTCCCCCTTGTTCTACGATGACAACTAGCTCCTTTGTTTTCGATGCTGGCTTGAATAAGGAGTTCCCAGCCCAAGTTGTTGCTTATATCAGCAGGGCAGATGTTCTCGTTGGGGTTTGCCTTGGTGGAGATTGTTGAGCTTTAAAAAACAGAGCATTAAGAAAAACAGAGCATATTTTTTAACAGAGAAAGAACACAGAAAATAGAGTATATTTATTTACTGCAGCAGCATACAGCTTTTTAATTTACACACACAGAACTGAATAGGTGAGTTCTATATTTATAGATCTCTTTAGAGATCTCCAGAAGGATGCAAACGATAAGCTGGAGAATGCATACAGGAGAATTGTCTAGAAAGTAGAAGTTTCAGGAGAAGATAGAAGTTTCTGGAGTAGTCTGAAAGAAGGAGTGCTGAGGAAGAAGTCTAGACAGTTCTTAATTGATGCTGCACCTACCTCAGCACCGAAGTCAAATAAACATTACTCCAACACCCCCCCATAATGTTTATTTGGAGAGAGTAGCAACTTCCCTGAGATGTAACAAGTTTCTTAGTTTGACAAATTTTACAATAGGTAATGCTTTTGTAAATATGTCTGCAATTTGATCCTCTGTCCCACAAAATTGTAGCTCCACCTCTTGATTTTCAATTAGATCCCGAACAAAATGATGATGCACTTCTATATGCTTAGACCTAGCATGATATACAAGATTTTTTGTTAGCTTGATGGTGCTTTGATTATCACAAAATATAGTAGTGGGAGATCCTTGTGGATGGTGTGTTTCTTCAAGTAGCCTTCTAAGCCACGATGCTTCTTGAGATGCCTTTGATGAACCAATATATTCAGCTTATGTAGATGATAGTGATACGGTTGCTTCCTTCTTGCTGCTCCAAGAAATTGGTCCTGATCCAAGATGAAAGATATATCCCAAAGTTGATTTTCTATCATCAATATCACCTGCATAATTAGAATCTATATACCCAACTAAAGTAGGCTCTCCTCCATATTTGTATTCAATGCCAAGTTGATAAGTACCCTTAATGTATTTTAGTATTCTTTTAGCTGCTTTCCAATGTTCAATGTGTGGATCTGTCATGTACCTGGATACAATACCAACTGCATATGCAATATCTAGTCTAGTTATAGTAAGATACAAAAGACTCCGAACTAATTGTCTATACAATTTTCCATCCACCTTCTTTTGAGTAGAGTTAGCACTCAATTTTAATCCTACTTTACATGGTGTATTAGATGGTTTACAATCACTCATATTAAATTTTTTCAATACATCAAGAGCATATTTAGTTTGAGAAAGCATGATCCTTCCTTCTTCTTGCCATACTTGCATGCCCAAAAAATAGTGCATCAACCCTAGATCAGTTATTTCAAAAGCTTGTTTGAGTTGAGCCTTGGTTATTTCAATATTGTGTGTGTGATCTCCTGTAATAATCAAGTCATCCACATATAATACAATAACAACAACTTTATCATCACTATGCTTTACATACACATCTGGATCAGCTTTACTTCTTTTAAATCCTGCATTAATAAAGTACTCATTTATTTTGGAGTACCATGCCCTTGGGGCTTGCTTAAGACCATATAATGATTTTTTTAATTTGCACACTAGATGTTCTTCACCACTTTTAACAAATCCTGGTGGTTGTTGCATGTAAATTTCTTCTTTTAAATCACCATGTAGAAATGCACTTTTTACATCCATTTGAAAGATTTTCCAACCAAATTTTGCAGCTAGAGCAACTATTGTACGAATTGAACTCATTTTAGCAACTGGAGCAAAGGTTTCAGTATAATCAATACCTTCTGTTTGTGAGAAGCCTCTAGCCACTAGCCTTGCCTTATGTTTTTCAATAGCTCCATCTGAAGTGAACTTTGTTCTGTAGGTCCACTTGCAACTAACCACACTTTTACCTTTTGGAAGAGATGTCAATTCCCAAGTTTCATTTTTCATCAAAGAATTGTATTCATCTTGCATTGTTGCCTCCCATTCTTCTTTTCCTTTTGCTTCCTCATATGTACTTGGAGTGTCAACCTACATCACCCTAGTCATAAGAGCATAGTTAGCAAACATATTTCTAGATCCTTCTTGGTAGATTTCATGGATGCTTCTAGTCTTTTGTGTGTCTTCATTATCACTTTCACTTGATGCTTCAACTTGTGTTCCTTCTCCTCCTGCAGAAGATTTCACACCTTGATTTGGATCATTAGTAGACTTATCTTCATCAATCAAGATTGGAAAGTAAGATAATGTAGGAGAATGTTCACTCTCAATATCTTCATCAAACCATACATTTCTTTTAATATGAATTTCATTTGTTTTAGGATTATATAATCTATATCCTTTTGACTCCTCACTATACCCAACCATTATGCACTTCTCACTTTTTCTTTCAAGTTTGTTCCTTCTTTCATCAGGAATGTGGACATATGCATTACAACCAAAGACTCTAAAATGAGATATTGTAGGCTTTCTACCACTCGATGCTTTTTTTGGGGTTATGTTCAAAACTGCCTTAGTAGGTGTTCTATTCAAAATATAAACTGTAGTACTAATTGTTTCAGCCCAGAATTTAGCTTCTATATTTCTAGAATGAAGCATGCATCTAGCCATTTCTATTATAGTTCTATTTTTTCTTTTTGCAACTCCGTTTTGTTGGGTTGAGTAGGAGACAGTTGATTCTTTCTTTATGCCATGTTGTTTACAAAAATCTAAGAAAGCTTTGTTCATATATTCCATACCTCTATCTGTTCTTATTATCTTTAAAGATCTTCCACTTTGATTTTCACTCAATGCCTTAAACTCTTTAAATTTATCAAACACTTCATCCTTCATTTTTAGAAAATACACCCAAATTCTTCTAGTGTAATCATCAATAAAGGTGAGGGCATACCTTGATCCTGCAAGTGATGGTGTTCTAAAAGGACCCATTACATCACTATGAACTAAATGTAAAGGATTTCTTGCTCTCCATGATTTACCTTGTGGGAAACTTTCCACATGTTGTTTTCCCATTGCACATCCTTCACACACCTTGTGACTTGATGAGATTTTTGGAAGCCCATGCACCATATATAATTTCTCCATAAGCTTGAGACTTTGATAGTTGATGTGTCCCATACGCTCATGCCATAACCTGCTCATATCATCATATTTGGCAATAGCACACGTATTCTCATTTCCACATTTAGAAGTGAATTCTTGAAATTTATATAACCCATTCTCCATTTTACCAATTGCAGTCACTTTGTAATTATTACTCACATCCTTGATTAAACATTTGTCATTGTAAAATTCTATTTTATACCCTTGATTAGCAATTTGAGATACAAAAGAAGATTTGTCTTCAATTTTGGAACTAACTTCACATTTTTAAACACACCATTATCAATTTTAACATTTCCAGTCCCTTTAACTTCTAAAGCACTGTTATTTCCCATATATATCTTCTCTACATTGCTTTCACTTATTGATTCAAGTTGTTCCTTATTATGAGACATATGTTGTGTAGCACCAGAATCAATTACCCAGTCATCCTTAAAAGAGTTATTTGCCTTAAATGCAACACAAAAAGCATTACTTTTAGAATCAAAAGATTTTGTGAACTTATTTGGCTTCCTTTATGCATCTCTATTCCTTTTATAACATTCATTTGCTTTGTGACCCATTTTTCCACAATAATTACATTTCCATTTGCTTTTATTATAATCCTTAGATGAGACATTTTTATTCTCATACTTCCAATTTCTTTCTTTAAACTGATTTTCTTGTGACTTTTTGTAATTTTGTTTCCCTTTCTTTATGAATGCTTGAGATTCATCATTAAATGACTCTCTTTCTTTAATTTGACATTTTTCTTCTTGCATTAGCTTAGCACATAACTCTTCAGATTTAATACTCTTTAATTTATCTATAGTATCTAGTCCCCTTATAAATGATTGATAAGATCCTGGAAGACTTTGTAAAACTATTTGCACAAAATCTTTATCATTAATATCTTTTCCAAGAGAAGCAAGCTCATTTTTCTTTTCCTTTAATTTACTTAAATGAGGGGTTAACTCCTGTGAACTTGATAATTTCATATTATATAATTCTGCAGTGAGAGATAGGATCCATACATCACCTGAATTTTGATATGTATTCTTCAAAATTTCCCATACTTTGACTCCACTTCTTTCATTGCGAACTTCTGGAAAAACTTCTTTTGAAAGTGTAGACTTGATTAATGTTGCTGCCTTTTTGTCCCTTATATCCCAATCTTCTTGATCTTTTCCACTACTTGCTGGTCTCTTTTCACTACCATTAACAATTTCATAACAATTTTGAAGTGTTAGAAAAATCTCCATACGAGATTCCCAATCATAATAATTTTTTCCATTTAACTTAATTTCAGGCAGAGGAATACCAATGAAGTCCATTATATTAAATTCCCTTTTTTTGAGATGAGAATTAAAGAGACTTCAAAAATCTTTAACACCCAGATTAGAAAAATTGAAAATTTTTCACCAATTTTCTGTGTAGAAATTATTTCCTTTGCTGCAATATTATTTACTTGCCACAGTCAATTCTTAGTGCTGCTCTCAACCAAATTGCAACCTGCAAAAACAAAATTATGATACTGCACAATTTCCAAATCACTGCCCAAGATTTATGATAGATCTAATACCATGTTGAGCTTTAAAAAACAGAGCATATTTTTGAACAAAGAAAGAACACATAAAATAGAGTATATTTATTTACTGCAGCAACATACAACTTTTTAATTTACACACACAAAACTGAATAGGTGAGTTCTATATTTATAGATCTCTTTAGAGATCTCCAGAAGGATGCAAACGATAAGCTGGAGAATGCATACAGGAGAATTGTCTAGAAGGTAGAAGTTTCAGGAGAAGATAGAAGTTTATGGAGTAGTCTGAAAGAAGGAGTGCTGAGGAAGAAGTCTAGACAATTCTTAATTAATGCTGCACCTACCTCAACACCGAAGTCAAATAAATATTACTCCAATAGAGATGTGTTGCATGTTCCTTCTTCTTGTGTTCAATAGGTTTGTGGTGTTGACGTTAGCTCCTTTACTAAGATTCCCCATGCTATTTCCCTAAGTGTTCTTGATGCATGGGTGGAAAGAGCTTTGACCAATTTGCAGATTGCCCCAATTGGGAGGTTCATTGGTTATAGACCAAATATTGATTTTCTATTTGCAATTGGACATTCCAAAGTTTTCTTGGTCTACTATGTGTGATGGTCTTGATGAACGATTTCCATTTGTTCTCATTTCAATCCATTGAGGATTGCACCAGTGTTTTTCATGGAGATCCTTGGTTTCTTGGTAAGGCCTTTCTCATTTTAGTAAGATGGACTATTTTTTTTTATGTTACCAAGATTAACATGGTTTTTATTTGGGTTCATCTCCCCAAGCTTCCTTTGGAGTTCTGGGATGGACTTATCGTTCATGGTATTATTGATGCTTTTATTTAATTTGTTACCATTGACAATGTCACAAAATATAGAACAGGTTTTCTTTTTGCTCGATTTTGTGGTTCTGAGTTGCCCAATAGTGTTGAGTTGTGCTCCAAGTTGGGTGTTTAGAAGTAATAATTTTACTACAAGACATATCAGCTATACCACTTCCACAATGTTGGTAATTTATCCTTGTTATGCCAAGACATTCATAAAAATATTCGCCTAAATTGCGAATTAAATATGCCTATCCATTCACCAATCCCAATACATTCATTATACATCTTGATTTTAATTTTAATTTTTTAAATATTATTTCTAAGGGTACAACATCAATCTCACACTCATAAATTTAACCCCTATTTTAAAAAAATTTAAATTCAAAATCCTAGTAAATTGTTACTCATTCTTTTCTTTCCTTGAACTAAAAAAACACATGTTTGAGTGAAATTTCAAAGCTATGCCACACTTTTATAAAGGAAACAATCAATGCTAATCTAACTTTTATAAAGGAAATGGTCAACACTATTCATGACCCAATCATCAATAGTATGTCTCATTCATCTCAAGGATCTAACTATTTTTAATCCTCAATATTGCACTAAGGAATGAGAGGAGATCATATATTTCCTATTATTATATTTTTGGAATTATGGTGTGAGTACCTTCTCAAGTATAAATTGCTTATTAGTACACTACAAATTTCAAATGATAAGTGAGTTTACTAGATTGTAGTGTTGAAAAATGTACTCCTTTACATTTCACACTATGTTTGGTTCCCCTAACTTAAATGGACTTAACTATGCCTCTAATTGCCTAAATTATGCATCTACAAACCTAATTAATTACAATTTTTGAAGGGGGTTGCAATTTAATTAATGTGTTTATCATTACTCACCCTGGAATTCAAAAATCCTAATAATTTAGGTTAGGAACCATTCGTTGTTGGGCGAATGGGTCCCCTTTAAGTTACAAATTCAAATTTTAAATATATTTTTGGCGGTATTTTCATGATCCCAAATTCATATTCAAGTGTCAGCTTGTAATGTTTAATTTTCAAGAAATTAGAAAATTTCCTATAAAAGCAAGGTCTTTTATCAAATTCAAATCTTAGCACAAGAAATAAATTATTCCAAGAGCTAAGATTATTGTCAAAGGTGTTCAAGAGCATATGTTGTAGCATTCAAGATCTCAAGCATCATGTCAAAGTTATGTAGTATCATGCATGTTTTTGGAGCTAACATTGTGATGTAGGTTTCAAGTTTCAAATCAAGATTCAAGATATCAAATCAAGATAACATCAACAATCAAGCCATTTCATGCATGATCTACTAAGTTGCAGTCCTTCAAAGGTTTCAAATCAAGGGTTTGGTGATTTGCAACATAGCAATTGTTCATTCATCATTCCTTTCATGTTTTATTGTTTCAATTCAAGGTTTAACTACCAAAACGGATTTTGACCAAGGAAAACCCCCATTCACCATAAATAAAAATAAAAATTCCTCTTGTGTTTGTGTTGTAGATCTTAGGTTGAAGAAGGATTGAAGACCTATCAAAATGCAAAACTTGAAAAGTTGTCAAAGTTGCAAAAATTTGTCAAAGTTGTCGTCAATCCACAAAAACTCACTTGTAGGATTTATTTCTGACTTTCTAACTGTGAAATCTGGAGAATTCAGAAATGCAGACACAAGAGCAGAGGACCCAAAAATCAATTTCATAGAGCCCCACAAAGACCCATTCACCCTAGGGAAAATCTATCCTAAAGGACATTCTACAACAACATTTTGGTGATAGGTGTAAAACACTAAACCATCTCAGATTTGCCTAAAATTTGTTGTTTCTGATAGATTAAGGTTTAATCTTCTGATTTCATGTTTCACATTGCATTTTTGGATTGATTTTCTATTTTTAGTCTTTCTCCCAAAAGTGTTGTTTCAACAAGTTTGCCCCGTCCTAGATCATAAATAAAACAACAAGATTTCCTTCAAGATTGACTCACCTAAGGGTTGAAAGTCAACCTTGGCTCAAGGGATCTCTTTTTCCTAATGAAATAGAGGAAAATAGGTGCATGATACCACATTTGGTCCTTTCTATTTATAGTAAAATTGTTGAACCCCTCATTTTAATAAATCGGCACCCTATTTATCGACATTTCATTTTGGTGAACCTAACATTGTACACCAAAATAATTCTGATTTGGATTCCATTAAAATCCTAGATCTAGGATTTGCATTAATTTACATTTCATTGCATTATTTTTCATCTCATTTAGGATTATTAACTTGCATTAAGTTGCATTTCATTTAGGGTTTTAGGCTTGCATCTTTCATCCTTTAAAATCTGAAAAATTTAAAAATTTACATTAGTGTTGCATATTAGTGTATGTTCAATCATTCTTATTCAAAAATTGAGTCAAAATTGCATTTCAAATAGTGTCATATTTTTCATCATTTATCATTCATTGTACTTGCATTTAAACATCAAATTCTAGAAAACTTGGTCATTGAAAGTATAGTTTATAACCTGAAACAAGAAACCCTAAATCTGAACTTCAAACTCAACAAAATTGTAACCCTCATGCTAGGACCCATTCGCCCTAGGGAGAATCTATCCTTGTACAAGTCTTATTTCATACTTTTGGGCAGTGATTTGTCTCAGTTTGCATTCCCCTAATCTATAATTAAATCTGAGTTTTAGTTTCGAAAAAAAAGAAAAATTAGTCATTTTTTGCATTAGGTTTAATTGGTCAAATCGAGTGCATTGTTTGGAAGTCAAAATTGGAATTAAAAGACATCATTTTCAATTTTTTGCATAGTATAATCAAAAAATTATCTTGCTTAAAATCTGAAAATTGCTACCTCTTTTACATATTTGCATTGCACTTCATATTCTAGGGTGTTTGATTGCATTTACATAGAAGTTATTCTCCATTTTAGGTCCACCTAGGTTTGGTGAAACTTGTATGAGCTTCACAACTTGGTGTACTATTACCAATACTATAGTGAGATGTAATTTGAGCCTCATTCAATCCTACATTTCTACACACGTTGTGGATCTTGAGTTTTCCAACTCTTTCACCCATAATGTTGATACTAGTCAACCCACTATGGACCATAGCTTGATACCTCATTTCCCATGACCACCATACCTACAACCAATGTGACTGATGTTGACACAATGGTTGCTAATGTCCCTCAACAAGAACTAAGACAAATGAATGAAGAATTAGAGAAATTGTAAATTTTTGTGAGTTTTGAATACATTGTTTGTACTTCAATTCCTATAATAGATAACATGAGGAAAATGCTTCATACTAAACAATGAATAGAATCTTTGCATAGCCTCGCTTACATCATTAATCATCACATGAAAAAATATAATGATTCTACAAATACTACGGTCAACTTCATTGGTGTGCAACCTCGTAAGGGCCAAACCAAAATGCCCCTTGACATTGCTTTCTCAAAGAATGATGTAATTAGATGTGCACCTGATGGTCCTCTTTACATCACCGGAAGAATAAATGACAAGCCTACTAATGGGATATTAATTGATCTCGTGTGTGTAAAGAATGTGATCACCAAGGATTTATTATTTGTGCATGAAATTTATCAAAATTCTTATGAACAACTAAAAGCATGGATCAAAATGAATTTAATGTTTTTGCTTGCCCTATGATAGGTTTGATAAATCTTCCACTACAAGTCAGATTGAAAAAAATGAATGTCTCATTCTCCATCATCCCATCGTTGGACCAATCTCCTATGAAGCTTGGTTTCCCATGGTTACTGTTACACCCCAATTGTGTTATTACTATTTACTATTACTATGAAGGGTAAAATGTGAATGTAATGTGACTTGCACTTTTTTATCAATGCATTATGAATGAACATTATTTCATTTAATGAAGAAATGCATATGTGTGAAATGGATGGTTATTGAATTGATATTCTAACTATAGAGATATATTATGTGTAATGCATATTTTGTTGAATAGTTGACTAACTTGGACATGTTTTGAGAATGTGGTGCAGACATATGTTCATTCCTCCAGGCGGAGGGGAAGTATCACTCAAGAGAATTTCTTGGTCAGGTAGCCAGTAACGTAACCTATCTAAGCTTACACACACCATAGTAGAATAATTGACTCAGGTTATCATGTGGAAAGTAGGTAAGTCATCCTTAGTGTAATGTGTCTGCATTAGTAAGGGTTTTGACTACTACTGAATGCATGCCTAGATGATGATTATCTATTTGAGCTTGTGAGTCCTTCCTTATCCTATTGTGCTTGTTTGTGTGGTTGAGTGTGCTTATATGTTTATAAACAAGTGATATGATGCCATAGTCACATAGGACATGATCATTCAAATATTGAATGGATCATTGATTTTCGTGTTGATAGATAATATATATGTGTTTGTTTGTATATATATAAATGCACATGTAAGCATAAGTGCTTAATAGAGGGGTGTGTATGCATATATACACAAATAGATAATATATATTATTACTATGTGATTGTTATCTTGTTGTATTCTTTTGTATATAAAATGAATCATTTAACTATCATGTTTTCATTGAATATATATGATTTTACATATATATATACATATGCATACTTAAGCATTAATGCTTATTAAAGAAATGTATATATATATATATGAATGTATACATGCATATTGTTCAATGATAATGATAGCTTGGATGTACGTATTTTGGATATCAAATGATACTTCAGAAAATTAATTATATATATATATATTATATATATATGTTTGTAGTATATAAATATGTACATAATATAATATAAAGATGTATATTATATTATATATAGTATAGATATTCAACACAAGAATAAATTATTACATTATTTCTAAATGTTGTTGTATATATCTATTTTTATAGCACAATATATATACATATACCTTGAAATGCATATTACATATAAGTAGTGAAGCACTGTAATAGGCACAATGTGCGAAGAGATTATAGCGCTGCCAGTATTTACCAAGAGTTGAACACATATTTTACCCTTAGTGAAAGACACATTATGTATATGAAATCATAAGTAGTCTATCATAATCATAGCACACCAAACAAGGATCTAGGCATAGCTTGTAGGGGTCTTTGATATTTTCTTTGAGATCAGCTATCTAAAGTAATGATTATCAGCCGATTATAATTCTAAATACATATGGCTTTGAAGTCAATTATCTTAAACAACTTAGAGGCCGACTTTGTGATAGTTATGACTGTATTCTTTGGGCTGCATTTTATGCTCTTGTTGTCAATGATAGAAAATTTTTTGATCTAAAAACTTAACACAACCATTAACTCGATGTTCAATAAGAGAATAGGTTGACACCTTTTTATGAGGAAACCATGGACTCAGTAAACTAAACTACAATGTTATTTTGCATCGATCAACAATTGTAAAAGCATGAATACATATCAATGACTATGTCAAAGCTGATTTAATGAGTGAATCGACACATATCATGACTTAGTTGATACTTTAACTTGATGACACAAATTTTTTATTGACTATTTCTTTGAGGGAGGAAACCACGTCATCTTGAGAATGCATAATAATTCTTGGCGTCACCTTTGAATACTTTAACCTGTAGATGTCTATTTTGAGATGCAAATCTAATTCTATCATATGTAGATTTGAATTGGTCTCAGTTTGTTGTCATTTATCTAAGTCAATCTATAGTTGTTTAAGTTGATTATATGCTTTCATATTCACCACCTTTTAACTGAAATTGATGTGTTGTTGTGCATGCAATTTTTTGTCAAAGATCATTCCTAATCTATAGGTTGTGTGATCTCTAAGTTGTTGTATAAATAGATGAGTAAGTTCATTTTTTTGGACACATTCTTCTATGCATTAATCCTTGAGAAAGTCTTTGCATTTTATCTACATTTCTATCCACAATATTCTTTCAAGAATAGTGAGTGAGAGCCTTGAGATTTAGAGAGATTTTATTATTGTCATTGAGAGAAGCATTTTCCAATTTGAGATAAAGTGGTTATTGAGTCTTTGTTGAAGGATCGATACCAAGCTAGTTGCTGATTTGGAAGTGTTGTGACTGCAGCCAATTAATTGGAAATCTTCTCATAGGCATGAGGATATTCTTCACCTGATTGTATTAGTGTTGAATGATTTTCTTCTTGTTTGTTTGAAGTATATTATGGTTACATGCATTTAGAGAAAATTATTGTTTACTTTAAAAGAAAGTAGAACCTACATATATTGTTTGTGAAATGCTTGTATTTACTCCATAATAGGAGGATTTTTCTATCATAAGTTTTACATACTAGATATGAATAAACATGGGAATCATAAGGCTTATTCATAACTTTAACCCCTTTTAGTCAAAGAGGTGTTACTCTCAAATGGAGTCCTTTATTGTTATGACAATTCTTTGATTGAGGCCACACATTGGGCTTGTATTTACTCCATGATAGGAGGGATGTTTTTAATAGGTATTATTATTATACAAGATATGATTAGACATGGGTAAGAGATCTTTTTTGTCATAGGTATTGTTATTATGCTAGATATGACCAAACATAGACAAGCTTAAGGAACACTCATAGCTAGATATTTAATTATACTAGATGGCTAGTAGGTTACTCTTAGGAATGTTGTCTAGTGAAGGGAGGGAACTAGTACTTTACTTTATGAGTTGTGTTTCCTTAGATTTTTAAAGAGATAGGTTATTGTGGGGAGTAGCTTGCCCATGGAGAGGGATTTCCTAAGCATAGATATAATGGCCTTAAGTCAAAACAAGCTTGCCATAGTGTAGGTGAATGGTAGACCATCACTCGAAGTATTGAGTGAGAATACTTTGGCCAAACTAGTGTGATTTCCTGATGCTCCACTTTAAATAGTGAGATTTCCTGAGAATCCACTGTCAATTCATCGTGACTATTTCAAATGCATGAGGTATACCTAGCATATGTTATAAATCCTAGTCATGTAGGACACAAAAATAAGCTCAGAATGGTATGTCATACGGGGTTACCCAACCAATACCTTTGTCGAAGGGTAGGGTCATCTATCATTGATAGATGTGTGGGGGATCACATATGAGTCCACGGTTGGCAGAAAAATGCTTGAGTGATGCTTCTCCTCCTCAACAGGCAATAGAAGACCATGATTTTGAAAGGAAGATTCCTAGACCATCTATATCTTATGATCTGAAGCTTGATGGAGTTGTATTTGTATTAGTGTACATTCTTGGAATATTTTAATTGGAATGGAATCTTTAATGAATATTGTATCACATCTTTGTTCAATATGAAATCTATGTTTTGGGAATATTTGTAAAATTACTTTGGAATGCAATGAAAAATTAGAATTTGTGTTATTTCAATTATGCAAGTAATTTACATAATTGAAAGAATTTTTTTTATTGTTATGTCATGGAATCATATTTTATTCACTTAAGATGAAAACATTTGAAATTTTACTATGAAGAACACTAGGGTTGTTTCAGTTATGCTCCATAGATGTTGTCCCATTGATAGCGCATAAATGTTTAATGTTTTCATTTGGAAATGATATATTTATTGTGCACCATAGTGGCTTTAATCTTGTGTCTTCCCATGGGAATTTCTCATTTAATTTATTTTGGCTTGAACCTACATAACTTATTAGGCCTCATGAGGACTTCTTTTTAAAATCCTATCAAAAGTTTAAGGAAAAGTGCATAGAAAAATTATGACTTATGCCTCAACCCGTGATTGAGCCTCCTATCGTTGATGAGACCATGATTGAACCAAAATCCCTTCCAATCATTCAAGACCAACTGACGACTAATTCTTCACCTATTTCCTACAAACGACCAAGAGATAACCAAATAAGTCCTATTGTGCCTCCAAAGATCAAACAAGTTTATAAAGTTAAAGAGAAAGTGGTTGAACAACCTCCCATGATTCCTTTTGTTCCTCAATTATGGGAAGAAAAGAAACCTATTCTTGATAAACCCTCTCCTACAAAATTACAACTTGAAAACCATGCAAAAAGAAATGGAAATGCTAGAGTGTAGGCATAGACGTCGTGCTATTGCTCGTATACTAAAAGAAAATAAAAGAAAATAGAAAATCAAGATCAAACATAAATTGAAACGAAGCATGATGATCCTCCACCTTTTCTACAACAACAACAACAAGAAACTTCATTGGACATTGTTTTTTATTGGAGGTAAATAGTGGGTTTTGAAGGGGCCCGAAACCCTTTACAAAAAAGAGCAGCTGAAACAAAAGAAAACAATAATAAATATATATCAGCCCATGCGTAGCTTACCATTAGAAAATATTCGGCCAAAAAGGAGGAACCCAATCAACAACATTACATATTCTTCAATATATCTACAACCTCCACATCACATGCCACATCCTTCTAACCCTCAATCAAGGCATCAAACATTTTTTTACCAGGAGCCCCTGCCTAAGCTTTAGTCTTGTTGTGGGTCCTAGCCCCAATCCCACCCAGACTCACCTCACTAATCAAAACATTATCCTTATCACCACCCTTATCAGTAGACACTTCTTCCTCCAATAGCTTACCAACAACACCAATTTCGCCAAAATGAGCAGTATCATTGTGTTTTTTGGCACTATCAAAAGGAGAGGTAATACCAACAGAATCAAAATTAACCCCATATTTAGTCCCCTCCTCACCCTTATCCATGTTAGCATAAATCCTCTCTAGATTATTTTCAAGGGTGAGAACTCTACCTTCAAGATTATGCTTCATGATGAGCGTTTCCTCCACCACAATTTTCAAAGAGTTCATCAGATCATCAATTTGATCCTAAACTGGGGACTCATCAACTTTAATCATCACACCATGAACTTTCACATTATTCATATTAAGTTCATGGAACATCCATTTAAATAACCTGTAAAAAATAATCGAACCCTCTCTAGAAATTCCCAAAATATCACAAATATTTTCCTTATCAATATTGAAAATTCCCTAACCCACAACATCCTCCTCATGAGATGATCTTACCTTATCCTAACTGGAAAAGACATCCTTCCCCTTCCCAGCAGCAATTGACATCTTCCTAGTAGCAACCATGATTTTTTATTTTTTGAATAGACTCCACAATCTCCGTAGCAACCACCTTTCTTTTCTTCTGCCTATCTAGGTCCACAATTGGAGAATCCACAACACCCTGACCCACCTTAGCCACGACCTTACTTTCCATCTACAAGTCTGGAACCTCAATCAGTGAATCCACAACACCTTGTCCACCTACAATCTTAAGTGGAGAATTCATCTCCAACAGTTGGCTTGCAGTCCTAACAACCAGCTTCTTATTACTTCCCATCTCCAACTCCTTTTTTTGTTTCATCCCCAAAACAAGGGGAGGCGAAGACACCTCATCAACCACTTCCTGCTTCTCCTTCATGCATCTAATCATCATTTCAGTAGCCAACTCCTCATTGCAATTTTCATAACCCTTATTAGGGCTCGACTCCTCTTTTTTAGAATTCCCCAAAGCAGGGGATTGAGTATCCACTTCCATGGTAGCAAGAGAGTCTGTAACATAGTCAACATCCCCCTCAAATTATGAATCCATTTTCAAGATGAGCTTCCTCTTCTTTCCTTTCTTACTGGTCATCTCTTCCTCAAATACCATATCATATTCTTCCTTTCGTTGCTTACCCTTAGGGGTAGCAAGCGGCTTAGCCACTCCAAAATCCTTAGCATAATCAAAGATTAAAAGGATAAGCCCCATAAATAAAATAGGATTATTTGGATTTTTCTTATGTTCCATGAGGCCAGAGTCTAGATAAGCTAGTAGATAATAGGGAAAATAAATCCTTTTCTTATGGATTTACTCTAGAGAAATGCCCTTCAAGGGAGATGTAACACATGAGATCCTCAGCCACATCTCCCCACAGTGCCTTAAGATATTTCCTCTGATAACCACCACTCCTCACCGCCCCCAACTCTTGAGCTTCATCACCTTTGAAAAACATTTGCATGGTGGTATATGATTCCTTTTTATCAATAAAAATTTATTTCCCTCTGTCAACAACCCCATGATATTGGCTATGAAATCTTCAGTCACATCAAACTCTATTCCACCCAACTTCAGAACCCTATTGTTCCAAGATTTTGCGAACAATGTAGTAGTTTGAAAATTGTTACTATGTAACCTCTCCAGGTACAGAGTCATCCCTCCCTTCTCAAAGATATTCCAAACCTTTGGCTTCTTCTTAACTGTATCACATGAGAAAGGTTTAGCACGGTTCATATCTCCTGCCATGGCTTCAGGAATGTAGAGTCTGGGATTTTGAAAGCTTTGAACATAATGAGAAAAAAACTCAAGAAGGCTATGCAAAGAGTGCCCACAGTTCACGTGAAAATGGAATAATGGTAGGAGAGATTAATTACCCTTGAGTTATATTCCCTATAGATATTATCCCTTGTACAATCAGCTCAATCAAAATCTTGCTTAACATCCTTCGACATCATAGCCTACCATGTGATGAAATTCATGCACGCCCTGAGCCTTAATAAATCATTAATCACTTTAATTTTGACCATCATGATTAATACTTTCAATTGCTTCTATAGGGAGGGGGTCGTTTAGTCCCCATTCCCTAGCACCTCTAACTCTAAGATTTTTGAATATATCAGAAAGTCCATTTCCCTCTCTCAATATATGAGAAACATAATAATCATCAAAGGACTTAAGAATATCAATAGCATCTCTAATCAGATTTTCAATAGTCCATGAAGGGGCAACACAATTCTTCAAATTGTTGATGATATTGAGAGAATCCCCCTCAAGCCATACTTTCTTATACCCTTTAGTTTGTTCCAATTTGAGACCATGATAGGTTGCAGCCACTTCCACATAACTTCAATGGACATTGTTATTAGGCCTCTTGTTTTGATTAACCTGGATGATGATGATGAGATTGCTAAAATTGACGAGGAAGTTCATAATGAGCTGAATTTATTGTTTTCATCTTCCATGAGCTTAGTTGATAACAACTGTGATGTTCCTCCTAACAAGAGTGAATCACCACGTGTTGAACCTAGTGATTCTCCTAGTACAACACTTGTCATTTTCCCTTTGGCTAGTTATCTTCCTTTTGCATATGATGAACAAGATTGGGATGTGGATAACCTGCTAATAGGTTGACTCACATGCAACCTACTAGTCTCTAGTCTTTGTATTCATGTTCTTTATGCTTGCATGTGTGTAATGTGATCCCCCCATACTATGTTGCTTGGTGTGTCTTTATATGTTTTTGAGCCTACTTTGGATGACCCTTGTCACTTCATTGGTGCAAGTATATAAAGGAAGTGAATCCATTGTGACATTCTTCTATTTATATCTCCATTCTTCTATATGTCATAAACCTTTGTCTTGTATTTTCCTTTTGGGGATGATGCAAGGCATCAAGACATCCAGGTCTCTTCCATGTTGATCCAAAAGTGTCCCTATGTTCTCTCTCTCTATGTGTTATTCTTAGTGCTCATTGTTCCATGAGTTATGTAGGGAATGATGATGGTTTCGAGCTCGATTATATCATTGTAGCAACAACAAACACTAACCCAAAATCCATGGACTCCATTATATATTATCTTAGGATTGAATGTGGGGGAAACTCTCCTTTATATGATGTAGCTCTATCTCAGAAATATATGTTTACATAGGGATTTTTGAATAAAGCTCTCATGCATTGGAATTTTTCATGTATGCTCTACTTTAAAGTAATTTCTCACAACATGGTGTTTAGAAATTTATTTAAAGTGGGGGTATACACATCCCCACTCATTGTTCGCTTCAAAGTGTAGTCTTGTTACTTCGCCTGATGTGTCTTTTTGATGGTATCATTGGATTTGATATCCTTCAAGGTTGTGACATTTCTAAGCATATGATATTCCTCTTATTGGTGATGCTGCATATTGCATGCCCTAAGTTGTGAATCTTTTATCCTCAACTACTCTCTTGGAGACATTAGGCACGATTTTCCCTAAGAGGAGACCTTTCATGAACTAAGAAAAATACCTTTAAATATCCTATTGCATGTATCAAGGCCACCAAGCATAACACAACTTTCTTGTCAGTGGAGAATTTTTCATTAGTGTCTAACATAATGCAACTTGCTACACTTGTGACCATTTCCATGGCACCTTATCAAAGTTATCAGGAGGCATAACTTTGGTATGGTTAGTAAAATGGTAGCCTAGACAGAGGCATGACTTCCCATTAGCCACCTTTTGGGGGCTCACCTAGTGGACAACAGATATCTCACTAGCCCATGTGAGCGCATTTGGTTTACATAGTGGATAGCGGGTTTCCACTTGTAAACATTTTGTGGAAAAACAACTAAGGCTTGATCCATATCTAGATGGACAAACAATTGAGTCTTGATCCACCCATTCTCTCTCTCTCTCTTCTCTAATTTTGACATTGTATGCTTGTGTATCTTATCTTGTTGTTGCATATTTAACAAAGGTATCTCTCTCTTTGCGCCTTTGTTGGTTTGTCATGAGATCTTAGATTTTTGGGTCTTGATCATCCTCCTTGACCTTTTTTGTCTTACCTTTCCAATAGTTTTACAATTAGACATCTCTTGACACTTGTTTGACTAC
Organism: Sequoiadendron giganteum; assembly: GCA_007115665.2. Classification (NCBI taxonomy): domain Eukaryota; kingdom Viridiplantae; phylum Streptophyta; class Pinopsida; order Cupressales; family Cupressaceae; genus Sequoiadendron; species Sequoiadendron giganteum. The sequence goes on along the minus strand of CM021109.1, from coordinate 141,561,860 downwards.
TTTAGTGTGACTTTGATGCAGACCCATCCTCTCACTAAAGTGCGGGCTAAATGTACTGTCGAAAAATTTACTCCTTTACATTTCACACTATGTTTGGGTCTCATAATTTAAATGGACTTAATTGTGCCTCTAATATCCTAAATTATGCATCTACAACCCTAGTTAATTGCAATTTATGAAGGGGGAATTGCAATTTAATTAATACATTTATCATTATTAACACCTTGAAATTCAAAAATCCTAATAATTTAGGTCAGGGCCTATTCACCCTTGGCCAAATGGGTCCCCTTTAAGTTTAAAATTTAAATAGTTTTTGGTGGTATTTTCATGATACCAAATTCATATTCAAGTGTCATCTTGTAATGTTTAGTTTTCGGGAAATTAGAAAATTGTCTATAAAAGCAAGGTATTTTATCAAATTCAAATCCTAGCACAAGAAAGAGATTATTCCAAGAGTTAAGATTATTGTCAAAGGCGTTCAAGAGCATATTTCTCGAGAATTTTTTGCAACATTAAAGATCTCAACCATCATGTCAAAGTTATTAAGCATCATGCATGTTTTTGGAGCTAACATTGTGATGTAGGTTTCAAGTTTCAAATCAAGATTCAAGATATCAAATCAAGATCACATCAACAATCAAGACATTTCATGAAATATCTACTATGTTTTAGTCCTCCAAAGGTTTCAAATCAAGGGTTTGGTGAGTTGCAAGATAAAAATTGTTCATTCATAATTCCTTTCATGTTTCATTGTTTCAATTCAAGGTTTAATTACCAAAATGAGGTTTGACCAAGGAAAACCCCATTCATGAAAACTAAACATTTTTTTCACGTTGTGTTTGTGTTGTAGATCTTAGGTTGAAGAAGGATTGAAGACCTATCAAAGTGTAAAACTAGAAAAGTTTTCAAAGATGCAAAAAGTTGTCAAAGTTGTCATCAATCCATGGAAACTCACCTACAAGATTTATTTCTGACTTTTCAATTGTGAAATCTAGTGAATTCATAAATGCAGACACTGGAGAAGAGGACTCGGAAAGTAATTTTAGAGAGCCCTACAAAGACCCATTCATCCTAGGGAAAATCTGTCCCAAATGACACTTTGCAACAATATTTTGTTGGTAGGTGAAAAAATACTAAATCATCTCAGATCTTCCTGAAAGTTGTTGTTTCTGATAGATTAAGGTTTAATCTTCTAATTTCATCTTTCACATTTCATTTTTGGATTGATTTTCTATTTTTAGTCTTTCTCCCAAAAGTGTTGTTTCAATAGGCCTTCCCTGTCCTAGATCATAAGGAAAACAACAATATTTCCTTCAAGATTGACTCACCTAATGATTGAAAGCTAGCCTTGGCTCAAGTGATCTCTTTTTCTTAATAAAATAGAGGAAAATAGGTGCATGATACCCCATTTGGTCCTTTACGTTTGTAGTAAAATTGGTGAACCCCTCATGTTAATAAAGAAACATCCTATTTTTTGATGTTTCAACTACACTAGACTTGTACAAGGCTTTCTAGGGGTATTTCTTGATATAATTGAAGGTACATGAGATCCAATTCCATGAAGTGAGGTGTATGTCTAATGGCCTAGTATGATAAAATGACCCACTCTCTTTCTTCAATTGCAAGCTATAAATTTTCTTTCAAGATTAGTGTGAACAACACATGTACCAATAAGGGAGAGTCTTTCAATTCTCTCCCTAGTTTATATGCCTTGCAATAATATGTGTGTTCAATTTGTGACTTGGTAATGAAATCTAACCTAGGACCACTATAAAGAAACTAAAAAAAAATTACTAATCATGTTTGATTTCTAAGATTTCCTTGTGGCATAAGGAAAGACCATATACAAACTAGACTCTTTAGGAAAAATAAAATGTCAACACCAACATATTCAAATTTGGATCTCGACAAAATAGGGGGACTTAGATGCCCAAGTGCGTCCCAATCTTGGTCCTATTTCTTTAGGATTTTAGGTGTTGGGGTAAAAACATTAAATAAATGAATAAAATTTTGATGCTTGTAATTTCTTGAAAAACGGTAAAAATAGGTATCGGAATGCATAATTCAGAAAATTAGAGGGTCAATTAGCTCCAATGACGTAAGGGGGAGAAAAACATAGTGTGAAATTGTCAAGGGTGATCATTTTTGACGCTACAAAAACTTACCTTTCTGTGCTAATGACATGTTGATATGTATTACAAATTATTATTCATTTATTTATTAGAAATAGATCCCTTAAATTTTATTAAATTTTTCAGTAAGAAAATATTTTTTCTTTCAAAATTTAAATTCAAATACATATTTTAGATTTTAAATTAGAATTTATAGAGAGGATGTTTATTTTTGGAGATTAATCTTTTTTATTGTAAGTGATTAATAGAATGAAGTAGAGAAACTTAAAAACAATAATACTTAATTTTTTTATCTAACAACATATACAAAAAGCTAAATGGAATAAACACACAACACTACAAATAGAATATCAAGCAAGTAATTTGAGGCACATTTTCCAACATGCTTCCACTTGACGAAGAACTTGTTGGCTTCTTCCAATGCTCAAAGTTATTGAATATCATAGGCCCCAAGGCCCATCGAATTGGCACACCACCTAAACTTATTTGTGCTCATAAGCTTCATCAATGCATTAATAACATTATTTTAGAGTATCCACCTTTTTCAGATTAACCTTTCCATCCTCCACCATATCACAAATGAAATGATACTGAACATCGATATGCTTCATCGTGGCATGGAAAGTGGGATTTTTTACCAAATAAATAGCACTCTAAGTGTCACAGCAAATAACAATCTTCCCTGCATTAAACCCAATATCATAACATAAACAAATGAGCCAAATGGCTTCCTTGCAAGCATGAGTTGTTGCTATATACTCTTCCTCAGTAGTAGATAAAGCGAGTACAACCTGTCGCTTGCTCATCCAACTAACTGCACCACTGAATAACGTGAAAATATATCCACTGGTGGATCTCTTGTTGTCAATGTCCCCTGCCCAATAAAAATATATAGACACTGAAAAATGGCTTAGGCATACGACTAAATTTTTCATCATCAATTCAAGATACCCACAAAATGTTGAAATGATTTTATCATGTAATTATAACTTAATATCCTAATTCCTCCAATTACTTAAATAGTTTTAATGATTTAATTAATTTATTTTCATTATTCTTCTAAAATTGATTAATTAAGTAAATTACATTAATTTATCTTAATTAAGTCCCTAATTAATTCTAATCTCTTTTTTTGATTAATTAGATAAGTTTCCTAAATGTATTTAATTACTTCATTTAATTCTAATCTCTTCTTTTAATTAATTAAATAAGTTTCCTAAATTTATTTAATTAAGTCATTTATATTAAATCATATTCTCTCACATTTAATTAAATAAATGATTATTCATTTAGATTAATTAACTCTATCCTCTCACCTAAAGTGCCTCCATAAATTAAATAGTTCATTCAACTATTTAATCACATGCACACACTTCCTCCACAAAAGAAAGGAATTAATTTAATAATTAATTCTTTTTATTTGAGCACATGTCTCCTACATTTTCAAGTAAATATCTCATGTATAATTATCTCCACTTTTGACTAACACTCTCTCTCAGTTCACTCACCGAATTTATCTGTTATCTCTTTTTGACTGAAACTCTATTTTGGTTCACTCATCTAATTGATCTGTCACCTCCTTTTGACTCACACACTCTCTTAGTTACACCTCTTGAAACTAATCAATCAATTTTCTTAACTATTCAATCAATCTAATCAATCACATTGAAGTTAACTATGCAATCAGGTCCTCACACTCGATCTGGACCATTCAAATTCAAATCAATCTCAACCGTCGAATCTGTGAAGCTTCTATAAAAGAAGCTTTTCAATTCTATTTTCGGTAATCATAATCTTCAAAAAAATTTTTGTCAAAATACTTATAGGCTAAATTGCATACTCACAATCTAAGTGAATTGAAGAAATTCAAAGCAAAGTTGAGAAGAATAATGAAGATGAGTCAAGCAAGCATGGGAATTAGGTGATATTGTTTGTATTTAATTGAACTCCTTTGTTGCATTTCATTTCATTATCGATTTGGGGATCTTAGCATGATCTAGGCAATTTGTGATTGTTGTCATTGTTATACTTTCGTTATTTCTTATTATTTTCCCTTATCACATTTGGTGAACATCTCAAAAACATTGGTCATACAACGAACGACTCAAACACAAGGTCAAAAAAATGTACAATCCAACCATTCAAAAATCAGTCCAACATCAAATCTATCAAATCAATCATTTAAGGGTCTTCAATATGTGTCCTTCTTGACGTCAAGCTCTTTTCTATCAACCGATTTATTTAGGATGTGTATTTCCTAAATCAACATCAAATCTATCGAATCAATCATTTAAGGGTCTTCAAGATGTGTCCTTCTTAACGTCAAACTCTTTTTTGTCAAACCATTTTATTCAGGATATGTCTTTCCTGAATCAACATCAAGTTTATCAATTCAAGCACTTTAGAGTCTTCAAGATGTGTCCTTCTTAACGTCAGACTCTATCATGTCAAATACAGATCTTCAAGATGTGTTCTTATTGACTTCAAACCCTATCATGCCATCTATTCAGGATGTGTCCTTGAATCCTGGCCCTAGAAATAATCAAACTCGACATTTCAATCTTCTTTAGGATGAGTCCTTCCTAAAGAATGATCAATCAACCTTGTCATCACTAAGTCAACCTTGGCAAACAAACAAAGATTTGACACACATGTCTTGATAAGCATTTTTTATTTATTTTTCAATGATTTGATGTGACCATGTACCTAGCCATCTCGACGATGTCCTATGAAGGATTTAGAGGAGCAAAAATGCTACATGAAAATATCTTGCTTTTTGATTGATTGTCTTATCTTTTTAAAATTTTCATGTCACTAGCCACCTCCAGGATGTCTTGGCAATGAGATTTAGAGGACCAACGATGTATCACGATGATTGTCTTATCTTTTTGAAATTTTCATGTCACTAGCCACTTCAAGGATGTCCTAGTAATAGGATTTAGAGGAGCAACAATGTATCATGATGATTGTCTTATATTTTTGAAGTCATCATGTCACTAGCCACCTCAAGGATGTCTTGGAAAAAGGATTTAGAGGAACATCGACATTTCATGACACATTTTATTTGGATTGTTGTTTGAGGTTTGTCTCAACAAAAAGACTAGGAACAATTGGGTTCCTAAGTATGCATCACGAAAATCCTTGTTTGCGAATATTTTTTTTGGAAAAATAATGACATTGCACACCATTGGTCTACCTCACATCATGGTGTTTCTTGTCTATTGCAATAGACCGCCCAATGATGAATAATATGCAAATTCTTAGTATAATGACAAAAAAGTGATGACAAATCTTTCTTTCACGCTAACATAAATCATCTTCAAGCTATCATTCTTCTTCCATCGCATCGGGATGGTGTACTATGACACACAAAAATCACCGACATTCATTAAAATATTAGAGCAACACACATCTTACATCTATTTTTCATAAGGAAATAAAAACATCAAAAAATTATCATATACATTTGCATAACATGATATATATATAACACAAATACAAGGGCTATATATCATAACTCACATGCATCCATTTCATCATAAATTAAGTGCATCAATCATAATTAAAAGGATACCTTATCATCATCATTGAATAAGCATGAATCATAAAGGAATCAGGTGCATCACATAAACATGTACATCATATAATCACTGCCAAAATGCGTCGCATATGTATCAAAATGTGTCATATTATAATATCCAAGATGTATATCAAAAAATGGAGCTCGTAGGATCTATAGTCATAATATAGTGTATACAATATAAACATATCTCTATGTCTAACTCCCACTACTCTAATGAGGAGAACAAGGTGGTGAGCGACAGGGAGTGCCTAAAGATCATTGTGCAGATGGGCGCCTATTATAAGGTCTTAGCATGCAAGGTCCTAGGACACCACCACTACTCTGGGATATCTTGTGGGATATGCTATGGGATCTGTTGCTAAGCACCTAGGAAGTACTAAGAGCTTGTCTCTCAGGAGGTACCTCTTGCTCATATAAATATTTGGAGTATCGCTCTTGCTCACTAGATCTAACCAACTCTCGAGCCATATCTGCAACTGGTCCACTACAAAGAGTGGAGAATTCTAAAAACCTTTTCTCTGTCTCCTGCCTCCACACCACCTCTTGATCCCTCTTCATATAGGAACTATCCTGATCTAGAAAATCTCATCTCTGTTCATGGACACAACCCTAACCTACTCCTCCAGAGATGCTACCCTAGCTCTCAAATCAGCTAGTCATTGATCTACAAGACCCTCCTCCTATACAGGTCTCTCCCCCTCATCCACATCCACTCCTCCACGAGATAGTCTCAAAGCTCCCTCTCCTCATCTCCCATCTCCTCCTCGGGAAAGTACTCCACATCCTGGTATCATAGCCACAATAAATCTAGGGCATCCATGACCACCCCCTCTCCATCGACAACCTCCTCCCCGACCGCCTCCTCACCAAAAAAATCCTCCTCTCCCTCCCCATTGGCCTCATGAATGGGTGATAATGATATACCCCATCCTCTTCCACCTTGTCGACTACCACTCCTATCTCCTCCTCCTCCTCTCCCATCATCCTCTCCACCTCAACCACCAGGATGACCCCCTCTACCACCATGCTAACCCCTTGGGCCTGTACCTCAGTTCTCTACAAGTGTTGGCTGATCTAGATCTATGTATGGCATAGGTCTATGCTATGCCCACCAGCTATCAATTTTTTTTGTCATACCAGCATTTGTTGGCCCACCCCTCCATTCCCACTACACTAGTTGGAGTGCACCAATATCTTCCTCTAGCATCACTACGAGAATCATGTTCTCCCATAGAGGAACCTCCCTCGAAGATCTCGCAAACTCGGCTCGGCCATGCATCTCATTCTGAATCTCACCAAACTGTCGGAGCACTCTTTCTGGTAAGTGTCTCTCTATGACATGTCTAGTGGCAATGGTCCTCCCAATTAGATAACATTTCTGATGATAGAAAGGAAAGTTTCGATCCTCATCTCATCACTATGTAGAGTCTATGTATGGTCTCCAAATAAACTACAAAAGAGTATCAATCACATTACTCCAATATCTGGTATCTCCAACATGTGTCTATGTAATGGTCCCGACATACTGAAATACATACAATGATCAGTTATCTAGCTAATGAATGACTAGTGGATGGAAAATAGCAATGTGCTCCCATGCCTTGATCATCAAGAAAGTGGTCCCACATCACATGGACTGCACCTCCCTATAAGCTATGTCATGCAAATGGAAGTACAAAATTGCCAATAGATAGGGACCCATGCATACACAACCTGTCTCTCCAACATTCCCACTAACATCTCTCCCCAACCCACACGAAACCCATGCTCTTGGCGGTCTAGCAGTAGAATCCGAACGATAAGAGTTCACAACAAATAATCAATCCACTCGTATCTCTCTACAAGAACATGCCATTTGATCTTGTAGTTCTCAATACCAAGTTTTCTAACATCCTCGTACACATAGTATTAGGTGATCTCACTGTTACCCCTCTAAGTATCATAATGGACCCTCTCACCACTTATCAGTAATCTAAGTATCCTATGTACATTCTCCAATGTAACTATCGCCTCTCCTATGGGAAAATGAAAAGATGAAGTCTTTAAATGTCATCACTCAAGGAGTGTAGTGAGCATCCCTCAGTTTGCTCGGATGCTAGCATAAATGTCCTATGATGAAGTCCAAGATGCCATATCAAACGTTTCTCTGCACTAGACAACTGGTCTTGTAATCTGTAAGTGGTTGGTCTAGAATCCCAAGTGTATATTAGATCCAAAACAACCTACAAAAGTACAACAAAATATCTTGCATCATAAACACGAGGCTAATAAATGTGCATCATACAAAAGAAAAACTCAATTTTAAACTTCAAATGTTAAAAAAATTTGACAGGTAGATGCATCATTTTATTTCACAAATGTGATGCATAATACAAATACATCATTCCATTTAACAAATGTGTCACATAAAACAAATTCATTACAATATTTAGCAGATGCAACTCACACTTCAAATGCATCACATGACAGTCAAATGCGATCTAGAAAGTCAAATGTGTCACTAGCCCCAACATATGCAACTTACTAAAGTGCATGCGATTCAAAAACATACAAATGCGCTGATTTATAGAAAAACACAAAACTGACCCCCATGTGTTTCTGCAAATGTGTTGTATTGCAGATAGATGCATCACATACGAACGCATTTGTGATGCACAGGAAATGATGCATATGAAAAACAAAATGTAAAACCGTAGAAATGTGTGAAAATTAAAACTTTAAAAGTTGGGTTTGGGGTACATACCGGCTCTCCTACGTCGGCTAGCCATCGGAAGGTCCTAATGCAATATCTGTGGTGCTCGAAATAAGGAATAAGAGACATTTTGCAAAGGGATCAGAAGAAAAATCATAAGTTTTTAATCTTCAAGAGTGAAAATGAATTCACTTTTTACCCAAATTTTATTTATACCTAGGGGTTTTTAGGGTTTTCTTTGAACCCTAATGTACTGGATGCACTATTTTGACACTTCCAATGACAATTTCACTAACTAGATCTCGCTAAAACTAATTTATTTCAACACCATCAAACTTCTAGCTATCCAATTGCCTAATCAGGACAATTTCCAAATTTTATGAATTTTTCAAAAATTTGTCAATTTTCCCGAGGGGGAATACCTTTACCTATTTCATACCAGGGCATGACTGGGGCATATTATCCTTTATTCTTTGACACAAATTCCAAAATTACATTATTTCAAAGAGGGGAAAAATGTAGACACTGAAAAATGGCTTAGGCTTGTGACTGCATTTTTATCATCAATTCAAGATACACACAAAATGATTAAATGATTTTATCATGTAATTATAACTTAATATCCCTGATTCCTCTAAGTAATTAAATAGTTTTAACCATTTAATTAATTTATTTTCATTATTCTTCTAAAATTGATTAATTAAGTAAATTACATTAATTTATCTTAATTACGTCCCTAATTAATTATAATCTCTTCTTTTGATTAATTAAATAAGTTTCCTAAAAAAATTTAATTACGTCATTTAATTCTAATCTCTTCTTTTAATTAATTAAATAAGTTTCCTAGATTTATTTAATTAAGTCATTAATATTAAATCATATTCTCCCACATTTAATTAAATAAATGATTATTCATTTAGACTAATTAACTCTATCCTCTCACCTAAAGTACCTGCATAAATTAAATATTGCATTCAACTATTTAATCACATGCACACACTTCCTCCACAAAAGAAAGGAATTAATTTAATTATTATTATTTTTATTTGAGCACATGTCTCCTACATTTTCAAGTAAATACCTCATGTATAATTCTCTCCACTTCTGACTAACACTCTCTCTCAGTTCACTCATCGAATTGATCTATCACCTCTTTCTAACTAACACTCTCTTTCAATTCACTCATCTAATTGATTTGTCACCTCCTTTTGACTCACACACTCTCTCAATTACACCTCTTGAAACTAATGAATAAATTCACTTAACTATTCAATCAATATAGTTAACTATGTAATTAGGTCCTCACACTCGATCTAGACCATTCAAATTCAAATCAATATCGACCATTGAATATGTGAAGCTTCTATAAAAGAAGCTTTTCAATTCTATTTTTCGGTAATCACAATATTCAAAAAAATTGTTATCAAAATACTTACAAGCTAAATTTCATACTCCCAATCTGAGGGCATTGAAGCAATTCAAAGAAAAGTTGAGAAGAATAATGGAGATGAGTGAAGTAAGCATGGGAATTAGGTGATATCATTTTTATTTAATTGAATTCATTTGTTGCATTGCATTTCATTATCAATTTGGGGATAATAGCATGACCTAGGCAATTTGTGATTGTTGTCATTGTTATGATTTCTATGTTTCTAATTGTTTTCCCTTATCTCAGAATCCACATATCCATGAATGCTAACATATCTCTATGACCCAATCGAGTTACCATGATAACATAAAGCATACTTAGAGGTACCATTCAAATATTTGAAAACTCTTTTCACAACATCCCAATGCGGCCTTCTTGGATTAGCCATAAACTAACTAAGTACTCCCACTGCTTGGGAAATGTCTGACCTAGTATAGACAATTGTGGACATGAAACTACCAATTGAACTTACATAAGGCACCCCGGTCATGTCCTCCTTCTCAGTAGGAGATTTTGGAAAATATTCAATAGAGAGTTCCATTCATTGTAACACTGGAACAACTAACTGCTTGCAATCTGTCATATTAAATATCTCTAGGACAACATTAATATACTTTCTCTAGCTAAGCCAAATTTTTCTATTTCCTCTATCCCTTGTGATTTCCATCCCTAGAATATATACCTTGTTTCACATAAATCTTTCATTTCAAATTGTGTTGACAACTGAGATTTTAATTCAGAAATCATACCTTACCATTCCCAAAGAATCAAATACACACAATGATCTTACTTTGATCTCACAAATCCCAATGACAAAACAAACATGTCAAACTTTTGTACCACATTCCAGGCGACTGTTTAAACCATACAAAGATTTCTTTAGCTTGCAAACTAGACTTTCTTTACCTTTTTCAATGAAGTGCTCAAGATGGGACATATAAATTTCTTCTTCCAAATCTCCATGAAGAAATGTTGTCTTCACATTCATTTTCTCAATCTCTAAGTCATACGTTGTTGCAAGTGACAATAGAAATTTGATAGATGTCAGCTTGGATACAAGAGAAAATATTTCTCCATAATCAATTCCCTCTACCTAGGAATAACCTTTCACAACCAACCTGGATTTATACTTCCCAACACTACCATCCAGACCAAATGTCCTTTTAAATACGCATTTGCACCCAACAAGATTTTGACCTTCAGAAAAGGGTACCAAATCCCAAGTTTCATTATTTTCTAATGATGCCATTTCTTTATTCATGGCTTCCAACCAAGAATCTGAATTAGATATATTAATATACTCTTTCATAGTCCTAGGCTGATCACTGCTAGTAATCAAATCATAGGCACAACTAGAATCCAACATAGAATATCCAAACCTTTCAATTTTTCACTTCTCATGTGTATACCTCCGCATAGGCTGAGGTTGAGGTTTTTCTTCTTGTTCATAACTTTCATAACTACTTGATCTCTCCTCAGTATCAGGTACACTTGGAGTTCATAGTTCCTTTTTATTTAGAGTTCGAGGAATTTCATCTACCTACTTGTTTTTTTCTTCTTTCATTTTTGGCTATAGATCCACTGTAGAAGGTTTCAACTTACAAAATATTACACTTCTATTGTACAATACCTTCTCAATAACTAGATTCCAAAGCTTGTATCCTTTCACACCAATTCTATAGCCAATGAAGATACATTTTACAAGCTTATTTTCCAATTTAGATCTTCTCTCACTAGGCACATAAGCATACACCTCACATCCAAAGAATCTCACATGTCTTAAAGAGGGATTCTTACCATACCATGCTTCCTTGAAGGTTTTTTGTCAACAAGCACCGAAGTAGGAGAGCGATTAATCAAGTAACATGTTGTAGCCACATCCTTAGCGCATAAATTCTTCTCTAGACCAACACTACTCAGCATACTTATTTCCCTTTCCAGCAATGGCATGTTCAACCTTTCAACAACTCTATTCTATTATGGAGTGTAAGGTGTAATTTTATACCTTTTGATCCCATGGTCTTTCCAATACCTTTCAAAATTTACAAAACAAAATTCGCCTCTATTATCCATCCTAAAGCATTTAAGTTTCCTTCCAATCTGATTTTCTACCAAGTTTTTAAACTCCTTAAACCAATTGAACACTTATGATTTACTTTTTAGAAAATACACAAATGCCCTTCTTGAATAATCATATATAAATGAAACATAATATTTAGACTTTGATAATGAAGGAGCATTCACTGGACCAAATACATCAGAGTGAACATAATCTAGTATACTACAAGATTTATGAAAAATTGAGTAAAATGAAGCACGATGTTGCTTTCCATATATGCAATGTTCATAGAAATCAAATTCAAGGTTACAATCATTGATCCCTTCAACCAAGTTTTTATTCTTCAAGGATTTTAAGCCTTTTTCACCAATGTGGCCAAGCCTTTGATTCCACAACATGGTTTTCTCTAATGGGAGTTTCACCTCCAAGGAATTTGCACCCAGAGGAACAACATTCTCCTTCCTTACATGAGCAACTTTGCTTAACTTTGCAGAGACACTAAATTATATTGAACAACATGTGTGTCCAGCTTGTATAGAGTGTTAATACATGCATCCTTGATCATCACCATAGAGCCTATAGTCATTTTACAAGCACCATCTGAGAAGGAAATTTGTATGCCAACATCATTCAACTTACTTATAGAAAGCATATTATGAGCTAGACCTGGTATGTGCATTGCATCATCAATTACTTTTATTCTCCCATCAGGGACTTAAATTCTAACTCTTCCACGACCAATAATTTCAAGGTATAAATCACTTGCAAGATACACCTTTCCACCAACATATTTTTGTACTTTGTGAACCAATCTCTATGAGATGTCATCTGAAAAGATGCACCTGAGTTAATCATCCAAACATCATCCAATGCTTGGGTCACCAAGGTAGCAATGAAGGCATCTACATCGGTTTGAGAAGAATCATTATCAGAAGATTTATTCTTCTTCTTCTTCTTTTTTTCCTATTTGCAGTCCTTCTAGACATGACCAGGCTGCCCATAATTCCAACATTTCACCTTGGAATTTTTACCATGAGACTTTGATCTCCCTTCAGACTTGGACCTAGACTTTTTGTCTTTCTTCTTGCCTCTCTCCTTTGATCTGACTCAAATAGCAAGGGCCTCTTTGGCCATCTTAGAAGATTTACATCACATTTCTTCTAACAACAAAAAAGCAACGACATCTTCCATCTTGAAAGTGGTTGTTGTAATTCCAATAGCCATCACTAGATGGTCCCACATATCAGACAAAGAACACAACAAAAGCATATAATGATCCTTGTCATCAATATTTACACCTACAGAAGCCAACTGAGCAAAAATCATGTTAAATGAATTTAGATGGTCTGAAATAGATGAACCTTCCTCCATCTTTAAGGAATATAACTTCTTCCTCATAAATAAATTATTCACCAAAGACTTCCCCTGATAAATGCCACCAAGTTTCTTCCACAACGAAGTTGCAGTCTTCTCCTCATGGATGTTTAGGAGAACATAGTCTACCAGATAGAGTCTTATCAATCCTTTGTATTTTCTATCTGTGAGGTCCCAATATTCTTTCTTCATGCTTGATGGTTTTGATCCCATAACAACAATCCAAAGATTTCTATCCATAAGTGAGTCTTCCATTTTGAGTTTCCACAACTCAAAATTGCCACCATTAAATTTCTCAATTTCAATTCTTCTTGATGTGCTAGCCATCTTAAAACTATAAAAAAAATTCAAATTAATTCTCATTGCAAAACTCCCACTCGACAAAATCAGCACAAAAAACCTGACTCACCCAGAAGGATAACACAACTGGCCAATCTCTAATACCACTTGTGCAGAAAGCTTAGTGCAAAATAACCTCCCTAATGCCAATTCTTAGAAGATAAATGTAGAAAGTACATTCAATTTCCAATTATAGTTCATTAAATATGCACATTAATTATAATAATAGAGTAGACAATTTAAACAACACACATAACGAACACTATATTTATGTGGGAAAACCCTTACGGGAGGAAAACCCACACACCAAGAAAAGTCACTTTGTATTATAGTAAATGATGTTTACATACAAAGTTATAGACTTGTGCTTTCAGATGTTAATTCATAGTATCAACTTCAACAACATTACATTTCCCTTATCAACCTCGCTTTCCTATCAAACAGTACAATGTTATCCATAGTTGCAACGCATACTTCGTTACAACATTCCAATGTCGAATTCAATTCATTCTACATTCTAGGTCATCTAGGAAACCAATCGTTTCAGTTGTTGTAAACAAATGGTATCGATAAAGTTTCAACCATCTCTCAATGTCGTCAAAATAAATTTGACAATCATATAACTTGCCAAGTCATCTAGTCACCAATAATACACCGCTTAGCCAATCCTTGCTCTCTCACGGGAGTCACTTGGGACCCACCACAAGAGGCACGGGCTAGCAACCACCATTGGATTCTCTTAATCCCAATTGTTGGTCAAGCAGTCCCCACTTCTTATGTGTTAACCATGTCATCACCAAGAAAAATTTGGTATCGATTCAGTCCCACCGTGCAACTAACATCACTCCCCACTCCCCCACTAGGTTAAGCCTGGGTCCCACCAAGACACCGTGCACTAGTGGGGGTTGTTGACTTTTGACCTTCCCCACTCCCTTGTGCAGTATAGGATAGGTCCCACCACGGGCCAACAGGATAGTGGGAATGCTTGGTAAACATGTTGTCGGCTCATTCAAGGGACTAAATTCAAAGTCCTGACAAAGTTACAGAGTCCTACCAAAAATGAATAGTTAGGTTGATGAAGGAATAAATGCGCAACACTACAAATAGAATATCAAGCCAATAATTTGAGGCACATTTTCCAACAAAAATTATAATAATTTCAAAGATTTATATGAAAAACCCTTGTGGGAGAAAACCCACCACCAAAATAAATTCATTGTTATATTATTTAGAATAAAAAAATTAAATACAACAATATATTTTCAGATTTTTAATAGATACAACATCCTTCTTTTGTAATCATGCTAACGTGTTACACCAAAAAAATTCTATAAAATCTAGTTTATACAATATTCAAGACTTCTAACTTTGGCATAACCACATGAATTGATACATATAGATGTGAATGGGAATACCAATTGTCTTACTATCCCAAGCTACCCAATAAATATCAAGAACACTATGAAAAATGGTTACAAACTCAACATTGTCAATGTACACATGTTTTTAGTATAGCAACTACTAACATCTCTAATAGTTATAGTATCATATACAAACATAACTATAATTTTGATTACTTTTTGTACCTTGTTCCATCTTCCAAAAAACTATCCTACTCTCAAATTGTGATGCATGAACTCAGTAGCTTTATTGCAAGTGCCCATGTATCACTATTCATGCTTCCAACAAACACTTATTTCATATGTAGTTGTGAGATGACTTGTGATTTTTTCCATGACACAACAACACATAAACAAACCATGTATGTTGTATCACACAATACTACCACAATGTAATGAAATAACTTGCCAAATAGAAGAATATGATTTGAAATATGTTGTAAATACTTGATAATAACTGAGAATAACAAGCCACTTCAAGGGGGGATACCTCCAAACATATCCAATGAGAACATAATTCATAATATGATGATGAAATAAGACTCACAAGGTCTCCTATATACCTATCTATGCCTAGGATATCACCTAGGTTGTCTTAGATAGCCCTATATAAGCCCTAGGCTGACCTAATCAACTAAATAACAATATAATATTGATAATATGACTTAATTAGGAGTTAAGATAGCCACAAGATGACTATTCATAACCTAATGTACTCTAATATTAAGGGTGTAGCATGCCCCCCTCTTCCAATAAGCATTGTCCTTAATGCTGGGAAATTTTGGATGATTTTGAATGAACTCCTCATCCTCCCATTTCACATCTTCAATTGGTAAATTCTTGCATTGGATGAGATATTGAGTGAATGTTCTGGTCCTTAGCTTCCTTGTGCATTTCTGAAGAATGCATTCTGGTTCCAATATGGTTCTTCCTTCTTCATCAAGCTTTAGTAATATTGTCTGAGTAAGGATATTATTCCCAATTACCTTTTTCAAAAAAGAAACATAAAAAATTGAATGTATATTTGTTGTTGATGGCAATTCAAGCTTCTAGGAAATACTACCTATCTTATGCATGATTCAATATGGGCCATAATATTTTGGAGGCAACTTGTTATTCTTTGACAGTTTCTTTAGTGACATTTTCTTGTAAGGTTGCAATCTCAAGAAAACCCACTCCGCAACACCAAAACTTCTTTCACTATGGTGCTAGTCTTCCTACTGCTTCATTTGGTTTAGTGCAATGGATAGATTCTCTTTAAGTCCTAAAAGTACTTGTTGTTGATGAATCATGTGGTCCTCCATAGTGTGAACTCTTTGTGACACCTTCAATGATGATGTGATGGAAGGAGGATGATATCCATGCAATGCCATAAATGGAGACATTTTTGATGAACTATGGAAGGAAGTGTTTTACCCCCATTCTTCTAGTGGTAGCCAATCTACCCATTAAGACTGCTTATCTGAAGTGAAACAACATAGATATCCTTCCAAACACTTATTAACAACCTATTTTTACCCATCAGATTGCAGATGGTATGCAAACCTATGAGCCAATTGAGTACCCAAAAATTTGAATAATTATGTCCAAAATTTTCTAGTAAAGATAGGATCATGGTCACTAACAATAACCTTAGACATACCATGTAGCTTTTGAATATTCTCCAAAAATTCCTTTTTCACTATACTTGTTGTAAATGGATGTGATAATCCAATAAAATATGCATATTTAGTGAGGCAATCCACTACTACCATGATGAGATTCATACCATTAGATCTTGGAAGCCATGTAATGAAGTCCATGGGGACCTCTTCCCAATGTTGGCTAGGAATAAGTAAGGGTTGAAAGAGACCAAGTGTCTTAATTGTCTCCCCTTTATTTTGTTGACAAAGCAAACATTCTACCATAAATTTTTGAACATCCCATTTTAGCCCTTCCCGAAAGAAATCTTTCTTGACTCAATGATACATCTTCAAAAATCATAAATGACCACCCACTGGAGACTCATGTAGCTTTGTGAGAATTTTTTTTTTGAGAGAGGAATTCTCGCAAAGATACAATCACTCTTTATACCACAAAGTATCTCTCTTCCAACACAATTTATCTAAACTACTAGGATCATTCTATAATTGTTGAATGAGATTACTTGAAGCCACGTCATTTTTCCACTCTTCTTTGGCTTCTTCTACCCAATATTCTTTTAATATTGAAAGGGCACACAATAAAGCTTCATCCTTCCTCGATAGTGCATCTACCACAACATTTTCCTTCTCTTTCTTATATACAATCTAAAAATCATATCCCAACATCTTAGTAACCCATTTTTGTTGTTCTTCAAAAGATAATATTTGTTCCAAAAAATATTTTAGAATATCATGATTTGTCTTAACCTTGAAGTGTCCACCCATTAGATAAGGCCTCTATTGTTTTACTGCATGAAGAATAACTAGCATTTCCTTCTCATAAATAGGTTTGATTTTATTATTACCCTTTAATTGATGGCTCTCAAAAGAAATGGGCCAACCCTCCTGCATGAGAACTATGCCTATACCATTTCCTAGAGCATCAAATTCCACAGTAAAATACTTTATGAAATCAGGAGTGGAAAGTGTTGGAGTTGTGCACATAGCCTCCTTTAACATTTCAAATGCTGAATTAGCAAATTCATTCCAATGAAAAGAGTCCTTCAATAAAGTTGTGAGGGGTGCTGCTATATTACCATAATTCTCCACAAATCTTTTATAGTATCTAGTCAATCCCAAGAAACCCCTCAGCTTCTTAATGGTTTTTGGAATAGGCCATTCCATGATAGCCTTAATTTTGTTAGGATCCATCTTTACTCCATCATGTGAAACTATGTGTCCCAAGTAATCCACCTCATTAAGACCAAAAGAAAACTTGGATGGCTTAGCATAGATTTTATGCTCTTCGAGAAATTGTAATAATTGATCTACATGTTGCAAGTGTTCTTCCCATGTCTTTCTATAAATCAATATATCATCAAAAAACACTAATACAAAATTCCTCAAGAAATTTTTAAAGATGGAATTCATCAAAATTTGAAATGTAGACAAATCATTAGTAAGACCAAATGGCATCACCAAAAACTCATAATGAACCACATGAATCCTAAATTTTGTCTTACAAATATCTTCTTCCTTAATTTGAATTTGATGATAACCATATCTAAGATCTAAGTTTGTAAAATACACAGCTCCATTCAATTCATCTAGTAAATCATCAATGACTGGAATAGGAAAATTATCTTTGATGGTGTGCATGTTGAGAACTCTATAGCTTAGAAATATGTGTCAAGTTTCATCCTTCTTCCGCACCATCACCATAGGAGAGGAGTAAGCACTTTGGCTATGTCCGTTAATACCTACCTCTAACATCTCCTCAAAAATATTTTATATCTCACTTTTTTGTAAATGTGGGTACCGGTAAGGCCTGATGTTGGGGGGTTGGATCCATAGAACTAGCTATATGGCATGATCATGATCCCTCTTAGGAGGAATTTCTTTAGGAATATCTCCAAAAATCACTGAGTGATGCTCAATTATTGTTTGTAAATCTGGATGGGTAGCATTAGATTGAGAGACTTCTAATGAACATAACTAGGCCACAAATCTATCAACTCCTTTCTTAAGCAACTTATACATTTGATGAGAGCTAACTATTTGTGGGGACTTTTCCTTCAACCCTCTTAGCTCTATTTTCTTTCCTTTTGATTGGACTTTCATGAATAATTCTTGAAATTTCATCTCAATTGTTCCCAAATTAGTAATCCATTGTACTCCCAAAACAATATTTGTTGCACCCATGGAGATGGCATGTATTGGGCTATCAAGGTGATAATCTCCCATGGATAATTTAATGCTATGACACTTTCCAGAACAACTGACAATACCACCATCTGCAATCAACACCTAAAAGTCTAGAGCTAGATGTATAAAAAAATAAGATGAGTAGCCAACTTTTTGTTGATGAAATTATGAGTACTACGCAAGTCGATCAACATCATTAGTTTATGCTTCTTTAAGAACCCAACTA
This sequence comes from Sequoiadendron giganteum, assembly GCA_007115665.2. Taxonomy (NCBI): domain Eukaryota; kingdom Viridiplantae; phylum Streptophyta; class Pinopsida; order Cupressales; family Cupressaceae; genus Sequoiadendron; species Sequoiadendron giganteum. The sequence goes on along the minus strand of CM021109.1, from coordinate 141,542,799 downwards.
CCTTGAGAGTTTATGGGGCACTAAAACCAAAGAGTTCATGACAGGAAATGATTGGTTGGGAATCATGTGATTCACCATCTAAATACCTATCACCCTCTAATATTGGTTCCTCCTCTTCTTCCTCACTCAGTCCTTCAATATAAAACAATTTATTTTCACTACATCTATTCCCTCGACTATATTTGTTGTCACAATTGAAACATAACCATTTTTCTCTCTTCTTCTCAATTTGTTGAGGAGTCAACCTAATAGGTTGTGGTAGTGAATGTGTAGGAGATCTCCTTTCACTAAAATTTATATTCCCTTGGCTCCTACTAGCCAAATACTTCTCCTCCACTTGTCTTCCCATTACTATTGCTTGTGATAAGGATTGTGGTTGGAAAAATCGTAGTTCATGGGTAAAAGAACAAAGTTGTTTCACACTTTCGACCAAATAAATAGTTCTGAGAAAAAAAATTGGCCACAAAAGTTTCAACTAGATAAGTTTCGACTGAAACCACATGGCCTATATGTGGCACATGGGGTTTCAGCCGAATCCAAAAAAAAAAAATTCCCTTTGTCACTTTGAAATTGACTTTTTTTTATGTATGGGGTTTCTATAGAAATGGTTTCGGCCAAAACCATCTCTACTGAAACTATCTATGTGGCATCCTAGTTGGCAGCCAACTCAACATTTTTTAAAAAAAATTGAAACTTTCAACTTCAACTAAGTATTTCTTTAGTTAGAATAATGTTTAAAAAATAAATAAAAATACCCTTTTGTAGAGCTCGGAGTGGTGAATCTAAATATGTAATTTTTTTAATATTTTGATTAGTTTTAATATATTTTATTTTTAAAATAATGCAAGTAGGTTGTTAAAGTTAGAAAGGAGGTTGATTAGAAATTAAAAGAAATAGTAAAACATATTAAATATATATATATATATGGTGCATTAGAGGAGAGAATCCTCTTCAAAAGGGTATAATTTTGTTTTTGAAAATGATTAAAAAAATAGATAATAGTTGATGTCCCATGAAACCTGTCAAATTATGACAAGTTTGAATTTAAAATGTTATTACGAGAAAAATATACCTCAAAGTTTTTTTTTTTTTCCATGCACTAGATATTGAAGTTACCTATTTTGAGAAAACAATTCAGGGAAAAATGAAGTTTTTTTCAATTTGTTTCTTGACGTCCCATGAGCATCACTTTTTTCTGAAATTTTCAACATTCCAAAATCTTTTCTTAAATTGATAAAAATAACAAAAACAATTTTTAAAAAAACTCAAAAATTACAAGAATAAACTTCATCAAAAGTTCTACATTTCATTAGTTTACATCATTTTGAAATTTAAAACATAAAGACCACTTTTATGTGGTCGAAGTTCAAAAAAAAAAATTGTTGTTGGTTGATTCCTTTATAAAGTGTGACACAAGTTTGCGATTTTACTGTAGGTGATTTGCAACCTTGAGAGTGATTTTTTTGAAAGCCATAATTTCCCAATAAATCAATTATTTTTTCTTCAATTGATCTAAAAATTAGACTATAGCCTCCTATGGTATGTCTCAAAAAACCCACAAAAATTAGGAACCAATTCATCAATATGAGGGAGATATGTGTTTTCCAAATAAATTAGGAAAAAACCCTAATTATGTAATAACTCACTCAGTTCTACTCCAATTATTTTGATATTTGGACAATAGCTTCTTGAAACTGTCCTTCAAAAACCCTTTAAAAATCACAAAAAAATGTCAAAATCTAGGAGATATGGGTTTCACAAAATGACCTCCAAAATTTAAAAAATGCCTTGTCATAATGGTGCCAAAATCATGCTCTAATACCACTTGCAATGAAATAACTTGCATAATAGAAGAATATGATATGAAATATGTTGCAAATACTTGACAATAACTAAGAATAATAAGCCACTTTGAGGGGGAAAACCTCCAAATATCTCCAATGAGAACACAATTCATAATATGATGATGAAATAAGACTCACAACCTCCTATATATACCTATTTATCCCCATGATATCACTCAGACTAACTTAGATAACCCTATATAATCCCTAGGTCGACCTAATCAACTAAATAACAATATAATATTGATAATATGACTAAATTAGGAGTTAAGATAGCCACAAGATGACTATTCATAACCCAACGTACTCTAATATTAAGGGTGTAGCACATAATATCACCATGTGTAAGTCAACATATTTGTTGTACCACAATACTTGAAAATTTATTATAGCTCGCAATAATATATTTTATAGATAAAATCTTCGTAAAATGATTCTTTATAGGTGAATATCACTTGAATCCCAACATTCTCTCAAATGATACTTAGTACAAGAGAGTGAAATATTTCACCCAAGAGAGGAATCTCATGCTAAAAAATGGGATAAGCCCATCCCATCCCTACACCATATAAAATTAATAGTACTAATATGTTTTGTCAAAGAATCAATAATATTTACCTAATTATTAATTTTCTCCATCTATATTTTTCTAGTCTTAACAATCTCCCACTAAACGATACTAAACAGCAATATACTTAACTCCATGCTCCAAATAAAGTCATAGGAATGCTTGATCTTGGTGAAATGTTGGTTACTTTAGGAATCTTATATCTATATTATTCAGTCTCCTTTAATAAACCTTAATTTGGTGATAATCCTTTTATGTTCCATATTATATTACTTATACAAAGGAAAGACCCTCCTTATAGCACAAATTTGTGAATGGGTGTTTTGATGTACTACTCAACTTAGGTGAAATACAAGGTGTACTTCATTTCTTCTAAAATGAATCAACCTTCTAAATGAATATCAATTTCCCCAATATATTTATAATTAGGTCTTGGTTATTTGCAAGATAACTTTAGGACATGTATCTTTTTTCTAATCAAGAGGCTTGTATTGATATACCTCTAGCCAAAATTAGGTTTAGTATTTCCAAATCTCAACAATAATTTCATAAATAATCCAAAAATACATTATAAAACTTATTTTGATTTAACAACTCAATAATGAATTTTAAAGATAAAATCATAAATACTTAACTTTATGCCAAATTACAAGTTTCAAATGATTTAATATAACCTAAAGACACATATTTAATAAAAAAACATAAGGGTAAGAAGTGGAAGAGTGAGAAATAACAAAACCGTATCTTCCTGTAAGGCCCCACCTTGCATTTGATTAGTAAAGCTCCAATCTATTTTATGTTTCCTTAAATAGATGGTAAGATGTATTGTGGATGACAAATAGTGTGCTTAATTGACAATATTCTTCCTTTTCATTTTGACATTTTATTTTTGCTACCGTGAAGGAGTTAGGACTCGTAAATTGTGAATGTGAGTTGAAACTGTGAATGAAATGGTTGCAAAATTATATCTTAATTTCAGCTATCAAATTAATGTGATATACGATTGTTGCTTATGGTTTCATTGATAATGTTCAGGAAAGGAAGAGTTAGTATGAGAAGGGAAGACCATTGATTATACCAAAAGACATCTTATTGTGGCAATGAATTTAACCACTTTTGAGGCTTAGAAGGGAATAAAGTTAACAAGTTGATAGAGTAAGGTGGTGAGGGTTGATATAAAAGTGATTATTTATATTTTGGTTGTTTATTTATGTGTCAAGTGAGTTGTAAGTTGGGGGATAAGGTTTAGAAACCATTATCCAAGTTGAAATTCGGATAGGTCCCTAAATGGGTCTTTAAAGAGGGTTGTTGGTCAATTTCCTTGGTTGGGATGCAAAAATAAACCCCCTAGGGTCTATACCATAGTGGTAGGGGTCAAGTGGGCATGCAATAGGGCTCCAAGGACATGATTTTACCCCTAAAAATTTTTCATCTTGGAGAGTGACGATTTTGGAGGGGAGGATGGGATGGAAAGACGAAAGGGTTGTCCAAGTGCATGTTTCCTCTTTAATAAAGAAAAGACTCTCATTGATGGGGTAAGGTATACTCCACACCTCCTCATCCAAAGGTTGAAAATTGAAGCTTCTATATATTTTGGAGAGGAAGAATGATGGGAGTGTTACCCACTTATCCTATTGGAGAACTTTAGTGGAGAAGGGAGAAAGAATGAGAAGAGGGGAGGAGTCCACCTCTTGGAAAGATAGTGATCAAGATGGCTTGGCTTGGAGAGGAAAGATGGATAAAAGACAAAATCCCTTCACATAAAGAAAGGAGATAAGTTTTTCCTATTACCATTTAATTTTTTTAATTGGTTGTAAGAAGGTGACATATTGTATGGATCATGGTTGAAAATAGAAAATAGAGAACCTAGATTTATGAAAGTTATGCTATGTTAGTCCTTTGTAAAAATAAAATGAGAAAAGACTTCATTCATCATATTGGAGCTAAAATAATTCCTTGCTCGAGGGTATGGCTAGAGTCCATGAGGATCCATGATGCCATTATGGTAGGGTGGAGAGAAACCCTTAGTTGTTTTGTGTCATTCATTCTATTCATAATTATTGTGGTAAGATAGAAGAATAATATTTTGTTGAAAATGGAAGAATGAAGGAAAAATGTAATGTCATTCCATTGGTATGTTGATTATTAAATCTTTAATTTTTGTTGTAAAATTTAGGGGGGGTTGATTATTTGTGAAACCATTCTTGAAAGAAACCACAATTTTCTAAATTAAAATAATTATACCCAAGGCACACATGTATTTAGTCTAGGGAACATAAGCCCTTTACACAAAAATAATAATTCTAATTTGAAATTCAAATCCAAATTTAGCTCAATTCTACTCCTTCTACATCAATGATATATCTAACTAGGTGGTGGGTAGGGAGACATTAGAATCATCTTGAGTAGG
>CM021109.1:141483685-141537877 GCA_007115665.2 Sequoiadendron giganteum | reverse complement strand
ACAAAGTATCTCTCTTCCAACACAATTTATCTAAACTACTAGGATCATTCTATAATTGTTGAATGAGATTACTTGAAGCCACGTCATTTTTCCACTCTTCTTTGGCTTCTTCTACCCAATATTCTTTTAATATTGAAAGGGCACACAATAAAGCTTCATCCTTCCTCGATAGTGCATCTACCACAACATTTTCCTTCTCTTTCTTATATACAATCTAAAAATCATATCCCAACATCTTAGTAACCCATTTTTGTTGTTCTTCAAAAGATAATATTTGTTCCAAAAAATATTTTAGAATATCATGATTTGTCTTAACCTTGAAGTGTCCACCCATTAGATAAGGCCTCTATTGTTTTACTGCATGAAGAATAACTAGCATTTCCTTCTCATAAATAGGTTTGATTTTATTATTACCCTTTAATTGATGGCTCTCAAAAGAAATGGGCCAACCCTCCTGCATGAGAACTATGCCTATACCATTTCCTAGAGCATCAAATTCCACAGTAAAATACTTTATGAAATCAGGAGTGGAAAGTGTTGGAGTTGTGCACATAGCCTCCTTTAACATTTCAAATGCTGAATTAGCAAATTCATTCCAATGAAAAGAGTCCTTCAATAAAGTTGTGAGGGGTGCTGCTATATTACCATAATTCTCCACAAATCTTTTATAGTATCTAGTCAATCCCAAGAAACCCCTCAGCTTCTTAATGGTTTTTGGAATAGGCCATTCCATGATAGCCTTAATTTTGTTAGGATCCATCTTTACTCCATCATGTGAAACTATGTGTCCCAAGTAATCCACCTCATTAAGACCAAAAGAAAACTTGGATGGCTTAGCATAGATTTTATGCTCTTCGAGAAATTGTAATAATTGATCTACATGTTGCAAGTGTTCTTCCCATGTCTTTCTATAAATCAATATATCATCAAAAAACACTAATACAAAATTCCTCAAGAAATTTTTAAAGATGGAATTCATCAAAATTTGAAATGTAGACAAATCATTAGTAAGACCAAATGGCATCACCAAAAACTCATAATGAACCACATGAATCCTAAATTTTGTCTTACAAATATCTTCTTCCTTAATTTGAATTTGATGATAACCATATCTAAGATCTAAGTTTGTAAAATACACAGCTCCATTCAATTCATCTAGTAAATCATCAATGACTGGAATAGGAAAATTATCTTTGATGGTGTGCATGTTGAGAACTCTATAGCTTAGAAATATGTGTCAAGTTTCATCCTTCTTCCGCACCATCACCATAGGAGAGGAGTAAGCACTTTGGCTATGTCCGTTAATACCTACCTCTAACATCTCCTCAAAAATATTTTATATCTCACTTTTTTGTAAATGTGGGTACCGGTAAGGCCTGATGTTGGGGGGTTGGATCCATAGAACTAGCTATATGGCATGATCATGATCCCTCTTAGGAGGAATTTCTTTAGGAATATCTCCAAAAATCACTGAGTGATGCTCAATTATTGTTTGTAAATCTGGATGGGTAGCATTAGATTGAGAGACTTCTAATGAACATAACTAGGCCACAAATCTATCAACTCCTTTCTTAAGCAACTTATACATTTGATGAGAGCTAACTATTTGTGGGGACTTTTCCTTCAACCCTCTTAGCTCTATTTTCTTTCCTTTTGATTGGACTTTCATGAATAATTCTTGAAATTTCATCTCAATTGTTCCCAAATTAGTAATCCATTGTACTCCCAAAACAATATTTGTTGCACCCATGGAGATGGCATGTATTGGGCTATCAAGGTGATAATCTCCCATGGATAATTTAATGCTATGACACTTTCCAGAACAACTGACAATACCACCATCTGCAATCAACACCTAAAAGTCTAGAGCTAGATGTATAAAAAAATAAGATGAGTAGCCAACTTTTTGTTGATGAAATTATGAGTACTACGCAAGTCGATCAACATCATTAGTTTATGCTTCTTTAAGAACCCAACTACCTTGAGAGTTTATGGGGCACTAAAACCAAAGAGTTCATGACAGGAAATGATTGGTTGGGAATCATGTGATTCACCATCTAAATACCTATCACCCTCTAATATTGGTTCCTCCTCTTCTTCCTCACTCAGTCCTTCAATATAAAACAATTTATTTTCACTACATCTATTCCCTCGACTATATTTGTTGTCACAATTGAAACATAACCATTTTTCTCTCTTCTTCTCAATTTGTTGAGGAGTCAACCTAATAGGTTGTGGTAGTGAATGTGTAGGAGATCTCCTTTCACTAAAATTTATATTCCCTTGGCTCCTACTAGCCAAATACTTCTCCTCCACTTGTCTTCCCATTACTATTGCTTGTGATAAGGATTGTGGTTGGAAAAATCGTAGTTCATGGGTAAAAGAACAAAGTTGTTTCACACTTTCGACCAAATAAATAGTTCTGAGAAAAAAAATTGGCCACAAAAGTTTCAACTAGATAAGTTTCGACTGAAACCACATGGCCTATATGTGGCACATGGGGTTTCAGCCGAATCCAAAAAAAAAAAATTCCCTTTGTCACTTTGAAATTGACTTTTTTTTATGTATGGGGTTTCTATAGAAATGGTTTCGGCCAAAACCATCTCTACTGAAACTATCTATGTGGCATCCTAGTTGGCAGCCAACTCAACATTTTTTAAAAAAAATTGAAACTTTCAACTTCAACTAAGTATTTCTTTAGTTAGAATAATGTTTAAAAAATAAATAAAAATACCCTTTTGTAGAGCTCGGAGTGGTGAATCTAAATATGTAATTTTTTTAATATTTTGATTAGTTTTAATATATTTTATTTTTAAAATAATGCAAGTAGGTTGTTAAAGTTAGAAAGGAGGTTGATTAGAAATTAAAAGAAATAGTAAAACATATTAAATATATATATATATATGGTGCATTAGAGGAGAGAATCCTCTTCAAAAGGGTATAATTTTGTTTTTGAAAATGATTAAAAAAATAGATAATAGTTGATGTCCCATGAAACCTGTCAAATTATGACAAGTTTGAATTTAAAATGTTATTACGAGAAAAATATACCTCAAAGTTTTTTTTTTTTTCCATGCACTAGATATTGAAGTTACCTATTTTGAGAAAACAATTCAGGGAAAAATGAAGTTTTTTTCAATTTGTTTCTTGACGTCCCATGAGCATCACTTTTTTCTGAAATTTTCAACATTCCAAAATCTTTTCTTAAATTGATAAAAATAACAAAAACAATTTTTAAAAAAACTCAAAAATTACAAGAATAAACTTCATCAAAAGTTCTACATTTCATTAGTTTACATCATTTTGAAATTTAAAACATAAAGACCACTTTTATGTGGTCGAAGTTCAAAAAAAAAAATTGTTGTTGGTTGATTCCTTTATAAAGTGTGACACAAGTTTGCGATTTTACTGTAGGTGATTTGCAACCTTGAGAGTGATTTTTTTGAAAGCCATAATTTCCCAATAAATCAATTATTTTTTCTTCAATTGATCTAAAAATTAGACTATAGCCTCCTATGGTATGTCTCAAAAAACCCACAAAAATTAGGAACCAATTCATCAATATGAGGGAGATATGTGTTTTCCAAATAAATTAGGAAAAAACCCTAATTATGTAATAACTCACTCAGTTCTACTCCAATTATTTTGATATTTGGACAATAGCTTCTTGAAACTGTCCTTCAAAAACCCTTTAAAAATCACAAAAAAATGTCAAAATCTAGGAGATATGGGTTTCACAAAATGACCTCCAAAATTTAAAAAATGCCTTGTCATAATGGTGCCAAAATCATGCTCTAATACCACTTGCAATGAAATAACTTGCATAATAGAAGAATATGATATGAAATATGTTGCAAATACTTGACAATAACTAAGAATAATAAGCCACTTTGAGGGGGAAAACCTCCAAATATCTCCAATGAGAACACAATTCATAATATGATGATGAAATAAGACTCACAACCTCCTATATATACCTATTTATCCCCATGATATCACTCAGACTAACTTAGATAACCCTATATAATCCCTAGGTCGACCTAATCAACTAAATAACAATATAATATTGATAATATGACTAAATTAGGAGTTAAGATAGCCACAAGATGACTATTCATAACCCAACGTACTCTAATATTAAGGGTGTAGCACATAATATCACCATGTGTAAGTCAACATATTTGTTGTACCACAATACTTGAAAATTTATTATAGCTCGCAATAATATATTTTATAGATAAAATCTTCGTAAAATGATTCTTTATAGGTGAATATCACTTGAATCCCAACATTCTCTCAAATGATACTTAGTACAAGAGAGTGAAATATTTCACCCAAGAGAGGAATCTCATGCTAAAAAATGGGATAAGCCCATCCCATCCCTACACCATATAAAATTAATAGTACTAATATGTTTTGTCAAAGAATCAATAATATTTACCTAATTATTAATTTTCTCCATCTATATTTTTCTAGTCTTAACAATCTCCCACTAAACGATACTAAACAGCAATATACTTAACTCCATGCTCCAAATAAAGTCATAGGAATGCTTGATCTTGGTGAAATGTTGGTTACTTTAGGAATCTTATATCTATATTATTCAGTCTCCTTTAATAAACCTTAATTTGGTGATAATCCTTTTATGTTCCATATTATATTACTTATACAAAGGAAAGACCCTCCTTATAGCACAAATTTGTGAATGGGTGTTTTGATGTACTACTCAACTTAGGTGAAATACAAGGTGTACTTCATTTCTTCTAAAATGAATCAACCTTCTAAATGAATATCAATTTCCCCAATATATTTATAATTAGGTCTTGGTTATTTGCAAGATAACTTTAGGACATGTATCTTTTTTCTAATCAAGAGGCTTGTATTGATATACCTCTAGCCAAAATTAGGTTTAGTATTTCCAAATCTCAACAATAATTTCATAAATAATCCAAAAATACATTATAAAACTTATTTTGATTTAACAACTCAATAATGAATTTTAAAGATAAAATCATAAATACTTAACTTTATGCCAAATTACAAGTTTCAAATGATTTAATATAACCTAAAGACACATATTTAATAAAAAAACATAAGGGTAAGAAGTGGAAGAGTGAGAAATAACAAAACCGTATCTTCCTGTAAGGCCCCACCTTGCATTTGATTAGTAAAGCTCCAATCTATTTTATGTTTCCTTAAATAGATGGTAAGATGTATTGTGGATGACAAATAGTGTGCTTAATTGACAATATTCTTCCTTTTCATTTTGACATTTTATTTTTGCTACCGTGAAGGAGTTAGGACTCGTAAATTGTGAATGTGAGTTGAAACTGTGAATGAAATGGTTGCAAAATTATATCTTAATTTCAGCTATCAAATTAATGTGATATACGATTGTTGCTTATGGTTTCATTGATAATGTTCAGGAAAGGAAGAGTTAGTATGAGAAGGGAAGACCATTGATTATACCAAAAGACATCTTATTGTGGCAATGAATTTAACCACTTTTGAGGCTTAGAAGGGAATAAAGTTAACAAGTTGATAGAGTAAGGTGGTGAGGGTTGATATAAAAGTGATTATTTATATTTTGGTTGTTTATTTATGTGTCAAGTGAGTTGTAAGTTGGGGGATAAGGTTTAGAAACCATTATCCAAGTTGAAATTCGGATAGGTCCCTAAATGGGTCTTTAAAGAGGGTTGTTGGTCAATTTCCTTGGTTGGGATGCAAAAATAAACCCCCTAGGGTCTATACCATAGTGGTAGGGGTCAAGTGGGCATGCAATAGGGCTCCAAGGACATGATTTTACCCCTAAAAATTTTTCATCTTGGAGAGTGACGATTTTGGAGGGGAGGATGGGATGGAAAGACGAAAGGGTTGTCCAAGTGCATGTTTCCTCTTTAATAAAGAAAAGACTCTCATTGATGGGGTAAGGTATACTCCACACCTCCTCATCCAAAGGTTGAAAATTGAAGCTTCTATATATTTTGGAGAGGAAGAATGATGGGAGTGTTACCCACTTATCCTATTGGAGAACTTTAGTGGAGAAGGGAGAAAGAATGAGAAGAGGGGAGGAGTCCACCTCTTGGAAAGATAGTGATCAAGATGGCTTGGCTTGGAGAGGAAAGATGGATAAAAGACAAAATCCCTTCACATAAAGAAAGGAGATAAGTTTTTCCTATTACCATTTAATTTTTTTAATTGGTTGTAAGAAGGTGACATATTGTATGGATCATGGTTGAAAATAGAAAATAGAGAACCTAGATTTATGAAAGTTATGCTATGTTAGTCCTTTGTAAAAATAAAATGAGAAAAGACTTCATTCATCATATTGGAGCTAAAATAATTCCTTGCTCGAGGGTATGGCTAGAGTCCATGAGGATCCATGATGCCATTATGGTAGGGTGGAGAGAAACCCTTAGTTGTTTTGTGTCATTCATTCTATTCATAATTATTGTGGTAAGATAGAAGAATAATATTTTGTTGAAAATGGAAGAATGAAGGAAAAATGTAATGTCATTCCATTGGTATGTTGATTATTAAATCTTTAATTTTTGTTGTAAAATTTAGGGGGGGTTGATTATTTGTGAAACCATTCTTGAAAGAAACCACAATTTTCTAAATTAAAATAATTATACCCAAGGCACACATGTATTTAGTCTAGGGAACATAAGCCCTTTACACAAAAATAATAATTCTAATTTGAAATTCAAATCCAAATTTAGCTCAATTCTACTCCTTCTACATCAATGATATCTAAAACAATAAAATTATTATTTAGATTCACCTCTTTTATTTTATATTTGTTGGTGTAATTAAATGTTTTGTACCTTGTCCTAGATCATAATTACACCTTAGTTAAGTTTACGTAGGGACCACATAGGAGTTGTTGGAGAATTTCCACCTTTGGTGAACTTATCTTCTTATTACTTTACCACCTCCACCTTTCATGGACATATCATGTGATTAGGTTTCCACCTTTTGTGGGTGATCCACTATTTGTGGTGGTTATCACATTATCACCTTTCCACTTTAGGTGGAGTGATAGCTTTTCATTGTTGTCTCATGTCATAAGATTACGACACTTGTCATAATCTTATGCACTCCTATGTTCTCACCTTGGCTATATAACCAAGGGGTCTCTCATTGTAAAATCAAGCAATTCCATTATCATATTGACATTGAATACAGTTTATTCTTGTCATATTATTTTCTCTCTTCTTTGTGCTTTCCATTTGGTCCATAGATCTTGGCATCCATAGCCAATTCTAACAATATTCTATGAGTGTTGTGAGAGATCGATTGACAACTTATATATCTAGTCTATCAAAAAATATATATCTAAAGTGATGTGTTAGAAGTGTTCAAGATTGGTATAAATTGGAGCATCACTTTGAATTTTTTTCTTGAATTCCCTCAACTTTAACATTAATGACATTAATTTATGAAATTAAGTTGGGTTGAAGCTGATTGGCTATTCAAAATCTTGATAGATAGCCTCTTTCAAGTAATTTTGTAGATCTATTACAATTTTTACCTTTATATTTTTTAAAATAATCCCCAATGGTAGTTTCAATAAGTTTATCTACTCCAATTATAATATCTCCATCTAGATATCATGGGAATTAGTATCTTCTTTATCCATTATCTTATATTTTTGTACCTCCAATCAAGTCAATCATCAAATCGATAATCTCCATCCAGATATCATGGGAGTTAGTATCTTCTTTATCCATTATCTTCTCCTTTACTAGAGTTTCAAATTTCATTTTAGACATCATGTCTTAGAGGTGATGAAGATTCTATCAATGTGTGTCCAAATAATGTTGGAATTATTCCATTAATGACTTCCCCATATCTTTGGTAGCTTTGACCATGTCATGACTAGTCATAGCTTCATCTATGACCTTGTAACCATAATACAACGAGTAAGTAATCCATTTCTTGGCTTAATTTTCTATACATTTCATCTCATCCAAATTGGATGCTTCCTACTCAGATATGACCATTGAAGCTATAAAATATCCATCCTTTATTTGTAAGGGTACGACTAGTTGCTTAATATAATAAATCAATTATGTCACTTGCTCCTTCAACTCCTCTTTGTTCTTTTTATCTTTGTCCATTTGTGACACAATATTTAACACTATTGTATGCATTACCTATATATATTATTCTCTATTTTACTTACCAAAATTGATATGTATTTGATAGCCATCTAGTAGCATTTGCATTTCATTTTATCCACAAGAGGAGTGGTAATTTAAGCAATCCTATAATTTGAGGCACACAAGCTAATAACATATAATTATTCTGGATTCTTCCTTTTTCTTGAATTGCCTTGAGCATATCCATAATAATAGAAAATATTTGATACATGATTTATTATCTTTTTCCCTTTTTGTAATATTTATATATCTAACTAGGTGGTGGGTAGGGAGACATTAGAATCATCTTGAGTAGGTTCCTATTGCTTGTTGTATTAGGGGTTCTTGAAATTCAGTGGTCTAGAGGAGTGTTTGCCATGATCCTTCATCCTTATCACTCTCTAGTTTATCATCCCCTAGCTAATTTTATTAATGTTTTTGTTCATCCAGTTGCTTTTTGAGCTCATCCTTAATTTTCTCCAGTTCTACAATTGAAATTATAGGATTTTGTTCTTTATTTTTTTCCTCTTATTTCTGGTGTTATAGCACCACATCCTCTTCTTAACCTTGCTCAAGTTATATTGATCTTCTAGATATTTATTCCAAATAGGAAAAAATATCCTCTCAATATAGAATCTCTCCTTCAATGCATCATAGTTTTTCAATAATTTTAACAAATTGTAGTTTTTTCTTATGAATATATTCGACCTTATATTTTGGTGTTGATTACCTACTCTTAGAAAAAAATAAAAATATAATATAATTACTAATTAAAATATTAGGAAAATTAATATTTTGATAACTACATTATAGATTTACAAAAGGCATAGTTAAAATTTTTTTAATATTATTTGCAAGAGTAAGAATTGTGAGAGTTATCCCCAAAGTGATGCTACATGTGTATTTAGTGGACACTTCTGTCTAGAAAATTTGTTTCCTAGATCAGATTTAGCTAGATTTAATCCAACTAAAACATATATTCAATACCAAAAATGACTTTCAATTAATGGAAATGTTTAAATTCATGTGTACTAATAGGCTGGCTTGAAGTGGTAACTTTGAAATTTTACCACTTACTCTTTTGTTTGATCTATTTGATCCTCAATTTGTTAAGAAACACAATTAATTCTACATAAATGAGGGGAATTTGGTGGAGAAGGGGAACTTAGAGGTGGCTAGGAATCTGGAAATCTTTGAGACACATTTTTCTCAAAGGCTCCTTGGTAGGTGAAGAATGAGTAGTAGGGTTTTTATTCATAGCAATTAATTTCTTCTATCCAAGGAATGGTAGAGCCATGTGTATTCAATAAAGGAATAGAAATGGTTCCAAAATAATGGTTAAGATATTTTACTAAGGAATCAAGGAGGGGGTTTTGCAATAGGATTTTGGATGAAAAAGTTAATCAACAATAATAAAAATGAGGATTTACAAAGGGAAAATAGGTACCTAGTTTAATGATTTATCTTGAGTAGAAGGAACATATAGCATTACAAGAGAAAGAAATTGTTGGGAGTAAGACATATATTTAAAAGTGATCCTATGATTCCTCTTGAGGGGAGGCTCTTCACCTAGCTCTTCTTTTGTAGAATTTTTTCTTCTTCTCTATTTTCCGAGCAAGTTCCTTTTCATTTTTATACTTTTTAGGTGCCTTCTTTTTTCTGAGAAGGATTTACATCCCAACCTATCCTTAATTTGATTTTTTTGAAGTTTTTTCCATTATTAATTTGCACACTTGTAGCTTCTATCTTTTCAAATTTCTTTTGGAGCTAATTTAAGCCAAATTCAATGATTTTTTATAAGTTAAGGCAATACTTTTTAAATTATAAGTATTATAAATATAAGGCCTTCTTTGTATGGATTTTGCTATAATAAGAATTCAAAAACAATGTGAAATGAACTCAAAAGTGCAAAGAGGCTCATTCATGTCATATTTCATGGAAATTACTATAGCATATTCTATGCATCACATAAGGTTGAAGAAAACCAATGGAACAATATATGAATATTTGAAGGAGCATGCACAAGATATGTAGTTTACTTAAGTAGTACATTATGGATTAGTTTTATTTAGAAACTAATTATGCCCATGCTAGTTTAATACATCATGTGTGTGTTTTTATTATAGTAATTAAATTATATTATTTGATTATATATGAATATGGTAATTGCTAACTAAAATATTTGACTTTTATGGGTTTTATGAGGTATACTTATTGATTGAAGTGATATTATCATATAAGGGATTATCATAGTTTACAGTGTATTGGGAAAAAATTTATGTATTCATAATCTTCCTAATTATCCAATTAGATAGTTTATATTTATTTACATGTTGGTTTTTCTACTCATTATGGCTTGTAGAGTCTAGTTACATTATTTATCAAAAGGTCATATCATGACCCTTTGATGTATATAACAAGTTAGAAAGTTTAAAGTTATATTCAACATATGCCAAAGAGTCAGTGTCAAAAGGTTATTTAAAATAGAAAAATTAGATGATTTATAGCCCGGGAGAGGGGTTGAAAGTAGGGTAGGATCCTATATTGTGGACAGAAGTAGCTCCATGTGGGCCCCACACTAGAGCAAATTAATATGCAATTGTAAAACAATTTTCACCCACAAATTCAACAAGGGTACTCGTATAACTGTACTGTCAAAATTGTATTATAATTGGTGAACATTTATCCCATACATAAATAGATATTTGTAGTCTTACATGTCAGAGAATATTCAAAGCACATCTAACACCACAAATATACAATCCATATTGCTTGTTACTAGCTCGTAGCTTTAAAACATGCACCCAAAATATGAAATTAGTATAACCCAAGCTCCCCTATGATGTCACCACTTGCATTACATAATAGTGCCATGAGAACAACTAGGAGCCGACACTATCCCATCAGCAAACCTAATCCAACTGAACTCCCATCCCACTTTCCCACCAACACAACACTCAGATGAAAATCAAACATTCATATGTGTTCCATCGGTCAAATTGATGCTCTCTACTATCGGTTCCTTCTCCTTTTTTTCCACTTGAAACCACCAAAACAATAGTGTTAAATCCACCAACATATCCTGTCAAGCAAACAAGGATTGCACGCCATTAATACATACAAACTTTGCAATTGAAGGCATCAAATGAAGATTTCAAATTTGAAAAAAAAGGACATGAATTAAAAACTCCATACCACACCAACATTGAACATATAAGGAGATTTTCAAATTAAAAAATGCATTACTCAATCTCTTGCAATTTCCATTAAGCACATCCCACTTTCATTTTTAGTTATACAATTTTCTCTATAAATATGAAGAAAGTCCAAAGGTAGAGGCAACAACACTCTAAGAATCTATAGGAATTCTATTGCTACAAATTATTTATGCCTACAGATGCCAATATATTGTATGCTATGAATATGTTGCCCACAAATCTATAATTATTCGGGGTTTCATACTGATGTTGTTTACATTGGGTTTTTCATTTATGTTCTCTATGCCTAGGAATGCAAATATGTTGTATGTGATGTCAATTCTTGTCACAATGACCTGTAACTCAATAATTAGGGTTTGAACTTACACTTTATACGAATGCCAAGTTATTTCAGTTCTATTTCAGGGTTTCATTAGTTTTTGTTTCCTCTATACTTGTCCATGCACGATGTTTACTCTGCATTGTTCTTTTCAATATTTTGTGTTCTACAATATCTTGTGTTCTTCATTGTACGATGTTTACTTTTCATTGTGCTTTTCATATTTGCTTCCTTATAGGAAATATGAAATGGGTTTGACTAGTTTAAATGGTTTTTCATTACTATTAGACTTGTTCGAAAAAATATGGAAAGGATTTGATTTGTTTTTAGCCATGCACTTTTATTCATGTGTTCATCATTGTGCAAACTTTAAATCCACAATTTTCTTTTTAAATTTGTTTGTTATTCCAAAATACATAGATGGTTACAATATATCACACTCCATATTATTTTTTATATTTGACTATTACTATGATATATTCATAGGGTTTAATGTTTGTCGTTTTGAGGGTTTTTCCATGCACTTGCATTCGTGTGTTCCTCATTCCAAAAAATTTAACTCTGTAATTTATTTATAATATTCTCATGTTATTCTAAAATAAGAAAATGGTATCACTGGTTTTCATTTCAAAGATATTCTGGCATGCAATTGTATTATTATGTTCTTCCATGCACACTAGTTTTGTCTATGAAATTCTTTTTTTATTTGATTGTTACTACCAAACATGGAAAGGGTTTCATTGGTTCACAATTATAGGGTTTTTTTCCATGCACTTGTATTCCTTTGTTTGACAATGCACAAACTTTAACTTTGCAATTTACCTTTAATATTTGTTTGTTATTCCCAAATATGAAAATGGATTCACTTGTTTTCATTTTGAAGATATTATGTCATGTAATTATATTATTTTGTTCTTATATATGTATTTTTATATATATATATCCATACATATATACATATTATGCATGGAAGAACAAAATAAAATATAGAAATATTTCCATACATATACATATATACATATATATATATATATGTATATGTATATATATATACTTGTATATGTATATATATACTTGTATATGTATATATATATACTTGTATATGTATATATATGTAATTGTTTATGTATATATTCATATATGTATATATATGTTTGGCTCTCCATGATTCATTGTTTGGATCTGCACTCAAGAAAGCTCCCTTTGTCTTTTAGTTGAGTTTTTCTACCTCACTACGCCTGTACCATTGTCTTTCATTTTGAAAATGTTTAACTAATGTTTTTTCATGTCTCACTAACTTGTTCTGCTCTAAGTCATTTCAATTCATATAATGAATCAAACAAACTATTCATGCACATTAAAGACAATTGCATTACAAAGTGTCAACAATTGTATTATAAATTGTTCATAAAAACCAAGCATTTAATTGTAAGCTATCAAGATGCATATTAAAGAAAATAAAATTGTTCATGCATCACTATGACTTCAAAAATGTTCAATTATTATTTTTAATTGCTCCAAACATCTTTTTTAATATCTGCAAGTGCAATCTAAAGGTAATATGAGGTCCAAACCAAATAAAAATATTGTAAAGACAAAGTCATGTACACGAAAAAGAGTTTGTAACAGTATGCTATGTGTAAAAACTAGTTGTAGAAGCAAACACCAATCCTGAACCTATTGAGGTTGTCCAAGAGATTGCTCCACTTGTAATCAGGCAAGCAAGAGCATTAAAGGAAAGGGAATGGTCATCACGGGACATGGATAGGGCACTGGAGGATTTTGAAACAAATGGGATGTCGACGAGAGCTATTGTGAAGAAATGGAAAATCTCAGCTACAACCCTTAGAAATTGGTTAGGCGTCTTGACAACTACTGCAAAGAAGGGTCCACCAATAGTCCTAACAGAAGAGGAGGAGGGTCTGATTGTAAAGTGGTGCATAGATATGGTAGATGTTGGCCATGGGCTTCTTGGAAAGTCATGGTGGACTAGAGGTTGCTCAATCTCAAGCAAGAGGTTTCTCAGATATGCCAAACTAGACCCAACCCTTTCATGGAGAGGCTTCCTGGAAAGTCATGGTGGACTAGATTCAAGAGGCACTATCTAGAATTGAACTTGTGCATAGTTGAAGGTCTTGACAAAGATAGGGCAGTAAATGTAAGACCCCAAATAGGAGCTGAATTTTTTAGAATGTTGACAACAACATATGAAAGTACCCCATACTAGGCCTAGAATTTGATGGTCTATTTGACCGTTTTTTGCATTTTGGACCGTATATTACAACCTAAAAATTTATTAGACCGTATAATTTGACTTGCTATATTTTTATATAACCGTAAATATGACACTTAAAATAATTATTAAAACGTAAAAAGTTATTGTAGTATATATATATAAAATGTTTATGATAAAAATATAAATTAGTTTAGAATTGAAATAATTCTTTGTAATTTCACTTTATATTAATATATATGATTTATTATAAATATATTTATTAATTCAAAATTGTTCAAAATAGAACTTTTCAAGATTAAATATAGTTCTTTCTAATTTTTTAAATATTTTTAACAATAAATTTAGGATTTTAACATTTTTACTATTAGTCATCATTGCTTTATATTAATATATATGATTTATAATATTTATTATAAAAATATTTATTAATACAAAATATTTTCAAAATAGAATATAATTATTTTTAAACTTTTTGAATATTTTAACAAGATTTATTTTCTATATGAATTTAGAAACTTCTTGTGAATTGTTACAGTAAATTTAAGATTTTTACATTTATTTCTAATTATCAATATTTTTTGAATTTTCATTGTTTTTTCAACGCATTTTGCTTACAGTGATTAGTGATTCGAGCTTTGATTTTTTTTCAATATAATACAACATTTGTGCTTTATTGGTGAGCATGTTGAAATTTTAGATAATGAGTTGAATAAGGATTAAACTATTATTAATTTTATATAATTATTTTTTAATAGATTTGAGATTGATATTTAATTTTTTTTGACAAATAAATATTTTCATAAAACGTAAACAGGCATTTAAATGAACAAACCATAAAAAATAATTCATATGATAGGTAAGGGTGGCCGTCAAATTCCATGCCTGCCCCATACGATCTTGATAGAATATGGAATTGTGATGAAATAGGCATTCAAGTTGGAAAAAATGGAACGATGAGGCATTTGGCATGATGAGGCAACAAGAATGTCTCGTACATCATTCCAAAAAGTAGAGAATGGATAAAAATTCTCTAATGTGTTAATGCATTTGGCCAAAGCATACTAGGTTTCTATCTATTTAAGGGAAATACAAAGATAGATAATTACATTGTGAACTATGAACCACACATAAATATGGCAACCCAAGCAAACGCTTGGATGATGGAGATTTTATTCGACTGGCTGAAACATTTTCATGTGTTGGATCCAGGGGGTGTGTCACCAAGTAATAGGCACCTTCTAATTTTTGACGGTCATGGAAGTCACGTTGCACTGTCAACTATCCGAGAGGCAAGGAGGTTAGGAATTGACCTCCTTACACTACCTACTCATACTTCTCATGTGCTACAACCTTTGGATCTTAGCTTGTTTACACCATTCAAGTCATTTTTCAAATTAGAACGAGCTAAATTTCTCACTAGATTCCCCAATAATGATATTAGAAGGGTTGAATTGGAAAATTTAGGCAACAAGGAACTGAGAAGAGCTATGACTCCATAGAACATAAAATATAGCTTTAAAAGAATGAGGATATGGCCCCTAGATTCTGATGCACTCATGGGTGACATGCGTCCCAATGAGACATATGAGATTGATGACACTGACGATGCTTCTGTAGTGCATAACATCCTTAGTTTTTTAGGACTTGATGTTTCAACATATGAACTATCACAAACATTTCAAACTCTAATGGATACTCAAGTGCAAGAAGGTGTAGAGAAACAACTCAAGGACATGGATAGCCAACCCAAGCAAGAAGACATGGGGAATTTAACATTCCCATCTCCAACAACCACACCTACAGAATAAATAGTGCACTATTACGTAGATGGTGGCCATGAAAGTCAAAGTACATCAGACCAGGAGGATTTTACTAGCTCCCAAGTCAATGAAATAATTCAAACCCAAACAAGTTTTTGGATCAATAACTTCCTTAAGTTGCCAATTCATATAGTGATGGAAGAATGAGAAAGTCTATTGGTGGTGCTCTTCGGGTGAATTGATAGTCTCAGTTGTTGATTGCTAACAGTTACATGACTCTCATAATGGAGTATGAATGAAGAAAATAAGAACTTGATGAATTAAAAATTAGAAAGATGCAACAAACTAAGGACAAAAAGGTAGCACAAATTCTAGCCTTGGAGCAAAAGGAACAAAGAAAATTTGAAAAGGAAATTGAGCGCAAGGAAAGAGAGTGGTTGAAATGGTTGCAAAGAAAGGAAAGAAAGTAGAAGGAGCAAGAGAGGGTACAAAAAAAACAAGATAAGAATTAAAGGAAGATTAAGGCTTCCCATAGAGCAGTGATGGGAGATAGACACTTAAGCAGTCCTGCAACCCCCTTATCTGATAATCACGATTAATTTTGAGATATTACCAATAATAACATCCCTCTCCTTACTATAGACAATGTGTGTTTGATTCCTAGCCCATCCCAAGTTAGCTACACTCAATTTCTAGTTGGCTTGACTTCTTCACTACTAACCCCTTCAAATGTAAGTTGCATACAATTGACAAATGCAAATGCAAATCAATTTATGGCAAGTCTAAATGCAGTAGAAAGAGATGAGAACACATCTCTAGATTCATTTCTTGGAGCATTCGACGATGTTGGGAGGGACCAACTGAAACAGTGCCTTATATTTTGGTTTTTTTGTTGTAGTTGGGGATTCTATTTTCATTGTGTTACATCTATACCATTAATTTGTTTATTAATGTGATACAAGTACCCTGGTTGACTTTGTGGGTGAAAATTATTTTACAATTGCATATTAAGGCTCTCTAGTGTGGGGCCCATTGACGACTATGTCACTACCTTTTTATGGTTGTCGTATAATCTACATATTAGAAAAGATATTAGATGTAGATAATTTGTTTCAATATTGTTTACATAAATTATAAAGCTTATAATATCTATTCTACATTTCTAAAAAATATATTCAATGTTGAAAATACTATACAACATTTCATACAATTTACAATCTATGCTGATAATGTAACATTTGAAATAGCATGACAATACATTTCATATAGTCATTAAAAAGGTCTACTAGACATGTCTAAATTACACAACGCTTCATAATGAAATACTTGATGTAATCTATCCTTTTGTATATCAGTAGCTCAATTAAAATTTAATTTTAGGCTATACCTCTACAAAATTTAACATGTTTCTATGTCTTATGTCAAGTTTAATTGTTTCAATACATTACAGTTCACTCTTATTTTAAAGAAATCAAGTTTCCACAATCCATCATGTTATTCAGATTTTGTTTCTAGTCTTGATTGTGTAGAAATTTGTTTATCAACGTTTCAGATCACACTTAATGATCTATCATCAAGATGAAAGAGAGAATAAGAGAGAGAGATATCCACCATCACTCTTATTTTGTGAACCAAAAATCACATTACATTTAGGGGTAACAACTATAATTCCCAAAAAGTATATCAGTCAATTAAGTATATACTAAATAGATTATGTTGGTTAACACTGACAACATAATTACACTTGATTATGAGGGTATTTATATGGAGGGATGCCAAAGGGAGGTGGCAGGAGTGAATGGTAGAGAATAATGTGACCTATTTTTGTATGGATGAGTATGAAGTTACTTTGAGGGCTGTATATATATAGGTCTATATAGATAATTATATATATATATTGAAAGAGAATATTCAATGGAAAATGGTGTTACTTTGAAACAAGAACATCATTAATTTTTTTGATTTATTTGACTATAGCTCTACCCTTTTATTATGTTTATCATTGCACAAAATTTAACTTTGCAATTTGGTTATAATATTTTTTTGTTATCCTGAAATATGAAAATGGTTTAATTGGTTTTCATTTCGAGGATATTTTGCCTTATTCTATTCCTCATTGCACAATAATTCATTTGCCAGTTCAAAATTTCACAATTCTGTAGTGCATATATGTGCATACATATGTACATATATATGTATGCGCATGAGTATGTACATATATATCTATATTCATACATATTTAGATGTATGTCTATGCCAATACGTATGTACATATATATCTATGTGCATACGAATTTAGATGTGTGTCTATGCCAATATGTATGTATATATATATCAATGTGTATGTACATGTATATATATGTATCTACATATATCTCAAAGTGTATCTACATGTATATATATGTATCTACATATATATATATGTTCCACATACATATATATATACACAGATAAATAGATATATAGATACATACATTGATATATAGATTGAAAGTTATATATAGGTATAGATAGAAATTAAATGAAAAGATTAAACCCATTAAAGTCACAATGATGCATGAAGAGAACTATATATTTCCTTGACAAATTGAGTGTGTTTATGAACACAAATATTGGAAGTGTTCATAAACACCCTATACGCCATATACATCATGGAGCACATTGTCAATGCACCTAGAACACAAGAGAACCTTCAATCTATGGATAATCACATAAACACTTTAAATATTATGTTCAAAATCAGCAACAAAATAAATAATAACCTTCAACTTAAGTAACACAACACACCCATAACAAAAAGAATAAGTGATAAGAAGAAAGAAAAGGGAATGCCAAGAGACAATGGTAGAGCTTTAGTGAGGTTAAAAACCTCACCTCTATGAATTGGAGATCGCCAATGGTATGGTGAATTTCTCCATATGAATCCTACAAACATATATGAAAGTAGTCATTAATAAGAAAAGTGTAGTAAGGAAAGTGTTTAACTTAAAATAAGAAAGTATAGTATCCTTTAGTGTTTACCTTTGAAATTGAATTCACCATCACCAAGCCAATAATGAATTAAAATTACACACCATCGAAGAAGATTGAACAAGACACAAATTAACAACAAGTGTCAGCCAAATATACCAACATGTCTAAGAGAATGAAAGGAATAACTTCTAACGAATATACATGAGATAAATGGCATTCAAATTGATCAACCCAATTGAAGAATGTAATTGAACAATCAAATTAAATAGTGCAATTAAACAATCAAATTAAACAATTGAATTGAATAATTCAATTTAACAATGTAGTTGAACAATATAATTAAACAATAAAATTGAGCAATCCAATTGATCAATCCAATTAAACAATCCAATTGAACAATGTAATAGAACAATAACTTTTAACAATGCAATTGAACAATCAAATTAAACATTTTTACATGAGTTATATATATATATATATATATATACCAACATGTTTAGTAATTAAATAGTATTGGGTGTAACAAACACATTCTATGGAATTGAAATGCATTGACATCCATAAATAGTACAAGTTGAAACCCCAAATACTGAGTTATAGGGTGTTGGGTGACAAAAATTTGTAGTGCATACAATTGATATATATTCCTAGGCATATAGAATAAAAAAACCCTAAAATTGAATTGAAATGTCTTGACATTCATAAATAGTCTAAGTTGAAACCCCAAATATTGAGTTATAGGTTATTTTGAGAAACATTGACATCGCATACAACATATTTTCATTCCATGGCATAAAGATTTTAAATGAAAAACCCAATGTGAACAGCATCAGTGTGAAATGCTAGAATTTTATAGATTCATGGAAAACATATGCATATCATACAAGAGATTGGAATTTATATGTATGTATGTATGTATGTATGTATGTATATATGTATATATACAAACATATATATATGTATGTATATTTATATATATACATACATATATATAAATATATATGAATACATATACATATACATATATGAATACTACACACATACACATTATATATGAATATGTATTCATATATATATATATGTATGTATGTATGTATCTATTTATTAGTTTTCATATATATAGGCACTAGTACAGGCCTAGTGAGGTAAAAAAAATTCACTTGAAAGAGAAAGGGAGCTTTCGAGAATGCAAAGACGAACAATGAAGCATGCAGAGCCCAATAATGAATCGTGGAAAGCCAAACATGTATGGGTGAATAACCAAACAAACACTCTAGAATAAACACAAACAAAAGGAATGACAATGAATGAGATATGGGAGAATTTGAAACATTGAATGAACTTTGATCTCCAAATTATGTGCTTGTCAATCTGAGTAAGTGCGGAGGTATGCATAAGGAAAGTTTCCCAGTGGAGGTAACGAAGAAGGCGATGAGTGATTACTGCTCTAAACTGGTCGTTTAGGGTGGGGAAAGGTAGTAATTATATACATCTATTTCTTACTCAACAACACATTCCCTCTTGTGCAATACACCAGATTGAATGAGTTGAACCCAAACAAAAAGCATCAATACAATCCAAGGGTTTTATCCTAAATGTAAAACCTGATCTAAATTCCTACTTTTTGTTTGGTTCAGTTCATTTAGGCTTAGTGCATTACTTTTTTGCAACAATATTATTTGTGCTTTGCTACAACAAACCCCTCTTTCTCCACACTTGTCTCCAATACTTGTAGGCAACACTTCCCTGAAACAACAACCTTATTATATAAACATAATAAAGATTCATATATATATATACATATACAATTACATATGTATATATATACATATATAATTTCATAAGAAAATAATAATAGAATTGCATGACAAAATATCTTCGAAATGAGAACCACTCAAACCATTTTCATATTTTGGAATAAAAAATAAATATAAAAACAATTTGCAATGTGAATGTTTATGCAATGATGAACACACAAATAGAAGTGCATGGCAGAATACCCTATAAAGGACAACTAGTGATATACATTGATATACATTGAAGGGAGCCTTAACTTAATATTAATGAGTCATTCTATTGTAATAGGATGAACAAATATATACATATATATAAGTCTTGTCTGTTCAAGATATACATGATGTGCATGGATCAAATCATCCATGGTATATCATGCATATTTTGAAGAGATAAGGCTCCTTTCAATGTCTATCTCTGTTTTGATTTTTGTTCAGACTACTTTATGCTTTGTTTGGTTGCAGCTACTTTGATACTGGACACACTTTTTTATTTGTGTTTTGATCACTACTTATTGAGTGACGAACTATTATTGTGTGATGTGTTTATCTGATGATTGTTGTACATGCTTTAATGGTGTAATGATGTTAGTAGTTATAACATAAGATTATTGAGTAAGATGTACATGTCAGTCTTAATGAGTGTATTGGTGAAGGGGACAGGTTCACATCACTCGCTTGTGAACGCCCTACTAATCCATGATTTTGTCTTCACGGTTTGTATTATATGTTGGCTATATTATATGATGTTGTTTACTTGGTTTTCAGGTTTGTAGGTACATGACATCGACTCCACCTGGTTTCACAGGTTTGAGCGTGTCGATCCAATGGTTAAGTTGAACGGGAGATAGTAGCTAGGTAACTTGTTTCAAGTCTATGCCCTAGCCTTAGTGTGTCGTTAGTTTTGTTTATTGAGTCATGATTTACCCTATTTTAATGTTAATGATTTTTGAAAGGTGCTTATTAATTAAATTAATTCTTAGAATAATTGCACTGGTTAAAAGTGGTGTTTAATTAAAATTATGTTTAGAAGTTATATTTAAATTTATTAATAAAATTTAATTTAATTTATTTAATTAATTAAATTTAATCCCAAAAGGGTTGAATTTATTTATTAAATAATTAAAATTAATTAATTAAGTTTTATGTGGATTAAACTAAATAAAAGAAAAAATTGAAAGTTATTTGAAATTGAATTTTAAAAGGAAAGTTAGTTTCCGAAATATTGGAGTTAATATAATATTTTAAATTTCTATATTGCATGAAAGTTGGATTTGGTTGTTGAAGATAATTTTGATTTATGCCACAAGTGCATGTGTAATTAATAAGAAGAGTTTGATGCGAATTCATTCATAGAGAGAATTTTGGAGAGGAAAAGCTTATTTGGGTTTGAGAGGATATTTTTGGAAAAATTGCACAGAGAATTGTTCGAAGAAATTTTTTAGTCAGA
Organism: Sequoiadendron giganteum; assembly: GCA_007115665.2. NCBI lineage: Eukaryota > Viridiplantae > Streptophyta > Pinopsida > Cupressales > Cupressaceae > Sequoiadendron > Sequoiadendron giganteum. The sequence continues at coordinate 141,515,984 of CM021109.1, read as the reverse complement.
ATTGATTTTGGTGGTTGATGTTGCTTGTGTGCTTCTAGGATTGTTTTCTCGTTTGATTATCACACTGCTGAAGAGAAATTCAGGAGATCTTTGAAGGATATTTCTAGACTGCAACCTTCTTTCCCTCTGTGAATACCAACACCGTGCCTATTCCATGGTTTTATTGTTCTTGGAATTGTTTAAACAACTGTGATTAAAAGAATTGCTTTGTTAAATTCAATTAGGCAAAGAAATGATATTTGAGGAAAGAAATTAATTAATTAAATTTAAAATCTTTGTTGTCTCATGGAAATTTGTTTTAGGAAACGCTTGAACCCCATTTAGTTAGTTGAGAAAAGTTGGTTGAGATATTTAGTTTTTTTTTAATTCCTCTGAGAATTTTGGATTGTTCTCTCGAAAATTTCATACTTTCCCCTATAGATGATTGTTTTAGAATAATTTCCCCAATTGATCTTTTATGTTGATATTATCATTTATATATATATATATATATATATATATATATATACATATATATGTTGTTGCATATATATAGATTTTTATTGTGATGTATTTAAATTTAAATAGTGGTTGAGAATTCATCATTTGTATGGCGCAATGACATTTTCATTGCTGGGCGGAATTTTTTTTTGTGAGAAATTTGTTTATCAAATTAAATGCTTGTATTGTGGTGTTGGGGGAGGCAAGGGAGGCGATGCCTCCACAACTGCCCCCAAGAGGGGACGACTGTGGAGGGAGACCTCCGCAGCTCTCCCCACACACAGCATGGTCGCGCCCTTTGTTTGGGGGTTTCGGCTGTGACTTAGCATAGTCGTCCCCCAAACAAAGGGATTGGCTCATACCTTATGGTTAATGGCGATGGGTTTGACAAACCCATAAATCCTTACTTGCCTTAATTTTCGTCAATGTGTTAAATGTGACAGGAAATAAAATCAATTTCAGTTTTTTTTTAATTATGAGATTATACATATATATATATATATAAATATATGTATATGTATATATAGTTTGATATATTTAATGTTTATATGTGACATTTATATAATATATATGTGTAGTATATATATAGTGTATACATAAAATAATGAATACATTTAATTATTCTGTTTTTAAAATTATAAACTTGGTTTAATAAAATGAGGTTGTGAATTATTTATGTACTTTTAAATAAATATATATAATATTCAGTTTATTTATATATATTTAAATGCATGTAAGTTTAGGTGGTTGTGTCTATTATTTAATTTGATAAATTATAGGAATTAGATGTGTTAGTTGTGAAACTAAAAAAATTATCTTGCATGGGTATATGTTGCTTTTAAAAGTAGTAAAAGATTGTTTTGACAAAATTAGAATTCTTCCCTTCCTTGTTTTCATAGAGGCAATTAATCTATTTTATTTAATGATTTGGTTAAGGCAATTGGTTATTTTTTGTGAAAAATATTAGAAAGGGAAATGGATTTAATATATCCAAAAATAGTGTGTTTCCTTGCCATTGTTGCTTGTTATTATTTTATGCTCATGATTGGGGAAAAAGGGTTAATTCAGATTTAAATTTGTAAGTCTTCCAGAGGATGTGGGTTGTTGCTTTGTTAAGTCAACCATTCATTTTCCCCTTGGGTAGTGCTATATGTGATTTGTTTCCTCCAAGTGTTTGGAGTGATTATCCTTAATTGTTGACTTCTAGAATATGAGAGATTGCGTTGTTTAGTTTCTAAGCACTTGAGTTAACCTTGGCAGTTAGTTTTGTATAGTGTGTTATCCATTAGAAGAGTGGCTTATGTTGGGCGCTGGAGCCCAAAGAGGCACATCGGGTAACCTTCAGAAGTGATTTAATCAAGTGATAATTAAAGTAATGTACTTAGATGATTAGGTTGCACTTCACATTAATCAAGATAAATTAGCCTCACTCATAGACGCAAGGGCTCGTTTAGACTTGGGATAAGTGGGAAGGCTTGAAATGGAAAGGTCAAATATCTTGTCCTCACGAGAGGTAGTCGATTTTGCATGAGTAAGAATGAGAGCCAGGATTTGTTAGAGGTCACCAGGATTACCAGAGCCTATGAAGAATGCCCAGAGGAGATCTCATGACTATCTATGCGATGACACTTTATCTAGGATAACATTGGGTTTTGTGTTATGTGTATGGATTCCTTATCATACTTCATCAATTTTATGTCTGGAAGCAATGTGACCATATTAGTGATATACTTTTATTGTGCATATGTTTGGTTGAGTCAGTATGAGTCTTCCTTTGGTTAGAGCTAGTAGATCTTTGTCCATGTTACGTTGTTACTATCTCCTAGCATGGGGGGTAGGCCTTCGAGTACCACTTGGTTGGGTGGAACATGCACCATACACCATTGGGTCCCCCTTTATCTTTCAGTATTCGGTGGTGAGGCATCCAACTGGACAACTCGTGGTTCTTTATTATATTTCTAGTATTTATGTATTTCCAAATGTAATAATTTTTATATCCCTCTTGTATTTACAAGGTGGAATTATGTAATTGCAACACTTTTTTAATATTGCCTCATTCTAGGAATGAGTGATGTAACCAGATGTTCAAGTTATGAATTTATGTTATGGGTGTTTATCTTCTTATCTTATGATTTTTATGTATGTTGAAATAATGCTTATTACATGAGTAATTAAATGCAATGGATTTTAAATGATTTTTGTTATTTGGATTTAAGTAATCTCGGCTACGTAGCCTTAGGGGATGTTATCAATTGTAGATGAACATTTATGTTTAATTCATTTTAATAAAAAGAGAAATTAGTACACTTTTACTGTGAATTAAAACTTCCTCTAGGGTTGTGTGGTAGGGCATTACACATGGTATCAGAGCCTAGGTTTAAACACTGGGTGCTTTGGGATTATGATGTACCCATTAAGCTTAGTTATGTAGGTTTCCAAGTGTACCTTGTCTAATACCTTATTGTGTCTGTGTAGGAGTATGCCTCCCAGACGCGGACGAGGCAAGGGATGAGGATGTGACCGGGTAGGTGGTCATGAGGGGAGTCAACATGACTCGCCAGCTCATGTTACACTTATACCAGAGCAGGAGGAACATCAGGCCTCGCAAAACGGTCTAGGAGGAGGTGGTGGACAACTACATCCTCCAGGGGTCGAAGCTGCATGTAGAGCTTTCGAGGAGGCTTTGGCATTATTGGGTCTAAGACAAGTAGTACCAGAGGTTAACCCTGGGGTGAGGATAACTACAACATAGTCGGAGATGTTAGCATCTTCCTATATGAGGGATTTGATTCGGTCACAGCCACCTCATTTTGACAGAGTAGGTATTGGTTTAGAGGCCGAGACTTGACTGATAGGTCTGGATCGATGCTTTTCTATGCATCCTCTTGATAGTAATACTGAAGCGCGGTGTGCTATTATACACCTCAAGGATTTGTGGCCACTTGGTGGAGACTTGAGGAGCAGAATCTCCACATTGGCATGAATTTGGTGTCTTGGGAGATCTTCCTTGAGCAGTTCAGAGCCTGCTTTCTTTTTTACCATTGGCATCAGCGTAGGGGTGATGAGTTCTATGCCCTATGATAGTTAGCCTTGACTATGGATCAGTACGAGAGACGTTTCTATGAACTTAAACAGTTCGCAGTAATAGGAGATGATGAGGGGATGCTCATGCAGCATTTCATCAGGGGCTTAAACGCCCATATCAGTGGTGGTGTAAGGGTCTTTGAGCCCAATTCTATGGAGATAGTTGTGGAGAAGGCACGACTTGTGGAGGAGAACTTGACTATGGCATTGGGAGGCCATACAAGTGTTCTTATTGACAGTGGTTTAGGAGTTGGGACTAGTGCTTGAGGGGGATAGACATAGGGGGTTGTGCCTCCTAAGACACAACAGGGATTAGCATAGGGCAATCAATAGCAGTCATTCCAAGCGAAATGAAAAGGTTTCTAGTAGAGATAGGGTGATAGAAACTGGAGGCACATGAAGCGTTTCAACTCTGAGCAACCCACTCAGAGCATCTAGTCCACTTTTGGAGGCAGTGCACCAGCAAGAGGCAGAGGATATGGTAGAGGTACAGGTTTCTTCTCTTGTGGTCAGCAGGGCCATATTGCTAGGATGTGTTCTAGTAAGTGCACATCAGGATTCACGCAGAGACCACCGGTGTCAGAGCTGACAGTGGGTGATGCTGGCAGAGGCCATCGTGTATTCGCAGCGATTGATAACCGTCAAGTAGAGAACCAAGGTACTGTGGTTGAGACTTATGGTATGTTATTGGGTAACCCTGTTACTATTCTATTTGATTTAGGAGCATCTGACTCCTTCATTTCTTCATTCGTAGTGGCATGTTGCAGACTGGGGGCCATAAGGCAAGCCGATAGGTGGTAGGCCGAGTTAGCGTCTGGTGCAAAAGTCACATCGCATTCTGTAGTACCTAACTATAGGTTGGACATTGGACCACTCCTTACTACCTTGGATCTTCGGGTTATACCATTGGGATCCTATGATGTTGTCATAGGTATGGATTGGTTAGAGGCTCACCAAGCAATTATTGATTGTCGACATAAGTTGATTTGGTGCATTAATGCATTTGGTGGTGAGGTGGATATTATAGGAGTACAAAGACCGATATCTTTGAGGATTATCTCAGCTATGCAATTGAGAAGATATGTGCGGCATGGATGTTAATTGTTTGTGGTTACAGTTGAGGACTTGGGGTTAGGAGATGGAGAGAAGGTATCTCTTGATAGTCATCCCGTTCTTCAGGAGTTCTCAGATGTTTTTCTAGATGAAATTCTAGGGATGCCACCGCAGAGAGATATAGACTTTTAGATTGATTTAGTACCTAGATCGGAGACTATTTCATGAGCTCCCTACTGTATGACCACTTAGGAGCTAAAAGAGCTTCGTTTGCAGTTGGAGGAGTTGTTAGAGAAGGGATTCATTTGTGCTTATGTTTCTCCATGGGGAGCACCAGTTATCTTCATGAAGAAGAAGCACAGTTCACTACGGTTGTGCATTGATTACCGACAGTTGAACAAAGTGATGATCAAGAATCATTATCCACTTCCCAAAATTGATGACTTGTTTGACCAAGTCAAGGGTGCTACCATCTTTTCAAAGATAGACCTTAAGTCAAGATACCATCAGCTCCTTATTTTTGACTCAAATATCTATAAGACAACATTTCAGACACGATATGGTCACTACACGTTTACTGTGGTACCATATGGGTCGATGAATGTGCCAACTGTATTCATGAGTCTAATGAATGGAGTATTCTGCACTTACTTAGATAGGTTTTTCCTTGTGTTCCTAGATGATATTTTGATATATTCTAGGACAGTAGAGGAACATGAGGAGCATTTGCGACAGGTATTGCAGTGTCTTCGAGATAACCATCTATATGCCAACTTGTCGAAATGTGAATTCTTTAAGACTAAGATCAAGTATCTTGGTCATGTGATCTCGAGAGAAGGTATATATGTGGATCCTTCAAAGATCCAAGTTATCCTAGATTGGCCTATGCCCACGAATGTGGCAGAGTTTTATGGGGCTTGAAGGATATTACAAGAGGTTTGTTCAGAGCTTTTCCAGGATAGGTCATCCTATCACTTCTCTTCAGAGGAAAGGGAAGAGATTTGGATGGTCAGAGCAATGTGAGATGGATTTTCACATTCTTAAGGAAAAGCTGACCAATGCACTGATTTTAGTGATACTTGATCCCATAGGAGATTTTGTAGTATGTACAGATGCATCCTTGGAGGGCTTAGGAGCAATCCTAATGCAGGAAGATCGAGTTATAGCTTACGAGTCACGAAAGCTTAAGGATCATGAATTGAATTATCCCACACATGACCTTGAGTTAGAGGCAGTAGTCCATGCATTGACCAGATGGAGACACTTTCTTCTTGGGCACAGATTTGAGCTGCATAGTGATCACAGGAGCCTTCAATACATTTTCACTCAGCCGAACTTTAACACTAGACAAAGGCATTGGATGGAGTTTCTCTGTGAATATGACTTCGAAGTGAAGTATATTCAGGGAAAAGAGAATGTCATAGTTGATGCACTCAGTAGACGTAGGCATGAGATATCCGAGTTGACTCTTATAGTGGATTTGTGGAGTCGGATTCTTGTTGCTCTTCTAGTGGACAGTTGGTATCAGGATGTCAGGGTAGAGATTGAGGCAGACAGACCTCTTGAGGGCAGGTTCACAGGTTATGCACTTGAGGCAGATGGTTTACTGAGGCATTCAGAGCGTATTTACATTCCTTCAGCAGGTGACCTTCGCACTTTGGTTTTGACCAAGGCACATCATGCACCTTATTTAGCCCATCCAAGGGTGAAGAAGATGCACGTAGATCTGCGCCAGTTGTATTTCTAGCCAGGGATAAAATGGGATACTACAGATTTTGTAGCGAGATGTTTGGAGTGTCAGCGGGTGAAGGTTGAACACCAACATCCAGCAGGGCTTCTACAGCCGCATCTTATACCAGAGTGGAAATGGGATATTATCTCGTTGGACTTCATTGTTGGTTTACCCAACTCCTCACAATGACATGATGCTATTATGGTGATAGTCGATAGGTTGATGAAGGTAGCACACTTCTCACCTATTCATTCTTTATATAATGCATCATTCGTTGCTAGAGTGTTCATGGAGGACATTGTGAGGTTGCACGGTATTCCGCATCAAATTATTTCTGACAAGGATCCAGTGTTTACCTCAGCTTTATGGACATCATTACAACATGCGATGGGGACATAGGTGAACTTTAGTTCAGCATATCACCTAGAGATAGATGGATAGACTGAGAGGGTTAATCAGATCCTCAAAGACATGTTACATATGTATGTTATGGACTAGCAGACATGATGGGAAGATTATCTCTATCTAGTAGAGTTTGTATATAACATAGTTTCCAGAGTTCCATTGGCATGACACCTTTTTAGGCTTTGTATGGGCATCCTTGTCGTACTTCCTTGAGTTGGGATCGACTAGAGGACAAAGTATTATTGGGTCCGGAGATGTTACAAGACATGGAGCAGCAGGTGAATCGGATTAGAGAGCACCTGGTAGCAGCACAGGATAGGCATCTGAAGAAGTATGCAGATGCCAATAGAGTGGATCGTCAGTTTTCTGTCGACGATGGATTATTCTTGCGGGTGCGTCTGTGAAAGACTCCAATCTGATATGGAAAGGGTTCTAAGTTGGCGCCTCACTTTATCAGACCTTTCGAGATACTCGAAAAGATTGGTCTAGTTGCTTACCAGCTTGCTTTGCCGCCCAGTCTTGCACATATTCATGACGTTTTCCATGTTTCAGTTCTTCGGCCATATCATCCAAATGTTTCTCACGTCCTTGATTGGAATTCTTTACAGGTAGAGGACAGGTAGCTGGCTTTGGAGCCCGTGGCCGTAACGGAGCACAAAACGCTTGCTCTTCGAGGACAAGATATTGATCAGGTGAGAGTTTAGTGGGATCCCAGGGATGATGCTTCATCCACCTGGGAAGATGCAGCTAGGCTAAGGGAGTTATATCCCTACTTGTTTACAAGCTTCCAGGAGTAAGTTTGGTCTTTGGGGGGGAGAATGTAATACCCCTCCATTTTTCTTTTTGTTCAAACTACTTTATGCTTTGTTTGGTTGCAGCTACTTTGATACTAGACACACTTTGTTATTTGTGTTTTAATCACTACTTATTGAGCGACAAACTATTATTGTGTGATGTGTTTATTTGATTATTGTTGTACATGATTTAATGGTGTAATGATGTTAGTAGTTATAACATGAGTATTTAATATGAGATTATTGAGTAAGATGTAAATGTCAGTCTTGATGAGGGTATTGGTGAAGGGGACGAGTTCGCATCACTTGCTTGCAAGTGCCTTGCGAATTCGTGATTTCATCTTCACGGTGTGTATTATATGTTGGTTATATTATATGATGTTGTTTACTTGGTTTTCAGGTTTGCAGGTACATGACATCGACTCCACCTAGTTTCACAGGTTTGAGTGTGTCGATCCAATAGTTAAGTTGAATGGGAGATAGTAGCTAGGTAACTTGTGTCAATTCTACGCCCTAGCCTTAGTTTGTCGTTAGTTTAGTTTATTGAGTCATGATTTACCTTATTTTAATGAATGGTTTTTGAAAGGTGCTTATTTATTCAATTAATTCTTAGAATAATTGCATTGGTTAAAAGTGGTGTTTAATTATAATTAAAATTAAAATTATGTTTAGAAGTTATATTTAAATTTATTAATTAAATTTATTTAATTAATTAAATTTAATCCCAAAAGGGTTGAATTTATTTATTAAATAATTAAAATTAATTAATTTAGTTTTATGTGGATTAAATTAAATAAAAGCAAAAACAAATTAAAATTTATTTGAAATTGAATATTAAAAGGAAAGTTAGTTTTCAAAATATTGGAGTTAATATAATATTTCAAATTTTTATATTGCATGAAAATTGGATTTGGTTGTTGAGGATATTTTTGATTTGTGCCACAAGTGCATGTTTAATTAATGAGAAGATTTTGTTGCAAATTCATTCACGGAGAGAATTTTGGAGAGGAAAAAGCTTCTTTAGGTTTGAGAGGATATTTTTGGAAAAATTGCACAGAGAATGGTTTGAAGAAATGTTTGGCTGTGAAATTGAAATTGGAAAATTATGTTGATGTTGGTTGTGCTTCTGGATTGTTTTCTTGCTTGGATTTACTACACGGTTGAAGAAAAATTGTGAGATCTTTGAAGGAGGCTTTGCATCAAAAATCTTATTTTCCTGTAGCTTCAACACCAGGTTTTATTTTGTGGTTTATTGTTCTTCAAATGTTTAAATTAAATTGGTAGTGATTAAAGAATTGCTTGTTAAATTCAATTAGGAAAAGAGTTTGATATTTGAGGAAAGAAATTAATTAATTAAATTTAGAAGCTTTTGTTATTCCCGTGAAATTTCTTCAGGGAAATCATGAAACCTCTGTTAAATTTAGTTATTTGAGAAAAGTTGGTTGAGATATTTAGTTATTTGAGGGAAATGGTTAGTTTTGCTATTAAACCAAATCTAGAAGATTTAGATTAGAGAAAAGTTGGTTGAGATATTTAGTTTTTTTTTTAATTACTCTATGAATTTTGGATTGTTCTCTCGAAAATTTTATATTTTCACCTGTAGGTGATTGTTTTAGAATAATTTCCCCAATTGATATTTTATGTTGATATTATCATTTATATATATATTTAATATATACATATATATGTTGTTGCATATATATATATAGAATATATATATATATATATATATATATATATATATATATATATATATATATATATATATATATATATATATATATATATATATATATATATATATATATATATATATATATTGTTATTGTGATGTATTTAAATTTAAATAGTGGTTGAGAATTCATCGTCCGTACGGTGCAATGACATTTTCATTCCTGGGCAGAATTGTTTTTCATGAGAAATTTGTTTATCAAATTAAATTCTTGTATTGTGGTGTTGGGGTGGCAAGGGAGGCACTGCCTCCACAACCGACCCCCCGAGGGAACGACTATGGAGGGAGACCTCTGCAGCTCTCCCCACGCACAGCATGGTCACGCCCTTTGTTTGGGGGTTTCAGTTGTGCCTTAGCACAGCCGCCCCCCAAACAAAGGGGTTGGCTCATACCTTAGGGTTAATGGCGACGCGTTTGACAGACCCATAAACCCTTACTTGCCTCCATTTTCATCAATGTGTTAAATGTGACGGGAAATAAAATCAATTTCGGTTCTTTTTTGATTATGAAATTTGGAATATATATATATATAGTTTGATATATTGAATGTTTATATGTGACATTAATATAATATATATGTGTAGTATATATACAATGTAGATATATATATATATATAAAATAATGAATACATTTAATTATTCTCTTTTTAAAACTATAAACTTGGTTTAATAAAATGAGGTTGTGAATTATTTATGTACTTTTTAATAAATATATATAATATTCAGTTTATTTATATATATTTAAATGCATGTATGTTTAGGTGGTTGTGTCTATTATTTAATTTGAGAAAGTATAGGAATTAGATGTGTTAGTTGTGAAACTGAAAGAATTATCATGCATGGGTATATGTTGCTTTTAAAAGTAGTAAAATATTGTTTTGACAAAATTAGAATTCTTCCCTTTCTTGTTTTAGTAGAGGCAATTAATCTATTTTATTTAATGATTTGGTTAAGGCAATTGGTTATTTTATGTGAAAAGTATTAGAAAGGGAAATGGATTTAATATATCCAAAAATAACGTTTTTCCTTGCCATTGCTGCTTGTTATTATTTTATGTTCATGATTTGGGAAAAAGGGTTATTTGAGATTTAAATTTGTAAGTCTTCTAGAGGATGTGGGTTGTTGCTTTGTTAAGTCAATCATTCATTTTCCCCTTGGGTAGTGCTATATGTGATTTGTTTCCTCCAAGTATTTGGAGTGAATATCCTTAATTGTTAACTTCTAGAATATGAGAGATTGTGTTGTTTAGTTTGTAAGCACGTGAGTTACCTTTGGAGGTTAGTTTTGTATAGTGTGTTATCCATTAGAAGATTGGCTTTTGTTAGGCGCCAAATCCCAAATAGGTAAATCGGGTAACCTTCAGAAGTGATTTGATCAAGTGATAATTAAAGTAATGTACTTAGATGATTAGGTTGCACTTCACATTAATCAAGATAACTTAGCCTCACTCATAAACGCAAGGGCTCGTTTAGACTTAGGATGAGTGAGAAGGCCTGGAATGGCAAGGTCAACTATCTTGTCCTCACGAGAGGTAGTCGATTCCGCATGAGTAAGCACGAGGGCCAAGATTTGTTAGAGGTCACCAGGATTACCGGAGCCTATGAAGAATGCCCAGAGGAGATCTCATGACTATCTATGCGATGACACTTTGTCTAGGATAACATTGGGTATTGTGTTATCTGTATGGATTCCTTATCATACTTCATCAATTTTATGTCTGGAAGCAATGTGACCATGTTAATGATAGACTTTTAATGTGCATATATTTGGTTGAGTCAGTATTTGTCAGTATGAGTCTTCCTTTGGTTAGAGGTAGTAGATCTTTGTCCATGTTACATTGTTACTAACTCCTAACATGGGGGGTGGGCCTTTGGGTACCACTTGGTTGGGTGGAACATGCACCATACACCGTTGGGTTCCCCTTTATCTTCAGTATTTGGTGGTGAGGCATCCAGTTAGACAGCTCATGGTTCTTTATTATATTTCTAGTATTGATGTATTTCCAAATGTAATAAGTTTTATACCCCTCTTGTATTTAGGAGGTGGAATTATGTAATTGCAACACTTTTGTAATATTGCCTCATTATGAGAATGAGTGATGTAACTAGATGTTCAAGTTATTAATTTATGTTATGGATGTTTATCTTCTTATCTTATGATGTTTATGTATGTTGAAATAATTCTTATTACATAAGTAATTAAATGCAATGGATTTTAAATGATGTTTGTTATTTCGGTTTAAGGAATCTCGGTTACATAGCCTTAGGGGATGTTATCAATTGTAGATGAACATGTATGTTTAATTCACTTTAATAAAAAAAGAAATTAGTACGCTTTTACCGTGAATTGAAACTTCCTCTAGGGTTGCGTGGTGGGGCATTACACATATATATAAGTCTTATCTGTTCAAGATATACATGATGTGCATGGATCAAATCATCCATGGTATATCATGCATATTTTGAAGAGATAAGGCTCCTTTCAATTTCTATCTCTATTTCTAGGCATATCTAGTGATTTGGGAAGAATACAACATAAAATAGGTGGTAAATTTGAATTGTTAAGGAACCCTCAAAAGTATTGTGCAAGGAATAATAAAATTGCAAGGCAGACATTCTTCAAAATGAAATGTACTAAAACCATTTTCATAATTAGGAATAACAAACAAGTATTAAAGGAAAATTGTAGAGTTAAAGTATGTGCAATGATGAAGACATGAATACAAGTTCATTTATATATACATATATGCATACATATATGTGTATATATATAAATTGCATAGTTAAAGTTTGTGTAATGATGAACATGCGAGTAGAAGTGCATTGTAGAAAACCCACTAACTAGGAACTATTATAACCATTTCTATATTTCGTAGTAACAATCACATATATATACATAAACAATTACATACATATACATATACAAATGGGTGAACCCACAAAAGTGATTTACAATTGGAATGAGGAATGAAAAGTTGAAAAAAATGACCCCATGCCAAAAAATACATTTTTGGGGTTCAAATGAACTAGGGTTCAAGCGAACCCATTCAAATAACTTCCCACTATTATTGCAAAAAATAAATCCTTTTGGAAAGGGGGTTTGAATGAACCATGGTTTGAGTGAACCCCCCATTTCCCTCCTTGTCCCCCTCAAGCGGTAAAAATGTCCAAAATTTTATGCTTCGAAGCTCGGGTTGAGGAAGAAAATGGAGGAGACCTCACAATCCCAACTGGATAATGGTAGTCCTCAGAACGAGCTATCAAATGAATACAACTTTAATATGTTTTGGTTTTATTATGTATTTGTTTTTTTAGTTTTATTAAACATAGGTTTTTCACCGAAAATCAAGCTCTCTATTTTGCACATGTGGAAAAATAGCAGATTATCAAAAAAAAAAAAAAAATATGTTCAAGCTGGGTATTGATGTCCTTGATCCATTAAAAAAAATATTGAATTTCGATACATACAGAAAAAGTTATGTTGTATATAGTCTGCCTATGTCTGAATTGCAATTGGTTTGATTTTGAAACTTGATTAAGGAAAAAATATTTAATAAAACACTATGGAACCAAATGAAAGTGCTAGATATCGTAGTTACAAATCTAAATTCAAAAAAAATAGAATTTTATCATTCATACAAAAAAATTTATGTTGTATATGGTGAGCGTCACTTCTTAAAAATGTTGTTTTTTTTAAAAGCTAGTTTTCAAAGGAGATGGAAAAGAAGTGCAATCTGATTCCAAATTCTTTAAAAAATATATATTTAGAATCTATAGACAAAACTTCACAAATCACTAGTTTGCATCATCTTCAAATTCCTCACAATTTAGTCGTTATAGGAGCCCGAAAGTGAATATTTAGTTTTAAAAAATCAGTTTAATGCTTAGTTTGCCCAAAAATTGTAAACCAGTATTGTGGGATCACCCAAATACATATATAAACATATATATACATATATAAATATACATATATATAAACATATATATACATATATAAATATGCATATATCTATATATATGTATACATATACATGTATAGATATAGATATAGATAATTACATATATAAAAATAGAATAATATAATTGCATGGTAGAATATCTTCAAAATGAAACCAAGTGAATCCATTTTCATATTTGGGAATAGCAAACATGTAATGCCCCACCACGCAACCCTAGAGGAAGTTTCAATTCACTACAAAAGCGTACTAATTTTATTTTTTAAAGTGAATTAAACATACATGTTCATCTATAATTGACAACATCCCCTTAGGCTACGTAACCGAGATTACATAAATCCCCATTAACATACATCATATAAATTACATTGCAATTAAAAAAAAAACACAAGTAGTAAGCATTCATTCAACATAAATAAATACAAGATTAAAGATACATTCATAACATATATCCATTACAAGAATACCTGAATACAACACTCATTTCCAGAATGAGTCATAAATACATAAGAGTTACAATTACATAAATCCACCTCATAGATACAAGAGGGGTATAAACAACTCATTACAATTTGAATTACAATAGTGCTAGAAAAGAATAACAAGATCCGCAAGTTGTCCAACTGGATGTCTCGCCTCCATGAACTAAAGATCTATGCGGACCCAATAGTTTTGGTGCATGTTCCACCCAACCTAGTGGTACTCGAAGGCCCACGCCCCATGCTAGAAGATAGTAACAATGCAACATGGACAAAGAATCTACTACCTCTAACCAAAGGCAGAATCATACTGACACATACCGACTCAACCAAACATATGCACAATATAAGTCTAACACTAACATGGTCACATTGCTTCCAGACATATTAATAATCAAGTATGATAAAGAATTCATACACGCAACACACATCTCAATGTTATCCTAGACAGAGTGTCATCGCAAGGTTTGTCAAGAGATCTCCTCTGGACATTCTTCATAGGTTCCGGTAATCCTGGTGACCTCAACCAAATCCTGACCCTCATACTCACTCATGCGGAATCAACTACCTCTCGTAAGGACAATATAGTTAACCTTGCCATTCCAGGCCTTTTCACTCACCCCAAGTCTAAACAAGCCCTTGTGTCTATGAGTGAGGTTAAATTATCTTGATTAATGTGAATGCATCCTAATCATCTAAGTACATTGCTTTAATTATCACTTATTAAAAACACTTCTGAAGGTTACTCGGTTTACCTCTTTGGGCTCCGGCTCCTAACAAAAGTCACTCTTCTATTGGATAACACGCTACTCAAATCTAGACTCCAAGGGTAACTTAAGTGCTACAAAACTGAACAACGCAATCTCTCCTATTCTAGGAGGCAATAATTAAGGAAATCCACTCCAACACTAGGAGGAAACAAAACACTTATAACACTACCCAAGGGAAAAATGAACATTATCTTAACAAGGGAATGACCCATATCCACTGGAAGACTTTACAATAAATAACACAAATCACTCGTTCCCAAAGCAATCAACATAAGGAAAATTAATATAATAATGCACTGACAATTAAAAATGCTATATTCGGATATCTTAAATCCATTTCCTTATCTAAAGCTTCTCACAGAAATTAAAATAATATCATTCAAATTTTCATTAAAACAAATAAATTCTTCCATTAAAATAAATATTTTTCTCTATCTAACTAACCATGCACATTATTAGTTTCAGTTAAAATTACTTATCAAAATAATTGCATGCACTCTTATGTCTAAAACATAATATTAAATCTATAGATATACAAATCTATATATAAAAATAAAAAAAAATAAAAATAAAAAAATAACATCTACATTATGCAATAATTTTAACTTTCTGTCATACTAAAAATTACCAGTCCACAAAATTAATTAAATTTGTAAAAATTTCACACTCAGACACTAATTTTCCAAATATACAAATAAAATCAACTTTATATTAAATATTAAATATTAATATTTAATACAAATTATACTCATCTTATTCAAATAAAAAAAACACTATACAAAATATATATATATAAAAAAAAAACAAAACAAAGAATAAATAAATAAATAAATATAAAACAAAAATTAAAAGAGACAGGGACTGGACGGTACAAATCCGCCGGTACCCCTACCACTGTCAGTACCCTGCAATGTCGCCGTATGTACCATGTACAGCGGCCGACGCTTTTGGGGAGGCTGCACTCCCCATGGACAGTGTGTCCCCCAAGTGGTGGGTGCACTGCACATGGCAAGTGCATCCTTCCCTTGGGAAGAGTGGGTGGTGGGAGTTGACCTCCCACCAACCACTGTCACAAAAAAACTTAAATAACAAAAAAAAAACCTATATACGGATTTAAAGAAATTCGGAATTTTTTAGGAAATAACATTCGTAATAATTTTCAATGAATTTCTTTGAAATTCGAGACTCTGACATGCCGTACGGATGGCGGTTTCATTTAAAAGGAAAAAGATAAATTAAATCTATGACAATAAAAAATAGATATATATATTTATATGTGATGTGTGTGTATATATATATATATATTTATCAGAATATATATATATATATATATATATATATATATATATATATTATATATAAATATATATATTTACACAGAAATATATTACTGGTAAAATTGAGAAAATAATAAAAATAACCAGTAATAGGAAATTAATAAATTTTTCCAAAATTTCTTCCTATATTCAAGAGGTTTAAATTTAATTTCTTTTAAACCATTCTTTCAATTTTTGAATAATTAAAAATAGGAAAAATTACACAGATCTAGATTTTTTCAAAGAAGGTTTTCTACAAAGGGTTTGTGTTTTTGAAGAACAGATCTGAATGTTTTCAAAAAGGTTAAATTCTTCATGCAACAACCTAAATGTTGAAGCACAACCTAAGGTTTAATTTAAACAATGAATTTCAACAATCAGATTCATAAACAATATAAATTGTATTGAACAAAACCTGGGATCCGAAGTTACATAAGAAGATGAATTTCTGATGCAAGCCTCCTCCAAGAATTTCTTGAATTTTCCTCATACATGCAACGAATCCAATCCAAAAAAAACTTCAACAATTACAAACAAACTTTCCTCAAATCAAATCCAAAACCAAAAACTGCTTTAAACCCTTCTTTGTGCAAATTTTCCAAAAATCCTTCACTGCTCCGAAAAATGAATTCTCCGCCCGAAAACTTCTCTCTCCCCCAAAATTAAAAACATGCATTCCTCATAAATCAAAAATATCTAATACAACCCTAATTCACATTGCATGCAAAGTTGAAAATTAGATATTAATTTCATTTCCCATTTTTGAAAACCCAAATTGACTTTAAAATACAATTTCAATTTCCTTTCAATTTCTTATGATTTAATTTAATTTAATTCAATAAACTTAATTAATTAATTTTAATTATTTAATAACTAAATTCAACCTTTTTAAGATTAGATTTAATTAATTAAATAAATTAAAATTCAACTAAATTAAATTTTATTACCAACTTTAAATATAACATCAAAGCATAATTTTCATTTAATATTAAAATAATCACTACCTTTAACCAACACAATATTTCTAAAAATTGATTTAATAAAAATGCATCTAACAAAACCAAATAACATTAAATAAGGTAAAATATGAATCAACAATCAGGACTAACGACACACTAAGGCTAGGGTGTAATACCCCTCTGTTTTGCTCCTTATTCGGTTTGCTTTATGTTATGTTTGGTTGCAGTTACTTTGATACTGGATACATTTTGTTATGATGTTTTGTTTGCTACTATTGAGCGACAACTATTATTGTGTGATGTATTGATCTAATTATTGTTTCACATGCATTATGGATTAATGATGTTATAGAGTTAGCATGAGATGTTATTATGAGACTATTGGAATTATGATGGAAGTGTCAGTTTCGATGAGTGTATTGGTGAAGAAGACGAGTTTGCATCACTCGCTTGCGAGCGCCCTGCGAATCTGTAATTCCTTCTTCACGGTGTGTATCATATGCTGGATATATTGTATGATGTTTACTTGGTTGCAGGATTGCAAGTACATGACATCGACTCCACCTGGTTTCATAGGTTTGAGCGTGTCGATCCAACGGTTAAGTTGAATGGGAGATAGTAGCTAGGTAACTTGTGTCAAGTCTACACCCTAGCCATAGTGTATCATCAGTGGTATGTGTCGAGTCGTTCATTGCCTTACTTTAATGTTATTTAATTCTGAAGGATTCTTGATTTGGAAATAGATATTTAGAATAATTGCATTTAGATCATGTTGATGGTTATTTAATTTAAATTATGCAATGTGGATAAAAGTCTATATTTAAATTAATTAATTATATTTAATTTATTTAATTAATTAAATTTAATCCAAGGGGGTTGAATTTAGTGATTAAATAATTTAATTAATTAATTAAACGTGATGCAGGAAAATGAAAGGAAATAAAAGAATTAAAATTAATTTTGGAATTTAATTTCATCTTGTGGGAATTAAATTAGAAATTGTAATTAAATGTTTACTTGGGAAATGAGTTTCAACTTTGGAAATTAATTTATTATTTGAAATTGCATTTTAAATTGAAAGTGGGTTTTCAAAAATTGAAATTGAAATTGAAATTAATATCTAATTTGCAAGCAATGTGAATTAGGGTTGTAAAAATTGAAATTGAAATTGAAATTAATATCTATTTACATGTAATGTGAATTAGGGTTATATTAGGTATTTTTGATTTATAGGGAATGCATGTTTTAATTTTAGGGCAGAAAAGTTTTTAGAAAAATTCATTTTTACAGCAGAGAAGAAATTTTGGAAAAATTTGCACAAAGGAAGGGTTTGAAGAAAGTTTGATTGTAGAATTGATTGGAGGAAAGATTTTTTGCATTTGTTGGGTTTTGGATTGGATTCATTGGATGATTGAAGAAAATTCAGGAAATCTTTGGAGGAGGCCTGCAGCAGAAATTTATCTATTCCTGTAGCTTTTTGAACCAGGTTTTCTTTTGTGTTTTTATTGTTCTTGACTGTTTTAAAATAGTAGTGATTAAAAATTTGTTTTTTAAATCTATTTTAGAAAATAAATTTGTTACTAGAAGAAAAGAATCAAATAAATTTGCAGCTTTTGTTTTGTGAAAATTTTTGAGTGAAAATTGTGAAAACCTCAGTTGAATTTAATTTGTTTGAGGAAATCGATTATTTTGTTTTTGGATTCAAACATAAAGATTGAGCAATGTTTTTAGAATGTTTTTAGAAAATGAAACCCTCTGTTTATTATTAAAAAATCAGATTTTAAAATCCGCAGGGTAGTTATATTTTTTAAGGTAAAATGGTCTGGTTGCATCGCATATAACTCCACTTTCACAAACTGGGTTGTCAAGAAATTTAAAGGGTTTCTACACCTTGAAATTTTCTTATCCCTATAAAAACATTGCAAATACCCAGATCATAGTTTTTGAGTTATGCTTGAAACACGAAACTACTGTTAAGTTATTTTTCCATGGCTGCTCTGATAATAAAATAATAATAAATTGATATTTATAAATATTAATATTTTATGTATTGTTATTATAATATTAAAATATTATTTAATAATATTTTATATTATAATTTATAATATTAAAGTATTATATTTATTTATATTATTTTAAATAAAATTTGTATATTAGATTAGTGGAATTAAAATTATAAACGTATGGGGAAATTATTGTTTATTTTAAAATGGCATGTTAAAGTTTAATTGAAGGAGTTAAATATTTGATTTAAAGAATGCATAATTTAAAATTTAATTGTGGAATTTAAATTCATGTGTAAAAGGTCCAATTATTAATTTGATTTAATTGGAAAAATATATATATAATATTGGGTTATAGTCCAAATATTGATCTTATTTTAACACAATAAGTTATGGAAGAGACCAAATGTTAATTTGATTAATTTTATAATGATTTAATTTGCAAGGGCAATTGGTTATTTAATTTAAAGCGAAATGTTTTGAGTTATAGTTGAAAATACTTATTTTGTTAAGAGCAATTAGAGAATTAAATATTAGTGTAATTTCTCCCCTATCTGAAAAGATGAGTTCTTAATTCAGTTTTATCGATATAATGAATTACGTAATGAAATGAGAAATGGATTTAGAGTATCCAAATGCAGTTTCTTCTATTGCCTTCAATGATTATGTCTTCATGTTTATGCTTTGAGAATGGATTGAATATATGGATGTATATTTAATGTAAATATTATATGAGTGGTTGCTATTGAAAATATATGCTATAATTTATTTGGTTTAATGTTCAATGAGAAATCGTAGTAAATGAGAATTGTTTTGAATGAGTTAATTAAAATATGTAGATAAATATATTTATTAAATATAATTTAATTAAAATATATTTATTTTGAAATAGACATGTGATGTAAATTAGAAAATTGAAAGAATTTTACTAGTAGTTGATTTCAGTTGTTTCAAAAGGTAAGACTGGAAGGCATGGTTAAATAGATAAGCAAAAAGATATTTTACAAACTGAAGATATTCATGTTTTTTGTATAGAGAATTGAAAAGATATAGTTTTTGGATAAAAAATTGAATATAGTATTTGCAATAGTTTTAAGTTGTATTAAAAGCAAATTTAGGAAATGATTATATTGAAAAAGACAAATATTTATTATGTTTTATTATTTTCATAGAGCAATTTAATCGTTGTGAATGGAATATTAAAAAATATATGTAATTAAATTTATTAATATATATATATATTTGGTGTCTATATAGTATGGAGCATATATATATATTAAGTGTAAATTCATTATCGTATCTTATTTTAATAAGATGCATGCAATATATTATTGAATAAAGATTTAAAATGGATTGATTAGTGTATATGGGAAAGTGGATAGAGAAACAATATTTTATTATATTAAAGTGATTGCATATTCTAAATAGAAAATTGAAAGAGATGTAAGATTTGGTTAGGGAATGGAAAGAGTTTACTTGCATGGATTTGTGTCGTTTTAAAAGTAAATTAAAAAGTTGTGTATATTGATGAGGCAAATAGTTATTTTAGTTTATGATATTTCAATTAGAGCAATTAATTATTGTGAATGAAATATGAAAGAGATATGGATTTAGTATATCCAAAAATAGTAATTTTTTAGTGATTGTCTGAAATGTTCTAGTTTCTCTGTATTTTGTAAAGGGATGTAAGTTTAAATTGTTTAAGATTTTTTTTAATGGAAATAAAAATATGGGTATATGATTATTTGAGTTAACCTTGTAAGTGTGTCTTTGACCTTGTTAACGTCACCGATTGAATGAATATGGATTTAGGAAATCCAAATACTAGATTTGAATTAATGTCTTGAATGCTTCCATAGCTATGTCGTCATGTTGTATGTTGGAATATGGGATTATGTGTTAGTCCAAATTTGTAAGTTTTCCTGATGAACTTAGTGAATGAGGGTTGTCGAATCTTTATGTCAAGTAGTTGTTTTTCCCTTGTGTAGTGCATAGTGTATTTTCAGTTATTATCCGGTTTTCATGAATGGGGATGTTTTGTACCTCTTGAGAAAGGAGTGGACTATGTGTTTTGTTGCCTCCAAAATGTTTGGAGTGAGTTCTTATATTTGTTTCCTCCTTGAGATAGAGTGGTTATGATTCTTAGGTGTATGCTCTTGAGATTCCCTTGGTGATTGGTATTTGTATACGTGCAGGGTTCTCTTAACATAATTGGTCTATTTTATGTCTGGAAGCAATGTGACCTATGTCAATGATGTGAGAGTTGTACTTGTTTATTGCATTTGCTTGGTTATTTCAGTATGAGTTAGTTTGAGTTTGCCTTTGGTTAGAGGTAGTAGTATCTTGACCATGTTGTGTGGTTACTATCTCCTAGCATAGGGGGTGGGCCTTCGGGTACCACATGGTTGGGTGGAACATGCACCAAAACCGTTGGGTCCCCATTGATCTTCAGTACTTGGTGGCGAGACATCCAGATGGACGGCTCGAATTCTTGTGTTATTTTTGCTTTGTAATATTCCAATTTGTACAAGTTATTTTATCCCTCTTATGTTTATGAGGTGAGATTATGTAATTGTTATATTTTTGTACTATTGTCTCATTTTGGGAATGAGTGATGTAACTATTGGATTAAGTTAATGTTTATGAGATTGTATCTTGGATGTTCATCTTATTATGTTATGTGGTATTCTCATGATGTATGTTGTTTATTTCATAAAGGTTATAATGCTATGGTTATATGTAATATGTATGTGTGGGTTTAAGTAATCTTAACCTTGTAGCCTTAGAGGTTGTTGTTAATTAGTAAGTGAATGTGTATGTTATTACACTTTATAAAAAAAATTGGTTCACTTAAGTTGTTAATTACAACTTCCTTTAGGGTTGCAAGGCAGGGCATTACATAGGGCGTAGACCTAACACATGTTACCTAGCTACTATCTCCCGTTCAACTTAACCGTTGGATTGATATGCTCAAACATGTGAGACCAGGTGGAGTCGATGTCATATACCTGCAACCTAAAACCAAGTGAACAACATAATACAGTATATCCAACATATAATACACACCGTGAAGAATAAATCATGGATTCGTAGGGCACTCGCAAGTGAATGATGCGAAACTGTCCTCTTCACCAATCCACTCATCAAAGACTGACATTAACATCATAATCAATAATCTCATAATAACATCTCATGTTATCTCTACAACATCATTAAACCATTAAAGCATATGAAACGATAATCAGATCAACACATCACACAATAATAGTTGTCGCTCAATAGTAGCAATCAAAGCACAAATAACAAGGTATGTCCAGTATCATAGTAGTTGCAACCCAAACATAGCATAAAGAAAAACGAACAAGAAGAAAAATAGAGGGGTATTACAAAACAAATATTAAAGGCAAATGGTAGAGTTAAGGTTTGTGCATTGTTGAACACATGAATACAAGTGCATGGCATAAAACCTTGTAATTTTGAAGCAATGAAACCTTTTCCATGTATGGTAGTAACAATCAAATTAAAAAGCATTTTGTAGACATAACTATTGTGCATGTAAGAATAGAATAGTACGATTGCATGCTAGAATATCTTCAAAATGAAAACCAGTCATACCATTTTCATATTTAGGAATAACATGATAATATTATAAGAAATTTGTAGAGTTAAAGTATGTGCAATGAGCAAGACATGAATGCAAGTGCATGGTAGAAACCCTTGAAATGATAAACATTAAAACCCTATGAATATTTTGTTAATAGTCAAATATATTGTAACCATTTTTTGTATTTTGGAACAACAAATAAATGTAAAAAGAAAATTGTAGAGTTAAATTTTGTGCAATGACGAACACACGAATACAAGTGCATGGCAGAAATCCAATCAAACACTTTCCATATTTTTTCAAACAAGTCTACTAGTAATGAAAAACCATTTAAACTAGTCAACCCCATTTCATATTTTGTATAAGGAAGCAAATGTGAAAATCAAAATGTAGATTAAACATCATGTAATGAATAAAATAATATTAGGAGTGCATGGATGAGTATAGAGGAAAATAAAACTAGTGAAACCGTCCCCGCATTTCATTTTATTAATCTTTTAGAAAGACAATTTTTTGCGACAAAATTTTGTGAAAAAAATAAGTGTATGGCAGAATACTATCGTATTTGAAGACACTAGTACAAGTTTAGTGACGTTAGAAACCTCACTTGAAAGATAAAGGGAGCTCTTGAGAGTGCAAAGTCGAATGAAGAAGCGTGAAGAGATGAACAATGAAGCGTGGAGAGTTGAACAAGAATTAGTGCCTAACCATTCAAACACTTGAGAATAAACACAAACAATAGGAATGAGAGTGAGCAGGATATGAAATAATTTGGAGCATTGAATGAACCTCGATATCTGAATTACACACCTAATATTTTGAGTAAATGTGAAGGGACGCGTAAGGAAATTTGGTCAGTGGAGGTAACGAAGGAGGTGACAAGCGATTAATTCTCTAAACTGTTCATTTAGGGTGGCAAGGATTTCACAGACATGCGGTCGTCTAATCGAATGTACATAGATATGTTCATCGATTAAGGAGGTGGATGGGCTCCACTTTCGAGCGGAGGGGAAAATGGGCCCATTTTGGATAGGTAGACTAAATGGCATGTGACAAGTGGTGGGGTGCTCAAATTTTTAAAAAATAAATATTATGCCTGATGCACAAGTGGCAGGGTGATGTGGTGGGAAATTTTTTAATTTTTTTCGGTCCACATGGACTGCCATGTAGACCTCCAAAGTTTACCTGCCCTACTTTGGGCCCCTCTCCCATAGTCAACATATGTTAAATAATTATAAGTGTTGGTTGACATGCAACATTTTACTTGTAATAGTATTGTGCTTAATATGATAATAATGGTTATATTGTCACTTCCTAAAGTTTATAAAGTGAGCTAAATATATTATCATAGAGGTTCTACTTTGTATAATATAATTATTTCTTTAGATATTCTTATTTTAATCATTGAATTATTTTTTCTCCAAAAGATGACAAGCTCAACTATAGGAATAATATTCCATATGGCCCAATGATTAATTTCTTATTGATTGCCATTAACTTTTATATTATTTATTTTCTTCCTCTACAGGGGTTGAAATTAATGAAGTAAATGTATTGCTGGAAACACAACCCTAAACTAGAGACAAAGGTTGGAATTTTTCTTGGAAGCATGGTAGATTTTGTAACACCCCTCCGTTTTGCTCTATTGTGTGAACTCTGTTGTTTCTATTTTATGCTTTAGTATTATGTTGTTCTTGGACTATGTACTCGATTACAGTTGATCACCATTTTATCGTGATGTATCTTGATGTGAGGATACTATATTTTGATGTGATTATATGACATGTTTGGAATCAGCATAAGGGGTTATTTAATTTATGATGTCTCATGCTTTTGATTGTGCTGCTAAGTTAGATGTGTCAGTTATTACTCCTATATTGGTGAAGAGGACGGTATCACATCACTCGCTTACGAGTGCCCTGCGATTTCGTGATTTCCTCTTCACTGTGTGCCTTATTTATGACATATTATTACATGTGGATAAATTCATTGTTCACAGGTTGACAGGTACAGGACATCGACTCCACCTGGTTTCACAGATTCGAGCGTGTCTATTGCCCAACGACATCTGATTGGGAGATAGTAGTTAGGATTCTGTGCCGAGTCGTCACCCTAGTTGTAGTGTGTCGTCAGTCCTAGTATGGTCTAGTTCTATTTTGTTCAGTTTGACTGGTTTCAGTCTATTTGGGGAGTTAGAATAATGTAGGATTTGTGATTTAATTATTGAGTAATTTAATTTAATTAATTTGATATTTAATCTTATGGTAGATTTAATTATTAATTGATTAAGTTATTCATGTTGAAATGATTTAAATTATTCATTTTGAAAATGCATGCAAATTTGAGTTGGAATTGAAAAAATTAGAAAAGTAAATTAAAAGTCAATTTTGAAATTCAAAAATTCAAAAATTCAAAAGAAAGACTTTTGTTATTCTGTTTTCAAAAATTTATGAGGGTTGTTGTGGGATTTTGGAGAAATTTTTTTCATTATCTTAAAAATTTCTTCACAAAATCAAAAATGGAGTTTTTGGGAGAAAATTGAAAGAGAGGAGGAAGATTGTTTGATTTTGTGGATTTGGAGGAAAAGCTTGTGGAATTTGAAGTGCTCAAGAGGGTTTCAAAGCAGCAACAGGTTCTTCAACATACTCCAAAAGAATCAAGTTTCATTCTTATTTTGTTGTTTGTGCTTCAAATTTGAATAAGTTGTTAATTTGGAAATAAAGAATTTCTTGTTGCAATTGTTATCTCCATTTTGATTGTTCTCTCTTGTTCATCAATTTGTTTGAGAGTTTCAATCTGTTTGAGTGAAGATTTGGTATAAAAGTCATTGTATTTCTTTAAATTATATGTTCATATACTTAGTTTTAAGTATATGTATTTTTTTTATATTGTTCCTCATATAAGGTTATGCTGGCAAAATTTTGCCAAAATTTTTATCCTTTTCCTTGCCTTTTAAGGCTCTGGTTTTGAAGAAAAAAAATAAAAAATAATGAGGACTGTCATTTTTTTAGAGTTAAAAAAATAAAAAAAATAAATAACAATTAAAAAAACAATAAAGGGCAGGTGAGTGGGGGCTCACCCCACCGCCACTCCCATGGGGGAGAGTGGGGGAGCCGCACCCACTCCCCACCGTTTGCGGCCCGCGTGGACTGCGCAGGCAGCAGCCGCCATGGTGGTGACGCTGCGAGTGTCGCCCACGTGGTCATCGTGGTGGTTGCTTTGACGGTAGTGCCACCTCCTGCAGCTGCCACAAACTCTGTCGAACCCTCCGCCAGCGATGCCGACTGTGTAAACACAGTCGGCAGGAAAAAAAAACTCGCGGCCCCAACCCTAACTATGCACGTGGATCGAGGCAAGGCGTGGGTTCTTTTAGAAACAAATATATAATTATAATATTTTAATTTTAAATATTATAATTTTTGTAATATTTTAATATTATAATTATTATAATATTTTAATATTAAAATTTATTATTATTGATATTATTTAGTTCATCATATCGTTTAAATACATTTATTATTTTAATAGTATGATTATTATAATATTGAAATTGTAGATGATGGAATAATGTTTATATTTTTTTTTTAATATTGTGGGAAATTTTTAAACAATTATAGTCATATTAATATTTAAATATTAATAATTTGAAAAGGATTATGTTATTTTATTATTTCATTATTTAAATGGGAAATATTGTTTTTTTTAATGAGTTTAATTGATTATGGAATAAATATTTTATTTAAAATGGGATCTTGTTTTTAAATTGAATTATGGGGACACGGGTAATGTTTTATGCATTTAAATGTTGGGTGAGAATGAAATGATTTTTAAATGGCGTAATTAATTCCGTTTATTTAACGCACTGTTTATTGGACGCTAGTGAGGATATGGGTTTAGTGATCCCAAAGTAGAATTTGATTCTTGTCTTGGCATTGATCTACGTGCGTATCATTGGGAAGTGTGGGTTTTAATATTTAACAAGTCTTCTAGTTGGTATTTCAGTCTGTGGGTTGCCGTACTGTGTGGTCAACCTTGAGATTGCCTTGGGTAGTGCGTAACCAGTTTGTTCCCCGGTTATCACGAACGAGAGTGTGTTGACTGTATGTCATGGTAAGGGATGTGATATCCTTGCGTAGCACTTATGTACCTTTGGGTTGTGGAGTTGTTCAACGTGTTGTCTTAGAGGAGTGGCTTGTAATGGGGGCCGACACACAAAGTGGTGCCAGGATAACTCGTTGTAAGCTAGTTAATCCAGTGATAACTAAATTAAATGATTAGAGTATCATATAGTATCAAAAATTTAATAAGATAATTATGCCTCGCTCCTGATCACAAGGGCTTGTAAAGATTTGGGTTGAGACGGGAAGGCCTAGAATGGCAAGATCATTATCTTGTCACCACGAAAGATAACTGATTTCGCATTGGTTTACATGAGGGGCCAGAAGTCGTTAGAGGTTACCAGGATAACCCGAGACGAGGGCCGAGACCTAGGAAGACTCACCAGGATAACCCGAAACGAGGGCTGAGACCTAGGAAGACTCACCAGGATAACCTATGTAACGATGTGATGACACTTCTCCTAGGTCGACAGTATGTTCGCATCAGTGATGCAATTGATTATGTAATTTTTGGATGCATTGTAACCCTGTGATTAAGTGTTGTTACTATATTTATTTCAGTATGGTTATGTTAGCCTATGTCTAGAGGTAGACATCCTTGGCTAGAGATTCTAGTTACTATCTCCTAGCACGGAGGGTGGACCTTTGGGTTCCAATTGGTTGGGTGGAACGTGCACCTTAATCCGTTGGGATCTTTCTTCATGTTCGTATGGACGAGATTCTAGTTGGAGAGCTCATGGTTTTTGTTGCAGTCCTTCTTGCTTCCATTTCAGTTATTCTTGTAATCATTACCCCTCTGTGTTATCGAGGTGGAATTTTGTAATTGTAATCCTATTTGTTGGACTTGCCTCATTCGGGGAATGAGTGTTGTAACCTTATTGTTTAAAGAATGGATTAATGTATTTGGAAGTTATCTCTTATGCTTGTTGTTAAGTTATCCTACTTGGAATGTATGAGTTATTTCATTAATTAAATAATTAGCATGGGTTTTATTTATGTTTGTTTTGAGGTTCTATATAACCTATGTCTCGTAACCTTAGAGGTTGTTGGCATTAGTTAATTAACTTACTTATTATTTATCCTTTTAAAAAAAAAATTATTTTGTTTAAGTAGTTAATTGCAACTTCATATAGGGTTGTGTGGCGGGGTGTTACAGAGTTGGTCACCAAGCCGCTAAGGTAGGCATGTTATGTACTAGAAACACATCCAAAAACCTTAAGTGGGAATTAATGATGCATCCACTCATATGTTTGTTTAGTAGAAAGGGGTAACTTATCATCAAGAAGGGAAAAATGGGGTTCATCAATAGATTGAGGATGGTTAAAGGTCAATAAATGAGAGTGGGTAGTCTCTCTTACTCTTTGGGCTCAACTTAAACCTAGGAAGATATTCCTAGAGTTATCCTTAATAGATTTTTGAACCAATTAAGATGTAACATGATTGTAACAAATAAATAGGTATACCCAATTATAAATTTAACCCTTTTATTTGTCACTAGGTTAAAATAAACTAACTGCATAAAACCTCTAGTATAGATTATGACACACCTTGCACATGCCCCTACAAATGATAACATCATTATTATCCCTAAATATAGTTTCATTTGACATAACATGCATAGTGTCAAGGTGTAAAAAATTTAGACATGATTCTTTGATCATTTAATAGATTGGGGTTTGCTTAAGATAGCTCCCTAGTTAATAAAATTGAATCATGAACCTCATGCATATTCTACTCTAATATTATTCTAAACATAAAACTAATATAAATAGAGGTTTTTAATGAAATATGATTGATCCATAATTAATGTGGACTAATGCCTACTATGTCAGGGAAACAAAGTCATAAACAACAAAGAGGAAGGAGATGAATAATGCAAAGTATCAATAGAACTATATTGCATTTTTACATGTAAACCATGTATATTACATTTCATGAAATAAACATATTTAATAATACATAACTAGAACTACAATTACCCACATGGAAAAAAGGAATAGCCATTATGAAGCATTTGTAATGTAGAATATTTTGTCACACATACATCAAAACCTCATTAAATTTGTGTTGGAAAATGTAGCAAGAGAAAATATGTAATTGTGATTACAGTATTCCCCTAAATAATTACAAATAACCATGGATACATACCATTTATAGAATATGTGCACTTATAGAGCCTTCCCACTCTTTAGTAGATGTATTATTTTTCTTATAGCTAAGACATGCAACATTTGATGCCTTAGAATTGATTACAAACCTTCCTATAACAACCCCGGTGTTTTTCTTGGTAAAATTTTCATTTTTTTCACCTTAAGTGAATGATCAATGATGTCATAACATACCAATAATTTTTTTTATTTTTCCATGATGTAAATTACATGTACATTTGAAATAAACACTATTCCAAATGTCCATTGCATCTCATTGTAATTTCACAAATCTTTCCATAACATAGATTTTATATTGGATAAACTCAATTTTATCATTCACGATTACATTATTCCATATAAATGGGTACATAATACATACATAGCCCCTTTGAGCTTCATTTGGCAATAGATATACAAACTGGTCCTAATGTTGCCGCATTGGTGCATACATTCTAGATGACTTCGTTCACTGGTGCATACACTCTAGTTGTACCGAATATTGGCATAAACATTTGCAAACCTTTGCCGCCAAATAATGAGGAGAAGCATCACTCAAGTTCTTTTCTACCAACCACATACTCAAATGCAGTCTCCCACACATCTATCATCTGATAGATGGTCCTACCTTTCAATGAAGAGATTGGTTGGTAAAACCCCATAACAATAGCCTATCTGAGCTTAGTGGTGTGCCCTACATAACTAGAACTTGTAGACACTACAATCCTGAACTAGCATGCATAAAAGGAACATAGTGAATTGATAGTGCAACCAGTGGAAAATTGTAGTACTTTGGCCAAAGTATTCTCACCCAATATTTCAAGTGACAGTCATCCTATTCACATACACTACCATAGTGCCATTTGGATTATGACAATTCATATACTATGCTTAGGTAATTTCCTTCCATAAGTAATCATTAACCTCAAAAATATCCTATTCCCCTTTTCCCAGAACACAATGGTATTTCTACCTATAAAGCATAAGCATAAGTTACCCCTTCGATGAACATTCTAATCCTAGGTATAACATATGAGCTTTTCTAGTCTACAAATTAGCATTAAACATAAACAACTTAACAAGATGTTCCCTTCAATGGATAGCCTAGTCCCAAAAATAACTTTATAATCTAAATTATAGCTATATAAGCTTCATCTTATCATAGAATAAATACTCATAAATAATTGACTCCATTGAGAAATATATCATGTCAATAAGTGATTCTCATCAAGAGTATAATCTCATTTAATAAATGACCTCAATTGAAGAATATTCATCTCAATAAATGATTCCATTTGAGAGTGTAATCTCCATTGTAAAAAGGATTATTCAAGAGTAGAATCTTGTCAACAGTAAGACTTCATATCAAGAGTATAAAACAACCAATTAGGTAATAAATCTAACTCAATAGTTAATCCCGCCTATGGCTTTGAACATATAGTATTTCATAAACTTGAGTGATCTACTTAATCACGTAGGTGAGTCTCAACTTTGGTATACTCTAATTTTAGATATAATCTATAATCAACAATCGGTCTAATTGTGTAGGTTAATCTAAACCTACGTGCTTTAAACAATGCTCAACTACAATAATGCCCACAAAAAAAACGTCAAGAAAACCTCACCAATTTTTTTTTGACACAAATGAATAGGATTTCACTCACGTGGTGCACACCCTTGCTTACACAACCAATCAAAAACCTTCACCAACCACTTACTCAATGGTTCATGTGCACAAGGGT
The DNA here is from genome assembly GCA_007115665.2 of Sequoiadendron giganteum. Classification (NCBI taxonomy): domain Eukaryota; kingdom Viridiplantae; phylum Streptophyta; class Pinopsida; order Cupressales; family Cupressaceae; genus Sequoiadendron; species Sequoiadendron giganteum. The sequence continues at coordinate 141,485,611 of CM021109.1, read as the reverse complement.
TATGTTTCACATAAGGACAAAAGGAATGACAATAATCATAGAGGGAAAACCACTTGCTATACAAACCTGAATGACCCATCACTCAAGGTGAGGGAACATCACCAAGGCCTAGTGGGGAAAGTGACAACAAGGTCTCTCAGCTTCCACTCAAATTTATATTATGCTTTCAAGTTCAAGATTCATGGTTAGGGTTATCTAAAAACCAAGTGTTGCATAGGTGAGGAGAGATCTTGGTTGACTAAAGGTATTGGGTAGCAATACCAATATTCATTCAAGAAATTAGGAGAGTCCTTTCCCTAAGGATTCTTATATTGTTTTTACCCTTGCTATTGGATAAGATGATTCACTTACTTTCACAATGTGCCAAGAATAATAACTTAACGAGGGAGTTCCTTGTTGATCCTTCTCTCCACAATTATTATATTTTAATTATAAGATTAACTTATTGTACAAGGACACTTCAAATGTTTTTCTTGATATAAAGACATCCCCATTTAATATTAAGGAGGAGATTATTCACTTAAATATAATATTGTTCTCCAACCCAAGTGGATATTTTTGAAGATAATCTCATGTGGCGCATGGTGATGATTAGCATAAGAATTCAAGGAATAATACATCCTATCCCTTAAGACATGAGGTTTTTGTTAGAGGAGACATTTACTCGAAGACCCTTCATTAAAACAAGATTATAATATTCTATTATCTCTCTATAATTATCTTTTATTAATGAATCACGACAATGATAATATTGATGACATTATTTTAGGAAACATTAATATTAAAATGCACATTAATTTTAATGTTATGATACTCATCTAGAGAGATATCAATACTAATCGAAATGATATCGATATTATTCACACTTTAACCTTACAGATATAAATATTACTTCATATTAATACTAATGATAAATATTACCATTATATAAAAATAATAATTTATTTTTTTGTTACCAATATATATATTATTCTATATCATTTCATCTATAATTAACTATTATTTATTTGATTGTTTACTTATTCTTATATAATTTAACTCTAAAAGTGATTTCAAGAGTATTATAAAAATAAAGGAAATCATATACAAATAATTATACTATTCCTAATTATATTCATGTTATTATTTATTTTTCCCCAATAAGAAAAATAAATACAGTAAAGAAATAATCTAAAGAAATCCTAGTGATAGTAAATCTTGTTTAAAAGAATCCTCCTTGAGAAAATGTGATTTACGTTGTTTAAGGGATTACTTAAAATTACCACAATGACTCCTCTTATTAGTACTTGTCGTGAGGCAATATACTATTGCAATGAGTTTTGTTTTTTCTAGTTAACTAGTTATTAATAAATTAGCTTTCAACCAATCAAAAACAATAATTTTTATTGAAAAAAAATAAAAAATAAAATTTGTAAAGTGAACTTCTATGATATTTAATTTTATAAATTATAAAAATTATATTTTGTGATTATGATTGGCTAAAACGTTTTGTGTGTTATTGACAGATTTTTAGGAAAAGTGAAAGTAAACTATTATTTTGCCTATTTTTCAGAAAACACTACTATTTTACCTATTTTCCAGAAAATTAAACTATTATTTTGCCTATATTTAAGAAACCAAATTTACTATATTTGTTACCATTTTTTTAGCAAAACAATTTTCGCTAGAATCCAGAAAGCTCGAATTTACTATATTTATTATTTATTATTTTACGTACCAATTTTTACCAAAACCATTTTCGTTGGACTCCAAACAAAATATTAATGCATAAATTATTTCTTCTTGTAATGTCACTCTACAATTGTTTATTGTTACGGTTAGGGTTACGACCATAGTTATGAATAGTGTTACAACCATAGTTAGGGTTAGAGATAGGTCTAGGATTAGGATAATTGTTTAGAATTTATTGTTAAGATTAGCGTTAGT
>CM021109.1:141331005-141483585 GCA_007115665.2 Sequoiadendron giganteum | reverse complement strand
CACTTGTGAGAAAAATTCCAAATCACTAGCCCATGGCATATTTTGACAAGAAGATGTTCCTTATCAAGCTTAATCTTTCATTGAACATCAATCCAAATGATCAATATCAGTTGCATCTAATGTGTACGTTAGCGTCCAATCAAATCGTCAAAACAAATTTTTTCCATAATTAAGATTCAAAATCCTTATCAATCAAATACAATCAATCCATCATCTTGGGCTATCCATCCCAATATTTTTGTTGCTTAACACTATCCTTACATTTTTGTGTATCCTCAACAATGTTATCATCATGAATTCATTGTCGACTTAGGATATCCTTCCCAATCCTTGTGTTTCTTAACGTTATCCTTGCATTGTTGTGTATCCTCAACAATATTATCATCATCAATCTTGAAATCCTCATGTTGCTTAACACTATCCTTTAATTGTTGTGTTTGCTCAAAAATGTTATCATCATCAAATCTATCAATCTGATCAATAAAACCTAGCTTGATTTTCAACAAAATCCCAAATAGAGTAGTGATATCATATCCATATCCAAATCGTCAAAATCATGCGAAAATCCAAAAACATCCAAATCATATTAAAAAAAATCCAAAAACAGGCCAAAAAGTCAGAAAAGGTCAAAAACATGAAGTCTGAACTACGATGTCTCTAAGCTTGAACATAGGTAAGGATGATTTGTGATCATGCCCCGAGATATTTTAAGTTAGTCCTATAGACATCCATCGCATTGGCAATCTATTTTCCCATCTATCTCATCACCGAGTCAAGTCTATCATTAGTCAAACTACGTGGTCTCTGCGTGTATAATTTAGGCAAGGCTAATCTATTGTTCAACTCCCAAGACCCCTAGGATAGATCTTTAGTTAGTCTCTTGGTTAAAAAATCTCAAAATCCCTAAAACAACCTCAAAACATTGCAAAAAAATGAAAAAATCCAAATATTTGAAAAAACCCAAAATGGTGCACCCGTCTCATCTCGCTTTGACCCACAATAATCATCATTCATAATAAATCAACCATCACCTCCATCCTTTGGTGAAGCAATCAGAAGCAAGTCTAGAAGGTTCAAAAGTGAACACCTAATCATCAAAATTCTTAAGTCTAGGCTAGTAAGTCAACAAGTTGATCAACTCAGAGTATCAATAGCTTATAAACCAATCAATCTCACTATCACCTGATCACAACATGTCCTAGGATGCATCCTTCCTAAAATGGACAACAACATTAGGCATCACCATAGTTTAGTCTTGGCTAGCGGTATGAAGAACATTAGCTTGTTTGTTTACTTTATCTTGATCTTTTTGACTTATCTTATTTTGCGCTCATTCCAAGAACCTCTCGATGATGCCTAATAATAATAGGTTTAGAGAGAAAGGATTGGGGCAATGATCATTGTCTTTTGTATCTATTGTGCTTGTTGGATATTCTTGTAATATAACTTTGTGAATACTTTCTTTGTTAGGTGCATCCTAGCAAGGTTTTTCTATGTCAGGTGTGAATAAGAATACTCCTATTTGATTGTCGAGTTAAAGTCCATCACACTAGGTACAACACCATCCTGGTCCTTTATACCTTGATGCATCATACCTATGTGTGTTATTAAACTAGATTAATTGGCCCTTTTAAAATCCTAACTTCTGGTAAGAAAATCATCATCATCATCATTAATAATGTAGGCTTGTGGATCCTCCTTTCATCATCTTATTCTTCTTATTCTTCCATCTTTACTAAAATTTCTATCCAAAATTGGTGTGTTGTATCAAAATATACATGAGGCTGCCCATGACCAATGACTGTTTATACATCATCAAAATTGTCTATGTCAAATATCTGATCCTTTTAAAGAATTATCTTTTGTCCTCTGATTAATAGAACCACCCCTCTCGCATTTTATCATGATCTTGATTGGAAAATCATACATATCCGCTTGATCTCTCAAGGGAGTAGTACACCAGCATAATCCTTCTCATTGGGGAAATAGTGAGGAATTTGAAAAATTTAGATTTTTTTTGAATTTTGATCAGAACAATTTATTCTTTGAACCAATGCAACAAGTGCATTGCTTCAAAGAGGGGCAAAATGTAGACACGAAAAATATACAAGTTGATCCTACACACATGATCTTGATCTTACTAACATCGTTTCTTCCTGAATCATCCCTTTTACTAATCAATTTAATTGAATAATCTCTATTTGATTAAATTCATCACATTTCATCTCTTAATTAAATAAATCCCTTTTTATCTGATTAAGTCATCATCTCCTATTAATTAAATAAATTAGTTTGTTTAATTAATCATATACTCCCTCTTTTAATTAAATAATTTATTTTATTTAATCTCTAAATTCAACTCATTTAAATTAAATAAATTTATTTTTAATTAATTTAAAACTAACATCATTCTCTTTAATTAAATAAATCCCTTTTTATCTGATTAAGTCATCATCTCCTATTAATTAAATAAATTAGTTTGTTTAATTAATCATATACTCCCTCTTTTAATTAAATAATTTATTTTATTTAATCTCTAAATTCAACTCATTTAAATTAAATAAATTTATTTTTAATTAATTTAAAACTAACATCATTCTCTTTAATTAAATAAATCCCTTTTTATCTGATTAAGTCATCATCTCCTATTAATTAAATAAATTAGTTTGTTTAATTAATCATATACTCCCTCTTTTAATTAAATAATTTATTTTATTTAATCTCTAAATTCAACTCATTTAAATTAAATAAATTTATTTTTAATTAATTTAAAACTAACACCATTCTCTTTAATTAAATAAATCAAACTTTATTTAATTAAGTCTAAAATCATTATTTCTCTCATTTTGATCTTGAAATCCAAGTCAGAATGGTCAAATGAGCTAATCCCCCTCTTAATTAATCAAATATTGATTAATGCTAATCCTAATCACTCCAATCCTCTAGATTTTGCAAGTTGCATAATAAATCAATTTATTTGATCTATTAATTCATCAATTTCCATTCAAAAAAGTATATTTTTGTGGAATATTCTTCCAATTCAAAAATATCTCCAAAAGGGATGGGTACTTCCAACAAAGCATTAAAGGCCTCTTACATGTCCTTGGCCTTAAGCCAAGTGAAATTTAATCCATTCCTCTCTCCCTCCAACATGTCACTTTCAAATTTCAAATTTGAATCTCATTGAATTTATGGGCAGATTCATCAAAATGTGCACAACCTTCATCCATTCACATCTTGACAAGTGGCACTTAGCCATGTGATGTTGAATGATCCCACATTTCTCAATCTTGCTCATTCTTCCAATTTTGAAATCTATAAATAAGAGGCTATCCTTCTTATTCATCATCCACAATTTGAAAGAAAAGTTATTATCTTCACATTTGAGCAACTTCATCCATTCTCTTGAGCATTTGTCATCACCATAGCTAGGTTATTGTAGGTTTTCTTAAGGAATCATCTTGTTCTTCATCAACAAATTTGATCACTCTCCATCAAATCATCAATCTTACAAAGGAGCTGGGAAAAGGCCAAATTCTACACATTATTGGCATCAATTCCCCCATGGGATTAAGTGTTTGCATTGCTTGAATATAATTTGATTTAGTTTTTTGTTTTGTTCTTCATTTCATTTCTATCTTTGAGCAATTTAAATGATTTTCATTGGGAATCCTTGTTCTTACTTGCATTTGAATCTAATTGTGTGTTTATTTCTTGTGTTTGTGTAGGTATAGGGATTGGGGTTCACAAGTCATACATACATAGAAGAATGCATGCATACATACATACAAGCATAAATACATACATAAAAGTATACATACATACATATAGTCATACATACATACAAGAATGCATGATGCATGCATATATACATACATACATACATATATACATACATACATATATATAGGCATACATACATACATACAAGCATACATACATACATACATGCATACATATAGGCATACATACACACTTACATAAAGACATACATACATACATGCAAATATATATACAAACATACATACATCAAACATATATATACAAACATACATACATACAAGAATAGATACATGCATACAATCATACATGCAAACATACATACATACATACATACATACATACATACATACATACATACAAGCATGCATTAATACATAAAAACACACACACACACATACATACATAGAGTCATGTAGATACGAAAAATATACAAGGTGATCCTACACACCTGATCTTGATCTTACTAAAATCATTTCTTCCTAAATAATCCCCTTTACTAATTAATTTAATTGAATAATTTGTATTTGATTAAATTCATCACATTTCATCTCTTAATTAAATAAATCAGTTTGTTTAATTAATCCTATAGTCCCTCTTTTAATTAAATAATTTATTTTATTTAACCTCTAAAGTCATCTCAATTAAATAAATTTATCTTTATTTGATTTAAAACTAACACCATTCTCTTTAATTAAATAAATCAAACTTTATTTAATTAAGTCTAAAATCATTATTCCTTTCATTTTGGTCCTGAAATCCAAGTCAAAATGGTCAAATAAGCTAATCCCCCTCTTAATTAATAAAATATTGATTAATTATAATCCTAATCACTCCAATCCTCTAGATTTTGTAACTTTCACAATAAATTAATTAATTTGATTTATTAATTCATCAATTTATATTCAAAAGAGCATCTTTATGGAATATTCTTCCAATTAAAAAATCCCTCCAAAAGGGATGGGTACTTCCAACAAGGAATTAAAGGCCTCTTGCATGTCCTTAGCCTTGAGCCAAGTGACATTTAATCCATTCCTCTCTCCCTCCACCATGTCACTTTTAAATTTCAAATTTGAATCTCATGGCATTTATGGGCACATTCATCAAAATGTGCACAACCTTCATCCATTCACATCTTGACAAGCGGCACTTGGCCATTGGATGTTGAATGATCCCACATTGCTCAATCTTGTTCATTCTTCCAATTTTGAAATCTATAAATAAGAGGCTTTCCTTCTTATTCATCATCCACAATTTGAAAGAAAAGTTATTATCTTCACATTTGAGCAACTTCATCCATTATATTGAGCATTTGTCATCACCATAGCTAGGTTATTGCAGGTTTTCTCAAGGAATCATCTTGTTCTTCATCAACAAAGTGGATCACTCTCCATCAAATCATCAAGCTTACAAAGGAGTTGGGAAATGGTCAATTTCTACACATAATTGGCATCAATTCCCCCATGGGATCAAGTGTTTGCATTGCTTGAATATAATTTGATTTAGTTTCTTGTTTTGTTTTTCATTTCATTTCTATCTTTGAGCAATTTAAATGATTTTCATTGGGAATCCTTGTTCTTACTTGCATTTGAATCTAAGTGTCTGTTTATTTCTTGTGTTTGTGCAGGTATAGGGATTGGGGTTCACAAGTCATACATACATACAAGAATGCATGCATGCATACATGCATACATACATATAAGCATGCATTAATACATACATACATACATACAAGCATAAATACATACATAAAAGTATACATATATACATATAGTCATACATACTTACAAGAATGCATTCATGCATGCATATATACATACATACATATATACAGGCATACATACATACATCAAACATACATTTAACAAACTTGCACATAAACAATTTCAATCGAAACATAACATGAGCATGTTATAACGCACGCACATTATGTCAAGCTTAGGAAACATAAAGATTGTTTTTGAAAAAGGAAGCTAAAGACAAAATAAAACATAATGTGAGCATGTTATAACACAGTCGTGTTATATCTTGCTTTGGAAATCCCCAAGCCTTAGGCTTAATTTTTCTTTGGATTTCCAACCCAAAGGCTTGGAGTGCCTTTCCATTGTCCAAATTCATGCTTTTACATATTCTACATGATTTCACATAATCTTGTTTGTGCTAACCATCAAGTTTGCATGTGTTTCAAGGTTGAGTAAATCGAACACCTAGGTAATGTTAGGCTCTCTCTTAGCAATTTAACGATGTAATTTTTTTGATATTTTGACAATGTTAAGGCTTTCATCTTTGATTTTTTTGTTTGTGTGTTTGTTTTTTATCAAAAAATAGTGTTTGGTATTTTTTACTTTATTTTTTAACCGTTCATTGAAATTTCAAATAAATTACATGTTTATAAACTAGACTCCATTCAACACATATTCAAAAATAAAATTGATTTTCAATTAGTTTTCAAAAATTATAGGGGTAGTACGACCAGAATTTTATTTTTTAGGATGTGTCCACTTTGAAAATTAGTAAAGAAAACAAATATTCGTTAAAAAAATATCAAAAAATTTAGGCATAAACTACATGTTGTTAGCTAATTTCTCACATAAGCAATTTTAAAAATACCCAAAAAAAATTAACCTTTTGAGGGAGCCACATAAGATATGTTTTTTTTTGACAAAAACAACACCAATTTTTGTGGCTCCTTTTTTTGAACTCCTTAATCTCTACCATTTAAAAAAAAAAATAGTAGTTTAGAAAGTAGACTCAGAGTACTATGAACATTATTTTTGTTGCATCTTAAAATTTTAAGTGTAACTATCCTCAATTTCTCATCCTAGGTCAGTATTTCCTAATTACAAAAAAAAAAAAGTGGCCACTTGAGACCCCTTTTTGGCCCCCCATATTTTTCCACTTACCCTAAGATTAAGTTCTAGTTTCTAGGCATGTCTCCTACCAAACATTTGAGTAGGTTCCCAAACTTCTATTTGTAATACCCCTCCATTTTACTTCTTGTTCAGTTTGCTTTATGCTATGTTTGGTTGCTATTACTTTGATACTGGATATATTTTGTTATGATGTTTTGTTCGTTACTATTGAGCGACAACTATTATTGTATGGTGTGGTTATCTGATTATTGTTTCACATGCTTTAATGGTTTAATGATGTCGTAGAATTAGCATGAGATGTTATTATGAGATTATTGGGTTATGATGGAAGTGTCAGTTTCGATGAGTGTATTGGTGAAGAAGACGGGTTCACATCACTTGCTTGCGAGCGCCCTGTGAATCCGTAATTCCTTCTTCACGGTGTGTATTATATGTTGGATATATTGTATGATGTTTACTTGGTTGCAGGATTGCAGGTACATGACATCAACTCCACTTGATTTCATAGGTTCGAGCGTGTTGATCCAATGGTTAAGTTGAATGGGAGATAGTAGCTAGGTAACTTGTGTCAAGTCTACACCCTAGCCATAGTGTGTCGTCAGTGGTATGTGTCAAGTCGTTCATTGCCTTGCTTTGATGTTATTTAATTCTGAAGGATTCATGATTTGGAAATAGATATTTAGAATAATTGCATTTAAATAATGTTGATGGCTATTTAATTTAAATTAGGCAATGTGGATAAAAGTTTATATTTAAATTAATTAATTATGTTTAATTTATTTAATCAATTAAATCTAATCCAAGGGGGTTGAATTTAGTTATTAAATAATTAAATTAATTAATTAAATGTGATGCAAGAGAATGAAAGGAAATAAAAGAATTAAAATTAATTTTGGAATTTAATTTCAACATGTGGGAATTAAATTAGAAATTGTAATTAAATGTTTATTTGAGAAATTAGTTGCAACTTTGGAAATTAGTTTATTATTTGAAATTGCATTTTAAATTGAAAGTGGGTTTTCAAAAATTGAAATTGAAATATCTAATTTTCATGTAATGTGAATTAGGGTTATATTAGGTATTTTTGATTTATAAATAATACATGTTTTAATTTTAGGGCAGAAAAGGTTTTAGAAAATTCATTTTTTTACAACAGAGAAGAAATTTTGGAAAAATTTGCACAAAGGAAGGGTTTGAAGAAAGTTTGATTGTAGAATTGATTGGAGGAAAGATTGTTTGCATTTGTTGGGTTTTGGATTGGATTCATTGGATGATTGAAGAAAATTCAGGAAATCTTTAGAGGAGGCTCGCAGCAGAAATTCATCTCTTCCTGTAGCTTCTTGAACCAGGTTTTCTTCTGTGTTTTAATTGTTCTTGATTGTTTTTAAAATAGTAGTGATTAAATATTTGTTTGTTAAATCTATTTTAGAAAATAAATTTGTTATTAGAAGAAAAGAATCAAATAAATCTGCAGCTTTTGTTTTGTGAAAATTCTTGAGTGAAAATTGTGAAAACCTCAATTGAATTTAATTTGTTTGAGGAAATCGATTATTTTATTTTTGGATTCAAACATAGAGATTCAAAAATGTTTTTAGAAAACGAAACCCTCTATTTATTATTAAAAATCGAATTTTAAAATCCACAGGGTAGTTATATTTTTCAAGGTAAAATGGTCTAGTTGCGTCGCATATAACTCCACTTTCACAAACTGTGTTGTCAGGAAATTTAAAGGGTTTATGAGCCTTAAAATTTTCTTATCCCTATAAAAAAATCACATATACCCAAATCGTAGTTTTTGAGTTATGCTTGAAAAACGAGACTACTGTTAAGTTATTTTTCCATGGCTGCTCTAATAATAAAATAATAATAAATTGATATTTATAAATATTAATATTTTATGTATTGTTATTATAATATTAAAATATTATTTAATAATATTTTATATTATAATTTATAATACTAAAGTATTATATTTATTTATATTATTTTAATTAAAATTTGTATATTAGATTGGTGGATTTAAAATTATAAACATATGGAAAAATTATTGTTATTTTAAAATGACATGTTAAAGTTTAATTGAAGGAGTTAAATATTTGATTTAAAGAATGCATAATTTAAAATTTAATTGTGAAATTTAAATTCATGTGTAAAAGGTCCAATTATTAATTTGATTTAATTGGAAAATATATATATATGATATTGGGTTATAGTTCAAATATTGATCTTATTTTAACACAATAAGTTATGGAAGAGACCAAATGTTAATTTGATTAATTTTATAATGATTTAATTTGCAAGGGCAATTGGTTATTTAATTTAAAGCGAAATTTTTTGAGTTATAGTTGAAAATACTTATTTTGTTAAGAGCAATTAGAGAATTAAATATTAGTGTAATTTCTCCCCTATCTGAAAAGATGAGTTCTTAATTCAGTTTTATCGATATAATGAATTACGTAATGAAATGAGAAATGGATTTAGAGTATCCAAATGCAGTTTCTTCTATTGCCTTCAATGATTATGTCTTCATGTTTATGCTTTGAGAATGGATTGAATATATGGATGTATATTTAATGTAAATATTATATGAGTGGTTGCTATTGAAAATATATGCTATAATTTATTTGGTTTAATGTTCAATGAGAAATCGTAGTAAATGAGAATTGTTTTGAATGAGTTAATTAAAATATGTAGATAAATATATTTATTAAATATAATTTAATTAAAATATATTTATTTTGAAATAGACATGTGATGTAAATTAGAAAATTGAAAGAATTTTACTAGTAGTTGATTTCAGTTGTTTCAAAAGGTAAGACTGGAAGGCATGGTTAAATAGATAAGCAAAAAGATATTTTACAAACTGAAGATATTCATGTTTTTTGTATAGAGAATTGAAAAGATATAGTTTTTGGATAAAAAATTGAATATAGTATTTGCAATAGTTTTAAGTTGTATTAAAAGCAAATTTAGGAAATGATTATATTGAAAAAGACAAATATTTATTATGTTTTATTATTTTCATAGAGCAATTTAATCGTTGTGAATGGAATATTAAAAAATATATGTAATTAAATTTATTAATATATATATATATTTGGTGTCTATATAGTATGGAGCATATATATATATTAAGTGTAAATTCATTATCGTATCTTATTTTAATAAGATGCATGCAATATATTATTGAATAAAGATTTAAAATGGATTGATTAGTGTATATGGGAAAGTGGATAGAGAAACAATATTTTATTATATTAAAGTGATTGCATATTCTAAATAGAAAATTGAAAGAGATGTAAGATTTGGTTAGGGAATGGAAAGAGTTTACTTGCATGGATTTGTGTCGTTTTAAAAGTAAATTAAAAAGTTGTGTATATTGATGAGGCAAATAGTTATTTTAGTTTATGATATTTCAATTAGAGCAATTAATTATTGTGAATGAAATATGAAAGAGATATGGATTTAGTATATCCAAAAATAGTAATTTTTTAGTGATTGTCTGAAATGTTCTAGTTTCTCTGTATTTTGTAAAGGGATGTAAGTTTAAATTGTTTAAGATTTTTTTTAATGGAAATAAAAATATGGGTATATGATTATTTGAGTTAACCTTGTAAGTGTGTCTTTGACCTTGTTAACGTCACCGATTGAATGAATATGGATTTAGGAAATCCAAATACTAGATTTGAATTAATGTCTTGAATGCTTCCATAGCTATGTCGTCATGTTGTATGTTGGAATATGGGATTATGTGTTAGTCCAAATTTGTAAGTTTTCCTGATGAACTTAGTGAATGAGGGTTGTCGAATCTTTATGTCAAGTAGTTGTTTTTCCCTTGTGTAGTGCATAGTGTATTTTCAGTTATTATCCGGTTTTCATGAATGGGGATGTTTTGTACCTCTTGAGAAAGGAGTGGACTATGTGTTTTGTTGCCTCCAAAATGTTTGGAGTGAGTTCTTATATTTGTTTCCTCCTTGAGATAGAGTGGTTATGATTCTTAGGTGTATGCTCTTGAGATTCCCTTGGTGATTGGTATTTGTATACGTGCAGGGTTCTCTTAACATAATTGGTCTATTTTATGTCTGGAAGCAATGTGACCTATGTCAATGATGTGAGAGTTGTACTTGTTTATTGCATTTGCTTGGTTATTTCAGTATGAGTTAGTTTGAGTTTGCCTTTGGTTAGAGGTAGTAGTATCTTGACCATGTTGTGTGGTTACTATCTCCTAGCATAGGGGGTGGGCCTTCGGGTACCACATGGTTGGGTGGAACATGCACCAAAACCGTTGGGTCCCCATTGATCTTCAGTACTTGGTGGCGAGACATCCAGATGGACGGCTCGAATTCTTGTGTTATTTTTGCTTTGTAATATTCCAATTTGTACAAGTTATTTTATCCCTCTTATGTTTATGAGGTGAGATTATGTAATTGTTATATTTTTGTACTATTGTCTCATTTTGGGAATGAGTGATGTAACTATTGGATTAAGTTAATGTTTATGAGATTGTATCTTGGATGTTCATCTTATTATGTTATGTGGTATTCTCATGATGTATGTTGTTTATTTCATAAAGGTTATAATGCTATGGTTATATGTAATATGTATGTGTGGGTTTAAGTAATCTTAACCTTGTAGCCTTAGAGGTTGTTGTTAATTAGTAAGTGAATGTGTATGTTATTACACTTTATAAAAAAAATTGGTTCACTTAAGTTGTTAATTACAACTTCCTTTAGGGTTGCAAGGCAGGGCATTACATAGGGCGTAGACCTAACACATGTTACCTAGCTACTATCTCCCGTTCAACTTAACCGTTGGATTGATATGCTCAAACATGTGAGACCAGGTGGAGTCGATGTCATATACCTGCAACCTAAAACCAAGTGAACAACATAATACAGTATATCCAACATATAATACACACCGTGAAGAATAAATCATGGATTCGTAGGGCACTCGCAAGTGAATGATGCGAAACTGTCCTCTTCACCAATCCACTCATCAAAGACTGACATTAACATCATAATCAATAATCTCATAATAACATCTCATGTTATCTCTACAACATCATTAAACCATTAAAGCATATGAAACGATAATCAGATCAACACATCACACAATAATAGTTGTCGCTCAATAGTAGCAATCAAAGCACAAATAACAAGGTATGTCCAGTATCATAGTAGTTGCAACCCAAACATAGCATAAAGAAAAACGAACAAGAAGAAAAATAGAGGGGTATTACAAAACAAATATTAAAGGCAAATGGTAGAGTTAAGGTTTGTGCATTGTTGAACACATGAATACAAGTGCATGGCATAAAACCTTGTAATTTTGAAGCAATGAAACCTTTTCCATGTATGGTAGTAACAATCAAATTAAAAAGCATTTTGTAGACATAACTATTGTGCATGTAAGAATAGAATAGTACGATTGCATGCTAGAATATCTTCAAAATGAAAACCAGTCATACCATTTTCATATTTAGGAATAACATGATAATATTATAAGAAATTTGTAGAGTTAAAGTATGTGCAATGAGCAAGACATGAATGCAAGTGCATGGTAGAAACCCTTGAAATGATAAACATTAAAACCCTATGAATATTTTGTTAATAGTCAAATATATTGTAACCATTTTTTGTATTTTGGAACAACAAATAAATGTAAAAAGAAAATTGTAGAGTTAAATTTTGTGCAATGACGAACACACGAATACAAGTGCATGGCAGAAATCCAATCAAACACTTTCCATATTTTTTCAAACAAGTCTACTAGTAATGAAAAACCATTTAAACTAGTCAACCCCATTTCATATTTTGTATAAGGAAGCAAATGTGAAAATCAAAATGTAGATTAAACATCATGTAATGAATAAAATAATATTAGGAGTGCATGGATGAGTATAGAGGAAAATAAAACTAGTGAAACCGTCCCCGCATTTCATTTTATTAATCTTTTAGAAAGACAATTTTTTGCGACAAAATTTTGTGAAAAAAATAAGTGTATGGCAGAATACTATCGTATTTGAAGACACTAGTACAAGTTTAGTGACGTTAGAAACCTCACTTGAAAGATAAAGGGAGCTCTTGAGAGTGCAAAGTCGAATGAAGAAGCGTGAAGAGATGAACAATGAAGCGTGGAGAGTTGAACAAGAATTAGTGCCTAACCATTCAAACACTTGAGAATAAACACAAACAATAGGAATGAGAGTGAGCAGGATATGAAATAATTTGGAGCATTGAATGAACCTCGATATCTGAATTACACACCTAATATTTTGAGTAAATGTGAAGGGACGCGTAAGGAAATTTGGTCAGTGGAGGTAACGAAGGAGGTGACAAGCGATTAATTCTCTAAACTGTTCATTTAGGGTGGCAAGGATTTCACAGACATGCGGTCGTCTAATCGAATGTACATAGATATGTTCATCGATTAAGGAGGTGGATGGGCTCCACTTTCGAGCGGAGGGGAAAATGGGCCCATTTTGGATAGGTAGACTAAATGGCATGTGACAAGTGGTGGGGTGCTCAAATTTTTAAAAAATAAATATTATGCCTGATGCACAAGTGGCAGGGTGATGTGGTGGGAAATTTTTTAATTTTTTTCGGTCCACATGGACTGCCATGTAGACCTCCAAAGTTTACCTGCCCTACTTTGGGCCCCTCTCCCATAGTCAACATATGTTAAATAATTATAAGTGTTGGTTGACATGCAACATTTTACTTGTAATAGTATTGTGCTTAATATGATAATAATGGTTATATTGTCACTTCCTAAAGTTTATAAAGTGAGCTAAATATATTATCATAGAGGTTCTACTTTGTATAATATAATTATTTCTTTAGATATTCTTATTTTAATCATTGAATTATTTTTTCTCCAAAAGATGACAAGCTCAACTATAGGAATAATATTCCATATGGCCCAATGATTAATTTCTTATTGATTGCCATTAACTTTTATATTATTTATTTTCTTCCTCTACAGGGGTTGAAATTAATGAAGTAAATGTATTGCTGGAAACACAACCCTAAACTAGAGACAAAGGTTGGAATTTTTCTTGGAAGCATGGTAGATTTTGTAACACCCCTCCGTTTTGCTCTATTGTGTGAACTCTGTTGTTTCTATTTTATGCTTTAGTATTATGTTGTTCTTGGACTATGTACTCGATTACAGTTGATCACCATTTTATCGTGATGTATCTTGATGTGAGGATACTATATTTTGATGTGATTATATGACATGTTTGGAATCAGCATAAGGGGTTATTTAATTTATGATGTCTCATGCTTTTGATTGTGCTGCTAAGTTAGATGTGTCAGTTATTACTCCTATATTGGTGAAGAGGACGGTATCACATCACTCGCTTACGAGTGCCCTGCGATTTCGTGATTTCCTCTTCACTGTGTGCCTTATTTATGACATATTATTACATGTGGATAAATTCATTGTTCACAGGTTGACAGGTACAGGACATCGACTCCACCTGGTTTCACAGATTCGAGCGTGTCTATTGCCCAACGACATCTGATTGGGAGATAGTAGTTAGGATTCTGTGCCGAGTCGTCACCCTAGTTGTAGTGTGTCGTCAGTCCTAGTATGGTCTAGTTCTATTTTGTTCAGTTTGACTGGTTTCAGTCTATTTGGGGAGTTAGAATAATGTAGGATTTGTGATTTAATTATTGAGTAATTTAATTTAATTAATTTGATATTTAATCTTATGGTAGATTTAATTATTAATTGATTAAGTTATTCATGTTGAAATGATTTAAATTATTCATTTTGAAAATGCATGCAAATTTGAGTTGGAATTGAAAAAATTAGAAAAGTAAATTAAAAGTCAATTTTGAAATTCAAAAATTCAAAAATTCAAAAGAAAGACTTTTGTTATTCTGTTTTCAAAAATTTATGAGGGTTGTTGTGGGATTTTGGAGAAATTTTTTTCATTATCTTAAAAATTTCTTCACAAAATCAAAAATGGAGTTTTTGGGAGAAAATTGAAAGAGAGGAGGAAGATTGTTTGATTTTGTGGATTTGGAGGAAAAGCTTGTGGAATTTGAAGTGCTCAAGAGGGTTTCAAAGCAGCAACAGGTTCTTCAACATACTCCAAAAGAATCAAGTTTCATTCTTATTTTGTTGTTTGTGCTTCAAATTTGAATAAGTTGTTAATTTGGAAATAAAGAATTTCTTGTTGCAATTGTTATCTCCATTTTGATTGTTCTCTCTTGTTCATCAATTTGTTTGAGAGTTTCAATCTGTTTGAGTGAAGATTTGGTATAAAAGTCATTGTATTTCTTTAAATTATATGTTCATATACTTAGTTTTAAGTATATGTATTTTTTTTATATTGTTCCTCATATAAGGTTATGCTGGCAAAATTTTGCCAAAATTTTTATCCTTTTCCTTGCCTTTTAAGGCTCTGGTTTTGAAGAAAAAAAATAAAAAATAATGAGGACTGTCATTTTTTTAGAGTTAAAAAAATAAAAAAAATAAATAACAATTAAAAAAAACAATAAAGGGCAGGTGAGTGGGGGCTCACCCCACCGCCACTCCCATGGGGGCAGAGTGGGGGAGCCGCACCCACTCCCCACCGTTTGCGGCCCGCGTGGACTGCGCAGGCAGCAGCCGCCACAGTGGTGGTGACGCTGCGAGTGTCGCCCACGTGGTCATCGTGGTGGTTGCTTTGACGGTAGTGCCACCTCCTGCAGCTGCCACAAACTCTGTCGAACCCTCCGCCAGCGATGCCGACTGTGTAAACACAGTCGGCAGGAAAAAAAAACTCGCGGCCCCAACCCTAACTATGCACGTGGATCGAGGCAAGGCGTGGGTTCTTTTAGAAACAAATATATAATTATAATATTTTAATTTTAAATATTATAATTTTTGTAATATTTTAATATTATAATTATTATAATATTTTAATATTAAAATTTATTATTATTGATATTATTTAGTTCATCATATCGTTTAAATACATTTATTATTTTAATAGTATGATTATTATAATATTGAAATTGTAGATGATGGAATAATGTTTATATTTTTTTTTTAATATTGTGGGAAATTTTTAAACAATTATAGTCATATTAATATTTAAATATTAATAATTTGAAAAGGATTATGTTATTTTATTATTTCATTATTTAAATGGGAAATATTGTTTTTTTTAATGAGTTTAATTGATTATGGAATAAATATTTTATTTAAAATGGGATCTTGTTTTTAAATTGAATTATGGGGACACGGGTAATGTTTTATGCATTTAAATGTTGGGTGAGAATGAAATGATTTTTAAATGGCGTAATTAATTCCGTTTATTTAACGCACTGTTTATTGGACGCTAGTGAGGATATGGGTTTAGTGATCCCAAAGTAGAATTTGATTCTTGTCTTGGCATTGATCTACGTGCGTATCATTGGGAAGTGTGGGTTTTAATATTTAACAAGTCTTCTAGTTGGTATTTCAGTCTGTGGGTTGCCGTACTGTGTGGTCAACCTTGAGATTGCCTTGGGTAGTGCGTAACCAGTTTGTTCCCCGGTTATCACGAACGAGAGTGTGTTGACTGTATGTCATGGTAAGGGATGTGATATCCTTGCGTAGCACTTATGTACCTTTGGGTTGTGGAGTTGTTCAACGTGTTGTCTTAGAGGAGTGGCTTGTAATGGGGGCCGACACACAAAGTGGTGCCAGGATAACTCGTTGTAAGCTAGTTAATCCAGTGATAACTAAATTAAATGATTAGAGTATCATATAGTATCAAAAATTTAATAAGATAATTATGCCTCGCTCCTGATCACAAGGGCTTGTAAAGATTTGGGTTGAGACGGGAAGGCCTAGAATGGCAAGATCATTATCTTGTCACCACGAAAGATAACTGATTTCGCATTGGTTTACATGAGGGGCCAGAAGTCGTTAGAGGTTACCAGGATAACCCGAGACGAGGGCCGAGACCTAGGAAGACTCACCAGGATAACCCGAAACGAGGGCTGAGACCTAGGAAGACTCACCAGGATAACCTATGTAACGATGTGATGACACTTCTCCTAGGTCGACAGTATGTTCGCATCAGTGATGCAATTGATTATGTAATTTTTGGATGCATTGTAACCCTGTGATTAAGTGTTGTTACTATATTTATTTCAGTATGGTTATGTTAGCCTATGTCTAGAGGTAGACATCCTTGGCTAGAGATTCTAGTTACTATCTCCTAGCACGGAGGGTGGACCTTTGGGTTCCAATTGGTTGGGTGGAACGTGCACCTTAATCCGTTGGGATCTTTCTTCATGTTCGTATGGACGAGATTCTAGTTGGAGAGCTCATGGTTTTTGTTGCAGTCCTTCTTGCTTCCATTTCAGTTATTCTTGTAATCATTACCCCTCTGTGTTATCGAGGTGGAATTTTGTAATTGTAATCCTATTTGTTGGACTTGCCTCATTCGGGGAATGAGTGTTGTAACCTTATTGTTTAAAGAATGGATTAATGTATTTGGAAGTTATCTCTTATGCTTGTTGTTAAGTTATCCTACTTGGAATGTATGAGTTATTTCATTAATTAAATAATTAGCATGGGTTTTATTTATGTTTGTTTTGAGGTTCTATATAACCTATGTCTCGTAACCTTAGAGGTTGTTGGCATTAGTTAATTAACTTACTTATTATTTATCCTTTTAAAAAAAAAATTATTTTGTTTAAGTAGTTAATTGCAACTTCATATAGGGTTGTGTGGCGGGGTGTTACAGAGTTGGTCACCAAGCCGCTAAGGTAGGCATGTTATGTACTAGAAACACATCCAAAAACCTTAAGTGGGAATTAATGATGCATCCACTCATATGTTTGTTTAGTAGAAAGGGGTAACTTATCATCAAGAAGGGAAAAATGGGGTTCATCAATAGATTGAGGATGGTTAAAGGTCAATAAATGAGAGTGGGTAGTCTCTCTTACTCTTTGGGCTCAACTTAAACCTAGGAAGATATTCCTAGAGTTATCCTTAATAGATTTTTGAACCAATTAAGATGTAACATGATTGTAACAAATAAATAGGTATACCCAATTATAAATTTAACCCTTTTATTTGTCACTAGGTTAAAATAAACTAACTGCATAAAACCTCTAGTATAGATTATGACACACCTTGCACATGCCCCTACAAATGATAACATCATTATTATCCCTAAATATAGTTTCATTTGACATAACATGCATAGTGTCAAGGTGTAAAAAATTTAGACATGATTCTTTGATCATTTAATAGATTGGGGTTTGCTTAAGATAGCTCCCTAGTTAATAAAATTGAATCATGAACCTCATGCATATTCTACTCTAATATTATTCTAAACATAAAACTAATATAAATAGAGGTTTTTAATGAAATATGATTGATCCATAATTAATGTGGACTAATGCCTACTATGTCAGGGAAACAAAGTCATAAACAACAAAGAGGAAGGAGATGAATAATGCAAAGTATCAATAGAACTATATTGCATTTTTACATGTAAACCATGTATATTACATTTCATGAAATAAACATATTTAATAATACATAACTAGAACTACAATTACCCACATGGAAAAAAGGAATAGCCATTATGAAGCATTTGTAATGTAGAATATTTTGTCACACATACATCAAAACCTCATTAAATTTGTGTTGGAAAATGTAGCAAGAGAAAATATGTAATTGTGATTACAGTATTCCCCTAAATAATTACAAATAACCATGGATACATACCATTTATAGAATATGTGCACTTATAGAGCCTTCCCACTCTTTAGTAGATGTATTATTTTTCTTATAGCTAAGACATGCAACATTTGATGCCTTAGAATTGATTACAAACCTTCCTATAACAACCCCGGTGTTTTTCTTGGTAAAATTTTCATTTTTTTCACCTTAAGTGAATGATCAATGATGTCATAACATACCAATAATTTTTTTTATTTTTCCATGATGTAAATTACATGTACATTTGAAATAAACACTATTCCAAATGTCCATTGCATCTCATTGTAATTTCACAAATCTTTCCATAACATAGATTTTATATTGGATAAACTCAATTTTATCATTCACGATTACATTATTCCATATAAATGGGTACATAATACATACATAGCCCCTTTGAGCTTCATTTGGCAATAGATATACAAACTGGTCCTAATGTTGCCGCATTGGTGCATACATTCTAGATGACTTCGTTCACTGGTGCATACACTCTAGTTGTACCGAATATTGGCATAAACATTTGCAAACCTTTGCCGCCAAATAATGAGGAGAAGCATCACTCAAGTTCTTTTCTACCAACCACATACTCAAATGCAGTCTCCCACACATCTATCATCTGATAGATGGTCCTACCTTTCAATGAAGAGATTGGTTGGTAAAACCCCATAACAATAGCCTATCTGAGCTTAGTGGTGTGCCCTACATAACTAGAACTTGTAGACACTACAATCCTGAACTAGCATGCATAAAAGGAACATAGTGAATTGATAGTGCAACCAGTGGAAAATTGTAGTACTTTGGCCAAAGTATTCTCACCCAATATTTCAAGTGACAGTCATCCTATTCACATACACTACCATAGTGCCATTTGGATTATGACAATTCATATACTATGCTTAGGTAATTTCCTTCCATAAGTAATCATTAACCTCAAAAATATCCTATTCCCCTTTTCCCAGAACACAATGGTATTTCTACCTATAAAGCATAAGCATAAGTTACCCCTTCGATGAACATTCTAATCCTAGGTATAACATATGAGCTTTTCTAGTCTACAAATTAGCATTAAACATAAACAACTTAACAAGATGTTCCCTTCAATGGATAGCCTAGTCCCAAAAATAACTTTATAATCTAAATTATAGCTATATAAGCTTCATCTTATCATAGAATAAATACTCATAAATAATTGACTCCATTGAGAAATATATCATGTCAATAAGTGATTCTCATCAAGAGTATAATCTCATTTAATAAATGACCTCAATTGAAGAATATTCATCTCAATAAATGATTCCATTTGAGAGTGTAATCTCCATTGTAAAAAGGATTATTCAAGAGTAGAATCTTGTCAACAGTAAGACTTCATATCAAGAGTATAAAACAACCAATTAGGTAATAAATCTAACTCAATAGTTAATCCCGCCTATGGCTTTGAACATATAGTATTTCATAAACTTGAGTGATCTACTTAATCACGTAGGTGAGTCTCAACTTTGGTATACTCTAATTTTAGATATAATCTATAATCAACAATCGGTCTAATTGTGTAGGTTAATCTAAACCTACGTGCTTTAAACAATGCTCAACTACAATAATGCCCACAAAAAAAACGTCAAGAAAACCTCACCAATTTTTTTTTGACACAAATGAATAGGATTTCACTCACGTGGTGCACACCCTTGCTTACACAACCAATCAAAAACCTTCACCAACCACTTACTCAATGGTTCATGTGCACAAGGGTTATGTTTCACATAAGGACAAAAGGAATGACAATAATCATAGAGGGAAAACCACTTGCTATACAAACCTGAATGACCCATCACTCAAGGTGAGGGAACATCACCAAGGCCTAGTGGGGAAAGTGACAACAAGGTCTCTCAGCTTCCACTCAAATTTATATTATGCTTTCAAGTTCAAGATTCATGGTTAGGGTTATCTAAAAACCAAGTGTTGCATAGGTGAGGAGAGATCTTGGTTGACTAAAGGTATTGGGTAGCAATACCAATATTCATTCAAGAAATTAGGAGAGTCCTTTCCCTAAGGATTCTTATATTGTTTTTACCCTTGCTATTGGATAAGATGATTCACTTACTTTCACAATGTGCCAAGAATAATAACTTAACGAGGGAGTTCCTTGTTGATCCTTCTCTCCACAATTATTATATTTTAATTATAAGATTAACTTATTGTACAAGGACACTTCAAATGTTTTTCTTGATATAAAGACATCCCCATTTAATATTAAGGAGGAGATTATTCACTTAAATATAATATTGTTCTCCAACCCAAGTGGATATTTTTGAAGATAATCTCATGTGGCGCATGGTGATGATTAGCATAAGAATTCAAGGAATAATACATCCTATCCCTTAAGACATGAGGTTTTTGTTAGAGGAGACATTTACTCGAAGACCCTTCATTAAAACAAGATTATAATATTCTATTATCTCTCTATAATTATCTTTTATTAATGAATCACGACAATGATAATATTGATGACATTATTTTAGGAAACATTAATATTAAAATGCACATTAATTTTAATGTTATGATACTCATCTAGAGAGATATCAATACTAATCGAAATGATATCGATATTATTCACACTTTAACCTTACAGATATAAATATTACTTCATATTAATACTAATGATAAATATTACCATTATATAAAAATAATAATTTATTTTTTTGTTACCAATATATATATTATTCTATATCATTTCATCTATAATTAACTATTATTTATTTGATTGTTTACTTATTCTTATATAATTTAACTCTAAAAGTGATTTCAAGAGTATTATAAAAATAAAGGAAATCATATACAAATAATTATACTATTCCTAATTATATTCATGTTATTATTTATTTTTCCCCAATAAGAAAAATAAATACAGTAAAGAAATAATCTAAAGAAATCCTAGTGATAGTAAATCTTGTTTAAAAGAATCCTCCTTGAGAAAATGTGATTTACGTTGTTTAAGGGATTACTTAAAATTACCACAATGACTCCTCTTATTAGTACTTGTCGTGAGGCAATATACTATTGCAATGAGTTTTGTTTTTTCTAGTTAACTAGTTATTAATAAATTAGCTTTCAACCAATCAAAAACAATAATTTTTATTGAAAAAAAATAAAAAATAAAATTTGTAAAGTGAACTTCTATGATATTTAATTTTATAAATTATAAAAATTATATTTTGTGATTATGATTGGCTAAAACGTTTTGTGTGTTATTGACAGATTTTTAGGAAAAGTGAAAGTAAACTATTATTTTGCCTATTTTTCAGAAAACACTACTATTTTACCTATTTTCCAGAAAATTAAACTATTATTTTGCCTATATTTAAGAAACCAAATTTACTATATTTGTTACCATTTTTTTAGCAAAACAATTTTCGCTAGAATCCAGAAAGCTCGAATTTACTATATTTATTATTTATTATTTTACGTACCAATTTTTACCAAAACCATTTTCGTTGGACTCCAAACAAAATATTAATGCATAAATTATTTCTTCTTGTAATGTCACTCTACAATTGTTTATTGTTACGGTTAGGGTTACGACCATAGTTATGAATAGTGTTACAACCATAGTTAGGGTTAGAGATAGGTCTAGGATTAGGATAATTGTTTAGAATTTATTGTTAAGATTAGCGTTAGTGTTAGGGTGTGAGTTAGGGTTAAGGATAGATCATGCAAAAAATTAATTAACAATACTAAAACACTATAATTAACAAAACTTACATTTATTTTTTTGAATTCTAAAAAACAATAACTACAATACTATAAAGGCAAGTACTAGCCACTACATGACACTTGTTTTCTTTAAAAGATAGTGGGAATATATACTTATTCCTTTAGTTAAGGAATCCTTAAACACATGAATACGTGGAGGCCTCCTAAAATGTAGTATGAGTAAAGCTAAGAAAAATGATCGCTTTGCTTTTTGATTCATTTAAAACCTCACTACCTACCATAGACTTAAGCCAGAAGCGCCAATATGTATAGAATATTTTTCCTCCTTTGAAAGTAACCAAAATAACACTAGCAATTGCACTTTGGTGTGCAATGGGTACGCCGAAGAGGTGTGGAAGGTCGATTAGGAAAAAAATTGCTTTTTTTTTCATATATTTGTATAGTACATGGGGTCAATTGGTAGGTCATTGAGAAAATTATGTTGTTTGTTTAACAAAGGTCTCGATAGAGAAGTGATACGTTCAAATAAACCATGCATCTATTTACAAGGATCCAAACACAACTAAAAACCCTCTAAATCAGGAAGATATTTATGCTCCACTACCAACAAGCTCATGTTATGTTTGGAATACAGAGATAGGGAGAGGAGGGAAGAGAGAGAAGGGGGGAATTTTAGTTAAATATTAAAAACTTATATTTCAATAAAATACAAAAGATAAAATGACCAAATTTTATTTCTCTCAATTTTTATGTTTTAAAATAAAGATAATTTTATATTCTTAATTCAAAAGTAAAAAAATATGAAGTTAATAAAATAGCTCTATAATAATATAAAATAGAGACACCAAAGGTTTTAAATATGTATCAAATTACATAATTTCATGTTAAAACAAACACACCAATTTTTTAAGATATGTAACAAATAAAATAACTCTTCCATCCAATTCCTATCCTTATCTTTCATCCAATTCCTATCTGTAGAAACAACTTGGAAAATGATTGATTTATAAATTTTGGATGAGGATATTAGATGGATGGAATTTGATCTTGTGCAATGGAGGGACATAATTTCTATATTTAGGAGAGAGACTCGCAATCTTGTAAGTAACATCTTGTTATTGGTGCATATGATTAGACGAAAAGTGAAAAGAGATGGAGGAGGAGATTTTCTCAATTTTGATTGGAGATGAACATTGAAAATGATTTTTTTTAAGTTTTGTGCATTTGGAACCTTTTGCATGATTGACCTTGTTTATTTTTAACAAGTGATGGAAAAATGTGTTAATAATTAATTAATTAATTAAATTGTATTTATTTATTCAAATAATGAATATTTTAAATGAATTAAAGAAATATTATGTATTTACTTAATTTAAGAGAGAATGTTGAGGCAGTAATTGATTTAGTTGAATAAATGTAATTTATTCAATTAAGTTTAGAACCTTAGAAGAAGTGTTGAATTGATTTAATTAATAAAATAAATTTATTTCGTTAATATTAGAAAAATAATATTTATTAATTAAATGATCAAGATTTATTTAATAGATATAGAAAAGCACTCTAATTAAATAAATAAATACATACTGCAACAGATATACATGATGGATTTATTGTGATGGCAACATAAATGTGAGAATACATTTTAAGTGTCTAAAATAACTGCATGGATATAATATTTACTGATAATTTATTTTATGTATACCATAATCAGAACCTCTTAGGTTTCTAAAGCACCTCCTGAACTGTCTTCCAATTGATGAGTGTGACAGAAATACCATAAGACCGTTATGCACTGATCTACACCTCAAAGTAGATAAAAACAAGATTTTTGACATAGATGGATTTCAACTATGTTTTGTTTATTACCTTTTTAGTTCCTCATCAGCTACCCAATGATGATAAAGCAGATTATTTTTCAAATTTCATTTTTATTCACCTTCACAAAATTGAGAAATAGCTACAATTTTGTGGGGCCCAATATGATTTCAGAATTGTTCATACAATTACACCAGTAATCGAATGTCTACATGGCTTACAAGCTCCGCCTTTATCAACATTGACTCAATATGCATATCATTTTTATTTCATTGGTATTTAATTCCCTAATAACAAAAGCTCTATTATAACTATGTTTATATTTATT
The DNA here is from genome assembly GCA_007115665.2 of Sequoiadendron giganteum. Classification (NCBI taxonomy): domain Eukaryota; kingdom Viridiplantae; phylum Streptophyta; class Pinopsida; order Cupressales; family Cupressaceae; genus Sequoiadendron; species Sequoiadendron giganteum. The sequence continues at coordinate 141,459,357 of CM021109.1, read as the reverse complement.
ATTATGGCATTTTTTAAAGTTAATAACATGAATGATCTGCTCAGCTGATGAGAAGTTCAAATACACTCAAAATTACATTCCTGAGGTTGTGTCTCCAATCTGAAAATCTGGTTTTAGATGGACAGAATAACATTTCAAATAAAATTTAAAATCAATTCTAAGATGTTTTTCATGTATATCAAATACATTTTGCAAGTGGCAAGTGGTCAGTAAATGAATTGTTACACATAGTTTGTTAATTGAATGGGAAGTCTGTTGGCTAAAAGATCTGAAATGATGAAACAAAATACATCCACATAATTGTTAACATAAGCATTAGTAATGGTTGTCTGTCACGGCTTCTCCAGTTCTAACTCTGCTATAATGGAGGTATAGGACCAACTGTGTGATTCCCAAGAAGCTCCCAATCCCATTGGGGGCCTACAAAAGGAGTAGTTAAACGATGTTCACAAAACAGATTATCATAGCAGTTCATTATATAACCAACAAGCATTTTCAATTAAAAGCAAAATTTTGTCATATAAATGAATAGGAGGTTCTACTCATTGAAACGAGAAGATCATGGCCAAGAATGCCATATGCAAAGAAGGATGTTCTCATCAAAAATGTAGAAAGAGAAAGATAAAATGGCATGTACTCCACGCTGTGTCTGAATTACCAGCTTTTGTACATTGATAGAAAAAGACTAATTTGTTAGACATTCAAGAGAATTTAAACCATAATTCATTTTCAACCAGGCCTTGGACACTATCCATAATATTTCTAGGACTCCCTTTCCCAAGGATTTTTTGCTTCTTCTGAGTGTTCAACCATTTAATGGTGATAATTGTTTCACTTGCTAACAAAAAAAATCATGAAACTTGCCTCCCTTGGTGATTGATAATCGTTTCTTAAATTTACATCAATATAACACACCCAGAAGTGAAACTAAATAAAAAATCATCTCATCAGACATCTCAATAGAAACTCTCTAGGCTCTAACAGAGGATCTTTAAACTAATAATCAAACGAAAACAGAGTCAAAGACATTCCTAACAGAGAAGAAAACTTTTGTAAGGGTAAAAATGTTTGATACCAAGAGGCTCATACAATGATAGATAATGGGGATGCAAACATGGAAATGAGAGTCACTAACACCATGACAAAGCAAAAATGTATTACCCGTAGCTAGGACCAGACCGTGGTAGCATTTTTCTGAGCAGGATTCAAAAATGCAATTTTTAAACGATACTCACCGATCCCAATAGGATTGTTGGAGCTCCTTAGATTTAAACCTGAGCTTCTTATGCTGCTAATTCATAGGATCTTAAGTGGCCACAATAGTGTTGTCTTCCTCTTCTTTGGACCTGCCAATCAACACTTCACTCGCCACTGGTGTGGTCACTACCACTACCTCCTCTTCTGGGTGAGATGATGATGATAGCACCAACTCCAATGGCTCATCCACCATCTCAATACACTGTTGAAACCTCCAAACCTCTGAATTCACTACAAACCAATACTCCTACTCTAAATCCAAATCACCTCTAAAAATCATTTGTTGGAACCAAATCCAAAACCCAAAGATGGAAACAAGGCTTGCGTAAATTTTGAGGATCCCACAGACTATGACTGCTTTGCTCGACTATTCACTAGCCCAAAAATGGAAGTTGAGATGGGTATTACTAGTTTGCACAGATATGGCATTTGGATGTGGTTTTCTTCACTAGCAAAGCAAGAAGCTAATATGGGTATTACTTTCTTACAGACGAACAACATTTGTGTTGAAGTAGAGACATGATTTAGAAACAACCCACGACCAAAACCAACAGTTTGTATTAATATTATGAATCAAAGGAAGAGGATAATGCTTAAGAATGCTTTTTCCTGTACATATAATGTTGCATCTCTATCACTAGTTCATCATAAAATGACAAGGCCTAAAAGTACCCCCAAAAATGACATTTGATAGGAAAATACATCCTAGAAATGGTATTTAAGCAAGAGAATAACACAGGCATGGATAGGGGAAGAAGAGGTGGGAACACATCAAGTTGAATAATATTTAATGGATTGAAATAAATGAAAAACAGAGCATGAAATATAAAAAACATTAATTGTTGGGTATACCCGTGCTTCCTTCTGAAAATATGCAATATAGATGCAGATGTAGAAGGCACATGAAACCTTTAAAATCTTCGCGGGATCTAGTTGCAATGTAAGATTACAAAGGGAAATGCAAGGGATGTCGTGCAATGCATGGTTGTACCGGTTGGACTTCACGAGGGAGATTGTTGGTATGTGAATTCCAACAGTCATGTGACCATTGGGCTTCACATCCCAACAATATCCCCCGTGAAGCCCAACTGACACAACCATGCACGATCATCCCCTGGTTATATATATTATTATATATCAATTCATCTATAATTAACTATTATTTATTTGATTGTTTACTTATTCTTATATAATTTTACTCTAAAAATGATTTCAAGAATATTATAAAAATAAAGAAAATCATATACAAATAATTATACTATTCCTAATTATATTCATGTTATTATTTATTTTTCCCTAGTAAGAAAAATAAATAAAGTAAAGAAATCCTAGTGATACTAAATCTTGTTTAAAAGAATCCTTCTTGAGACAATGTGATTTACTTTGTTTAAGGGATTACTTAACTTAAAATTACCACGATGACTCCTCTTATTTTCTTTAAAAGATAGTGGGAATATATACTTATTCCTTTAGTTAAGGAATCCTTAAACACATGAATACGTGGGGGCCTCCTAAAATGTAGTATGAGTAAAGCTAAGAAAAATGATCGTTTTGCTTTTTGATTCATTTAAAACCTCACTACCTACCACGGACTTAAGTCAGAAGCGCCAATATGTATAGAATATTTTTCCTCCTTTTGAAAGTAACTAGAATAACACTAGCAATTGCACTTTGGTGTGCAATGGGTAGGTCGAAGAGGTGTGGAAGGTCGATTAGGAAAAAAATTGGTTATTTTTTTCATACATTTGTATAGTACATGGGGTCAATTGGTAGGTCATTGAGAAAATTATGTTGTTTGTTTAACGAAGGTCTCGATAGAGAAGTGATACGTTCAAATAAACCATGCATCTATTTACAAGGATCCAAACACAACTAAAAACCCTCTAAATCAGAAAGATAATTATGCTCAATTACCAACAAGCTCATGTGATGTTTGGAATAAGAGATAGGGAGAGGAGGGAAGAGAGAGAAGGGGGGAATTTTAGTTAAATATTAAAAATTTATATTTCAATAAAATACAAAAGATAACATGACCAAATTTTATTTTTCTCAATTTTTATTTTTTAAAATAAAGATAATTTTATATTCTTAATTGAAAAGTTAAAAAATATGAAGTTAATAAAATAGCTCTATAATAATATAAAATAGAGACACCAAAGGTTTTAAATATGTATCAAATTACATAATTTCATGTTAAAACAAACACAACAATTTTTTAAGATATGTAACAAATAAATTAACTCTTCCATCCCATTCCTATCCTTATCTTTCATCCAATTCCTATCCGTAGAAACGACTTGGAAAATGATTGATTTATAAATTTTGGATGAGGATATTAGATGGATGGAATTTGATCTTGTGCACTAGAGGGACATAATTTATATATTTGGGAGAGAGACTCGCAAGCTTGTAAGTAACATCTCGTTATTGGTGCATATGATTAGACGAAAAATGAAAAGAGCTAGAGGGTGGAGATTTTCTCAATTTTGATTGGAGATGAACATTGAAAATGATTTTTTTTGAGTTTTGTGCATTTGGAACCTTTTGCATGATTGACCTTGTTTATTTTTAACTAAGTGATGGAAAAATGTGTTAGTAATTAATTAATTGATTAAATTGTATTTATTTATTCAAATAATGAATATTTTAGATGAATTAAAGAAATATTATGTATTTACTTAATTTAAGAGAGAATGTTGAGACAGTGATTGATTTAGTTGAATAAATGTAATTTATTCAATTAAGTTTAAAACCTTAGAAGAACTGTTGAATTGATTTAATTAATAAAATAAATTTATTTCGTTAATATTAAAAAAAAAATTATTAATTAAATGATCAAGATTTATTTAATAGATATTAGAAAAGCAATCTAATTAAATAAATAAATACATCCTGCAATAGATATACATGATGGATTTATTGTGATGGCAACATAATTGTGGGAATACATTTTAAGTGTCTAAAATAACTGCATGGATATAATATTTACTGATAATTTATTTTATGTATACCATAATCAGAACCTCTTAGGTTTCTAAAGCACCTCCTAAACTGTCTTCCAATTAATGAGTGTGACAGAAATTCCATAAGACCGTTATGCACTGATCTACACCTCAAAGTAGTCCATAGGACCATTCTGCACTGATCTACACCTCAAATCAGAGTTAACAACATCTCTTCTCACTAATTTCTCAGGCACAAACTCTGAAGTAACAATGAATGTTGGAGGTCCTCTAAAAGCTTCACTTGGCTTAGGTTCTACATTAGCAGCTTTGTTATCATAATCATCCTCCATGTATCCATTTAAGTCAGTTTCAAATGCAACAACATATGTTTTGGTTTGCATCTCAGCCAACTTTCTCATGGCCTCTTCCTCGGGTTCATCTTCACTTTCTTGGTACCAGACTACATCCTCCTCTCCCAGGGAGGCATCCTCCTCATCTCGAAAGACTAACTCCACAGTCTCTCCTTCAACCAGCGATTGCTTCAAACCCTCTTCTTCAGTCGAATCCAAATTGTCAAGAAATTGTTCAATGACAAAATCAACCTCCTCATAATCAACTACAAAATTAGTTATACCCATTAAAATATATGGGAAGTACCGAGAGGCGGGAAACAAGAAACCATTATCCATTTCCCAAATTTCACCTTCTTCTTCTGCTTCCATCCCTGCTCTTTGGTTCTAACCAAAAAAACTCAATACTACTCCATAGCTTTGATACCAATTGTAAATATTAAACAAGCAGAGAAACGGAATAAAACAGAAAATAAAGAACACAATGAGAGACACGAATTTATAGTGGTTTGGCAATAGCCTGCGTCCACTCTCAAGCAGGGAATCACTTTATTATCAATCACCAATAATCCTTATACAGTACATGATCAACCACATATTTATACAAGGCTAGGAGAATATGAACAGTCATGTGACCATTGGGCTTCACATCCCAACAGCCTTGACCGGGTCATGTGTTCTATGCCTCTTTCATTCTGCACTTAGTCAAGCTAAAATGTTGCCATTCCATTTTCTGTATGGAGAAGACTAGCGAAAGCAACAAAAATTCCCTGAATAATCAAAAATGGCAGATTTCGGTGTATGGAGTGTCATGAGAAGCAGAAAGATTTGGAACCAATTTAACTCCCTCATCCTCTTCACTAAAACTCCAATTTTAACGAATAGAAAACCGTAAACCCTAAATCATAATCATCTAAACCCTAAATTTTGTAGTAGACTATTTTTTCTCCATAAAATGCACATCAACGGGAGCAATGCACGACATTCATAAGCTTGTGCCTCATTCTAACCATAATAAATATCAACGATAAACAATCCACATCACTAAACTATAAAAAAGAGTGAAGAGTATCATAGCCCCTAGAAATGACTATGCCCTAACCAAACCAATCTCTTTGCCCCTATTGAGAAAATGTTTAGATCAAATTATGCGAGGCATTCAACACAGCCGCATCCCGTTGAATTTCCCAAACATTCACTAAGATTTGAGTTCCTGTGGGACACGGTATCCCCCTACAGTGCAAGCCTCGCTAGATTCATGAGGGAGCAAAAGAGGTCCCACTGGAAAAAGATGAGAGTTTCTTTCACAATTGCCTGTAGATATTGTAACTTATGGATATCTGATTCTTCCATTAATCGATCTCGTCCAACATGTGTGTCGAGCTCTAGATGGGACGTGCCCAAAATGTTCGGATGTTTCATCAAAGCTCACAGTGCCCATTCGTTGGTCATAGATGTTTCAGTACCTGCATTCATCATGCTCTGTAAAACCAAGAGACAAGTCTTGCAAGTACCATTGTAAAAAGATTTCCACACTCGTCAAAATAACCGACTTTAAAAACATTGAATGAAATAGGTCAATGAAAACTAAGCATATTAAAAACACTATAAAGACCGACGGGATAAATAAATGGTCAGGATCAGTTTAATTGTTGGCAAGGTTTATTGATAACTATAAGTCATTGATTATACCTTTTAGGTTGATCTTGTTCATATTGGATACGCCTTCGGCGTAAATTATTTGCTTTTTCATTATTGCTAATTCTAACTGCTATTTACGGAGATTTATTTGATTCGCCTACTCAGCATAACATCCCTAAAAAGATTTGATGCCATTTTCATTAATTGCTACTATGAGATTAACTTCACTGAAATTGCATCCAATTGATAAGTTTTTGATTTTAATTACTACCAGACTGTTACTACTAATCATATCATTATTTATTTTATCTTATTTTATTCTCTTTTGTCATGACGCCCTGCATTATATTTTAGATATCAAAAAAGACATTACAAAAAGAAATATACCTGATAATGGTTTTTTTATCCATGTTCACGTGGCACCTCTAGATTTAATCTATACCTAATTTCCTACGCCAAGATTTCTTCAACCCACAACCCTAAATTATCTTATGTATTTCACTTCTCTCTCCTATGTTGAAAGAAAGGAGAAGCGGCGGTCCCTCTAGACAAGCATATATGGTGGTTGCTCAATCAACTCTAGAAAATGAATGTGGGGCACCTGTATATTGCATAGCAAGTGATCAATTTAACACTGGCCTCAGTTTGAGAGTTAAATGGTTATGTCAACAATGCCCAACTGCCATACGTTGGCTGCAAAATGGAGGGGCGTGAGTTTGGGTTTTTCAGCCTATGGAAAAGGTGAGCTTCACTACTGAGGCTTCTGCTCAACAGATCGCAGCCCCCCAAGCTGAGCCCTGATGGGGAAGGCAACGATCTCCCAGACAACCCTTTTTTTCTAATGGGATTTCTATTAATGTATCTTTTTTTTTCTTTTATCATTTTCTTTCTTTATTTATCAATATATTCCAATCTTTAATTTCTCTCTGAGTGTAGGTTTCTTTCATAAGGCATGGCCTATGGCTGAGATGGGTCAAACCCCAAATAGAGAAAATTGTGGGCTCTGTAAGGCTTTGTGTGGTTTTTTTTTTTTCTTGTAGGAAACAACAGAAGGAAAATGAAGCAGCTATGGAATAGATTTCAAAAAAAATGGAGGAAGACGTTACAATTCAACCCTTAGCTAATACCCACAGTGTAACCACTTGACTGGATTCATTTGCAAGTCAAAAATTTTTGGGAGAGACTTTAACCATTTTTCTTCTTCTTCTTTTTAATATATGTATACATGCAACATTTTACATATGATTTCAGACATCTAAAATAGTTAGAAATAAATTCAACTCCAACACATAATTGTGGTAAATAAGAACAATGACGAATACATTTATTTTCTTCTATCCTATAAAGAAATGTAGAATTATCCTATTCTATGTTTACTTAAAATCTCTATCCAATTTACATTCTGAAGTACAGTTTCTTTTTGCTTACAGATTACAGTTGGATGCAAATTTAGGAGTTCTCAAAGAATCCATGAATAAACAAACATTTAGATACTCTACTCAGAATTTTGTTCACATGAATATTGCAATTTTCTTGCAAAACTTTCCCCATTAGGCACATATAGCTATTTAACTAACTAACACATAGCATTGTAGCAACTGAACAGATGGTGAGGAAATACCAGTGGCAGTAGGAAATCCTGAAACTCAATATAGTCAAAGGGAAGTAAAATCTCACCGCCCTTCCATATTGGCATCATCAAGCTACTGAGAGCTCTAACCAACCCCCGAGCCAAGAGTAATCACCAAGGACCCTCAATAGGTTTATGTGACTAGGAATTTGAAATAGAACACAACATCCAAGTTTATCACACAAGGAAAATAACCAACACATGGATAGGTTTATATCATCACCAGGAAACACCACACTCTTACCAAACTATGTTACCACAAAAATACTCTTAACTCCCTACTCCTTAACACTTGTAGCAACAACACAGACAATCACCACAGAAATTTGTAACAACAACTACAACATTTACAACCGTAACAACAAAAATATCATAACATATGACTCCTACCTCTTACTTGCATTGCCTCGATTTCTCCTCCTCCTTTCTTCATAGCCTCCTTTCCCCACCAACTATTTTCCCCCCTCCAATCATACCAAAAAGGTCTTTTTCTTTTTTTTACCACCACTAATTCCCTAACACTAAAACACCTAGGTAGGGATTTTAAAATTCCCTTCATATACCCTTAAACATGACTTAAAAATTATTATACGGTTGCACTCTTTGCACTCCCTTCAAAACACAATTGTATACTTTTCTCACAACTTAAAAATAATTACTGGTCCACACAAGACACATCAAATTTAAAAATTGTATTGGTCCACACAAGACATAATGCATTACTCAACTATCACATAATTAACACATAATGTCACACTGTGAAGTAGGGTGATTAGGATGATTAGGGTCATGGTGATCCTCTTGCCTTCCCATGATTGTTTTATAGTCCTGCACACCTTTGCCATTGTCAATACTCCAAAAATAATTATTTTAAATGACAATTTTGAAATCAAAATATTAATTAGAAGATAATCAAAATTTCTCACCTTGATCATGCATATTGTACACTTCTTGAATGATTGTAGCCCAAATCTCCAATGTTTGAGCCAACTTCTTGCCACTAGATGTTAGCAATTTATAACACTAATTGTATACATAGTAGTTTAAATTCAACATCAATATTCAAAAGGAATACTCAGTGCCCAAAATAACATTCTTATATTCACTTTCACTTCTAAAATGGCCTCTAAGATAGAAGTGGTTTTATTAACAATTAAATGACAATTCATGTGACCATTCATTGATCAACCATAACATAACTATATACACTTTCTCCAATTAAATATGCATCTAGATATTCAATCAATGAAAAATATTCTCACTCTATAGAGACAACAATACGTTAGCAATGACATTCAAAATAATGACTTTAGTGATCTCAATAATTTTCACTACAATGGCATAATGAATTTTTATCGACCCCTCCTTAACAATATTGAAGAATCACAAAATTACTAATTCTACATTGATAAATAGTAACCAATAAAGTAACCACTCATATAGGGGAATAATAATTATCTAGATTAATACATCTCCATGATACATTATACCCTTACTAATTGAACTATCTTATATATAACACTAACATGATGTGCATCTGGATTCATGAAATGAGGTCTAAAACATGTTGTTAAGAATTACAAACCTTAAGGTCATGGTAAGGTCTTAGGAATTTAGAGAATGGTACCAAATAATTAACATAATCATCCTATGAGATTGATCACATACTAACACCTTAGTAGGTTTCAAAACCATATACATCGCATGTTCCTCATTAGTTCTAAGTTGTATTGTTCATTCATTTAACTCCACTAATTATCACTAAAGGAAATATACCAATGGTGGAATTAAAGTACTTATATCTATCATACAAAAAGGTGAGGCCTTACATTAACCCATCCAAGTAGGTTGTTCTCAACCTATCGGTTTCAATAGGTTATCCAATAAGTATTCCAACCTAGTAGGTAATTATTAACCTAGGGTTTCATTCATTAATCAAATATACTTCCTGACCCAAATAGGTTACTCTCAACTTCGGGTTTCGTTCAATAGTAACGTAATGATCAAGTGATTATACAAGTATAGATTAGAAATATGGCATCTCATCCTATCCTATCTTTTATTCTATCAATGTTGATGCATTGCTAAACCTTATCATTCCTATGGTTTCCTAGCATTAGAATCTAATAGTGTCAAGTCACTTCATGACATTGATACATTTCACATTATACAGGTAGTACAACTATCTATGTATAGAAATAACATTTGAGCTCCCATATAGGGTATAAAAGAGTATTAAATCACTCCCTTAATCTATTCATGCTTTCACCAAATCTAGTATATTATACTATTGATAAACAATCACTCCTTACTATGGAGTATGTAAAACACCCACAAGGAAATCATAACATTCATGATTCTTTCCCTTTCTATAATAAAGTAGATCTTTACTCTATTTCAAGCAATATAATGTGTTTCCAAATAAAAACAAACAAGGAAATCAATCTTTCAAATAAAAGATAAAACATGAAGAGAATAGAATCTCATGTCTAATAAACGCTTATTCCAATTGACCCATTGGATCTTCAAGCTTAGCCTTCTCTTAGAATCAAATTAGCAACAAATCCTCTCGATTTATCTCATTAAAATAAGAATTATCTCAATGGAAAATACAACCGAATGGAGCAGTGTAATGATGCAAAGAATAATTATATCCAAATGAGGTGAGAATACCTCATATTTATGCCCCAAAACTAGCATCTTCAGCCTACAAACAGGGCTTAAGCTATGACACTTCTCAACAATATACCATCAACTCAGCTTAACAAAAAAAAGGTGGTGGGCTCCTATCACAATACTCATAAAAATATATAATAGGTTGATCCTATGCTTGCCAACAATAGTTTGACCATTTCATAAAGCACATGCTTTATTCAATAGATTAACTTCCAAGTTTACAAGACTTCTAAAAAAATACATAATTCATATTATGGCACCATCTATTCAACACATTTCTTATTCATATGCTTGTTTAAAACAATGAATAAGTTAGAATCCTCATGGTTGTGTATTAAGTAGTTGACTTGATCATAGACTTGGCAATCAACACCTATTAATGAATCAACCTTCATATTAATAGTGTTGTTAGGGCTTTGACTCAACACGCCTCTTAATATAGTTCGTAGAATTTTATTCCATGCATTCAATAATCTTACACAAAAGATATACTACTTATGTTTTCCATTGACTATTATCCATATGGATATATTTGGTTTCATTACTTAGCATTAAACTGCTAAATATAACACTATATTCATATTAAATCGACCATCGCATTTATTCTTTAAATTGGCCATTATCATATTATATATATATATGTATATATTCTTTGACAATTAAGTTTGTCAAAATGTTCCACTTGATATGAAGATCAAATGAATAAGATCAAGTTAACATTTCATATACAATATCGTTTGTATATATATATATATATATATATATCTATATACATCTATACGTATGTATACATATATTGACATACTCGTATGGAAATTCCCATTTATCAACACATACACATATGTATACATATGTATATATGCATATATGTATATATCTTATATATATACATTTGATTATACAATCAAACACATAAACAATTGTTATCTTATCGATAGATATATACATGCATGTCACATTATCCTCACAATATCACCATGCCCATAAGCAACCTGTCCATAAGCATGCATAGGTACGTCTACCTATGTACTCTCATGTATGTGTTCACTTACGTGTATGGGTTATCATCAACATGCATACGTATACATATATATATACATTCTATAGATATAGATATATATATCTTATCAGTCAAGTATAGTAATAAGAAGAAGAACTCATAAACACCAAACATATAAACACCATCCAATAATGCTCTTAATAGAAACCAAGATCATTCCTAATACAAGCACATTGTTAGAACCAAATTTTTCATAAAAAAATCTATGGGCTTTTGCCCATTTGGACCCATTATTTTCCTATCTTTTTCTTGAAAATCATTTTGTTGCCTTCTACAATGCTAAATTTTCCTTTTACCGTCATACCACTGCCATATTTTCACCCTTCATGGCCTTCACTTTATACCTCCTTATGCAACTCTTTACAAAATAGCTCGCAGTATCACGGTCAAGGCATTGAATGTTATTCCCTTTTACCGCTACACAACGCACATTTCAATCTGTACCCGTGGTGGAGCAGTGAGAAAGGACACTGAAGACCAGACCTCCATACCGCAGAGGGACAAAATAGAGCCTTCGATTGCGCGATGTATAAGAAGATAACCGCTATACCACGAAGGGTCAAAAAAGAACCCATGGTTGTGCGGTGGAAAGTCAGAGAAGATGTTACCGTGATGCCTCTCAAGGGATAAATGAGGAACACGGTAGAGCGGTAGGAAGAGAAGACTATGACAGATAAACCGTTGTACCGCATGAGGACAAAGTGGAGCCCGTAGTAGCGCAGTAGACAGTGAAGGTGATAGTCAGGATAAGCCACAACGGTACCATGGGGAGGCGATGGAGAGGCTGAGGTAATGCGGTAGGGATAGCTAGGCCTCACCGCGAAACCATGGGGAGCAGACAAGTAGACCACGGTAGAGTGGTAGATGGTGGAGCAACGTGAAGTGCTACCTCGGTACTATAGCGGCTAAAATGATGGTGCGCGGTAGCATGGTAAAATGGTTGTTTCGGTTGCGATAGTTCTACTGGTTAGTTTCAGTTGTGAAACGATGCGACTCTTGGCCTCTCATGAGAATGTGAATAGTCAGAAACCAAAAGGCACGGGAAAAATTCTCCAAAGTGTATAAAAGCAAGAGTTCGACGCAGAATAAAAGGTTGGAAGGTAGAATAGTAGTTAGAATAGAATAAATTTTTAGATATTTATGTCATGAGGACCAAGATGCATGTATAAAACTTTGAAGAAGTCAGTAAAGATGTTGGATTTTGTTGCCTAATTTTGGTATCAACTGTTTGTCATAATTATCCAGTTATTTGGTTGTCTCCATTTTGATGCTTCTTTGTTATTTAAATTGGTATGTCAAGTGTATTTACAGTTTATCGATTCACATTTGTTGTATTTGTGTGATATGGTTGATTGATTCTTTCCAGTAAAGATTAAATCCTTTTAGTCAGTCATAGTAATTCTGAAGTGTTAATTGGATTATCAAGTAGAACCATATAATTAGGGTTGTCAATCTATCTCAAGTAGAATTTGTCAACCATTTACATGCATGTTTATACAAGTTATAAACTTATATAATTTTTCCAAATAGTTTGAGTTATTACCATTATAGGTCACATTTTTTATGTCTTCATTGGACTCCATATACCCAATAAGGCACTGGACTCACCTATTTCAATTCACTAAGTTTCATTAAATCATTTTATTTAGAATTCCATATTTCTTATACAATTTATACCAAATTAAGATTATATCTTTCCACTCCCAATTTCCATTGTGGATAGATTGATCAAGTGGGAAACGTATTTCAAATCTGCATCATTCACATAGGTACACCCACCTAGGTTTAGCAGAGCCTAAAGAGTATCTAAGGTTCAATTACATTAATTGCCCTTGTACATTAGCCAAAAACATTGTAAGAGCTTGGAAACCTCTTGTGGTTCAAACCTATGTTTTTGAGTCCTAATAGTTTGGCGACTCCATTGGGGAATGTTAAACTGAACCCATTCCTTCATTATAGAGTCAATATCTTGCAGGAGACTCCGCTGGGAACAAAAAATTAAATAATTTTCTCACTTTTGGAAAGTGAGTGGCAACTCTGAATGAACAAGTGCATTGAAACTGGTAAAGTGAAATACACATTAGAAAGGAATCATCCTAGAGTTCAGACTATCAAAATTACTCACAACATGCATGGTAGAAGATCTTTGTATAAGGAGGATTCTAATAATGACAAAATTAAATGGACTCAAAAGAATGATAAGGGCAAGAAGGTTTCTGATGACATGGGCCCAACAAATAAAGAAAAAACATCAAAAGCACCCCTGGAGACACATAATTCCTATGATACACAAGCAACTGAAACAACCCGTCTAGAGAACCTCACGCTCCTGAGGAAAAGAGTAATCCCTTCTATCAACCAGACCCTAAGAAAGTTGAGGAGTTTATGGCTGGATTTGAGGCTGAAAGGGAAAGGAGACAACATGAATATGATCAGAAAACGACATTTCTTGAAGAGAATCAGGATGGACTGGGCTATGAAGCATCCTCTGAAGAGAACTATGAACATATGGATCAAGATGAGATAAATGCACGACTAGAACATGAGAGACAAGAAGTGGAGAGAGCGAGAATAGAATATGAGCAGAGACTCCAAGCAATAAGAGAGATTGAAGAATTGAAGTTGCAGAAAGATCATATTAATGCTCAAATGGCTCACTTGCCTAAATATGTGCCACCTCATAGGCATGGGAATAATAATGTAGGACCTTCAAATCCCCCATGAGCCCAACAAAATCAGCTAGGGAATCAATATAGACCCCCAAATGCTCCATGACAACATCAAAATTCTCAGCCACCTCCTCACCAACAATACATGCCTCCATAGGGTCAACAACATAGGCCCCCACAAGATCGGAAATATGTGCCATTGCCTTACAACAATCCATTGTACCAGTACCAGCATCATCAAAATCCACCTCCTCCACCATACACAACCATGATCAAACAGTTTTATTTGGATGGATTTCAAATATATCCTTGTCCTATGGACAACAGCTGGAGAAGCCTTGTCCCAAAGTTCACATGAAGTAGTGCAGTCCCAAATGAAGAACACCTAAGGAACTTTAATGAATTTATTCAAGATTTGGATATGCAATATGAGGATGTGTAGATGAGATTGTTTATGATGTCACTGATTGAAGATACTAGAGATTGGTTTAAAAGTTTGCCAACAGCTTCTATTGATTCCATTCATGAATTCTATGAACAGTTTCTTGATTAGTATGGGAATCAATGTGCACTAGATTTTTCCTTGCATGAGTTGGTAACTATCTAGAAGCATCAAAATGAGTCATCTTATGACTTCAACCAGAGGTTTTCTAAATTGCATAATAAGATACCTCCTGGATCCAAATTAGTTGATCCTACTGCATTGAGTATCTATTTAAAATATTTTGATCCTAAGATAGGATATGAGCTTAGGAACAAGTGTCTGAGGAATTTAGCTGAAGCTCAAAAGATAGCACTCACTATTGAAAATAATAGGAAAGTTGCAGGAATGATTGTTAAGAGGGATAACCCTAGGGTTCCCCAATACGCTCCTCCAAATAGGCAGGAAAATACATACAAAAATGAAAGGCCAAGGCTACATGACATGCCATATAATAAAATTGGAAGGATGGAAAGCCAGTGATGGATAGGCCAAGGAATAAAGAGACACCCGATCCTTTAAAGAAGAGAGAGGCATATATGGTCGATAATAGTCCTTGGTGCTCAATTTGTGACTTTTCGCATTCCCCAGAGAATTGTATTGTAGCTCAGTCAATACCAAGAAAATACATATCAGAGGATAATAATGAAGAGGACCATAATATCTATTTAAATTCCCACACTCTTCACTTTGTTGAGCAAGGGTATTCATCTTCAGAAGAAGGAGGGTATGAATATGATGTTGATCACTAGAAATACAATGTCCATATGGAAAAACAACAAGTTTTTCTGACCATGAAGAAAGTGATAATGAATAAGGTCCTCCTACTACATCATATCAGACTAATAGGTGCAATATGAGGAGACCGACTGAGGAAGAAATTAAAAGATTGACCATTGCAGCAGTTGAGCAGGCCAAAAGCAAATACTGGTTGAGGAATAGGACAGTGAATGAGAATGAAGGTGTTCCAAGAGGAATATTTTTGAAGAATAAGAAAATTCTCCATGAAGCTTCAAAGAGGACGGATAATAAGCACTCTAATAAAAAAGAAAAAAAGTATGTCCATAAAGAAGAAAACAAAGAATTGCCCAAGGACAAACAAAAGCCAAATCAGACATGCAAAAAGGAGAAAGAGGAGAACAAAGGAGAATCAACAGAGCAAAATAAGATGATCAGAATGAAAGGTGCATCTTTTGATTTCATGCAAGCTTTGTCTCAAGTAAAAATATATATCCCATTACTTGAAATGATGAAGATTAAGGATTATAGGGAAAGTTCTATTCAATTAATGACTAGTGGGAGAAATCAAAATGTAAACCTTGAATATAAAGAGATTCTTGAAATTTCTAATAGGAAGGAAAAGATAAAAGTTCCAAAGGTTTCCCTAAGTGATGCATTGATGAATACACCACAAATAGATCCATTTTTTACTACCCTACTCATAAATGGAAAATTAGTAAGAAATTTCATGATAGATTCAGGTGCTTCTATGAATATTATGTCGGTAGGGGTGATGAAACAACTTGGTATGTGGGTAGATGTTGAGGGTGGTAAATTCTATGCCATGGATAGTAGGCATGTCCTGGTTGTGAGAGTTATGAAAGATGTGGAAGTGAAATTGGAAAATTACCCACAGGTGACTTATAACATTGATATAACTGTGATTGACACACCTCCTCAATTTGGGATGCTTTTGTCAAGACAATGAACTCCAGCAGTTGGAGGCAATGTACAGTTTGATTTATCATATGCTACAATACCAGTCAATGGTGAAGAAGTCATGTTGTATAGAGAATCAAGGATGAATCAGATTATTGAGTATATTCCTCAAGAATAACTCAATTATTTTTGTGATGTGGGTTTAGGGAGTTTCAGAGTGGAACTATCTCAGCCTGAATTTGCAAATACTGACCCAACTGATAAGCATGTTTCTAAAAATCAGCAGGGTGTGTGGAAAATGTATTTTGATGGGGCATGCAACCAAGAAGGAAATGGAGTTGGAGTAGTTTTTATATCACCTAAAGGTGTAACATTCAAATATTCAATTTTGTTAACCTTTGAGTGTACAAACAATGTGGCAGAATATGAGGTTTTATTGATTGGTTTAAATATGGTTGTCAAGCACAAGATTAAATTGCTAACTATCTTGGGAGATTATGAGCTGGTTGTATCATAAATTAGATCAAGATATTCTACAAAGAACAAGAGGTTGAAGAAATATAGAAATTTTGTGTGGGACACAGTGTAATTATTTGATGCTTTCTCAATTGATTGGATAGATCGATCATAAAATTTGATGGTGAATTTTCTAGCTAATGTAGCCTTGAAAAGAGATGATATCACTTTGGCTGGAATATCTCAGGTTGAATTCAAAACAAGACCTACTATCTCTAACAAGATATATAGCTAGTAGATTTTTAATGATGATACTGACCTTTTGAAGTTTCTTCATTGTATAGATCAGTATGAGGCACAAGAGATTGACTTCAATGCTTTTGTGGACGAAGTGGATGGGAAACAAACTGTATTTGGGAAGGAATTTTCGCAGCTTAAAACCAACAAGCTCCCCAAAGGGCTTGTGGCATTGGAAAGAGTGTATGATGGGAGTGATCACTCTCTCATGAAGTAGACATCGGTCAAGAAAGAAGATATTGAAGAAGTAAATCTAGGAATTGAATTAGCACCAAAACGGGTCTACATTGGAAAGAAGATAAGTCCAATCATCAGGGGAATGTTGATTGCATTATTGAGAAAATACAAACATGTGTTTTCTTGGTCTTATGAGGATCTCAAGACATACAGAGAGGACCTTTTCCAGTATGAGGTTCCACTTAAACCAGACTCAAAGCCATCCAGACAAAGTCAAAGGCTTATTAACCCAACTTTGGAACCTAAGATGTAGGAGGAACTGGAAAAACTCGGAGATGGAGGTATTATCAAACCCATTAGGCATTCAACATGGGGCTCAAATCTGGTTCCAGTAAGAAAGAAAAATGGGCATATTGGATTATGTGTAGATTTCATAAATTTGAATGTTGCTTCCCTTAAAGATAATTATCCTCTCCCAAATATGGAGGCAATATTGTACAAAGTAACAGGGTTTGAGCTACTGTCAATGATGGATGGGTTTTCTAGATATAGCCAGGTTAAAGTCAAAGAGTTTGAGCAATACAAGACAACCTTTACTACACCATGGGAAACATATGTTTATGTGAGAATTCCATTCGGTCTCACAAATGCAGGGGCCACTTTTCAAAGGGCCATGGATGTGGCATTTGCAGATCTAATTAATGCTATAATGGTTGTGTACCAAGATGATCTTACTACTTATTCCAAAAGGGCAGAGGATCATGTGGGGCACTTGGAGAAGATATTCATCAAGGCTTTGGAATATGGTATTAGTCTTAATCCTAAAAAATGTCATTTTTCTATTACAGAGGGTAAACTTTTGGGGCATATTGTATCAAAAGATGGGATTAGGAAAGACCCTAAGAGAGTAGAGGCCATAGATAAAATTCACATTCACAAAATTGTTAAAGCAATCCAATCATTTTTTGGTCAAATTAACTTTGTTAGAAGATTTGTATCTAATTTTTTTGAGATTGTTAAACCTATATCCAAGATGTTTTAAAAAGGAGAGAAGTTGGACTGGATTGTTGAAGCCATGGAAGCTTTCATATCTATAAAAAAGAGTTATTAAAGAAGCTCCCATAAAAAATTCCTTGATTTTACTAAACCTTTTCATATATTTTATTTTGCTTCATTTCACACCATAGCAGTTGTTATGTTGTAGAAGAATGATGAAGGTCATGAGTAGCTTGTATCTTTTCTCAGCAAATCTTTGCAGGGGTCAGAATTGAAGTATGACATTATGGAAAAATAGGCCTATGCATTGGTCAAGGCAGCAAAAGATTTCAGACCTTATCTTGTTGGAGCTAAAGTAATTGCCTATGTCCCACATGCAATTGTGAAAAATATCCTGGTATAGACAAAGGTGACAGGAAAAAGATGCAGATGGATTAATAAAATCCAAGAGTTCAATATGGAAATTCAGATTACCAATTTGGTAAGAGAACAAGGTTTGGCCAGGCTGATGGCAGAAACAAACATTGAAGTAAATCAAATCTTCAATATAGAAGGTGAGGAGAATGCGGTTGCAAGTATTGAACATACTTCTTGGTATACAAATGTGATGTATTATCTCAAGCACATGAAATTCCCTGAGGGGTTGAATGATAATCGAAAGATAACTTTGAAGTTGCAAGCTTCTAAGTATGTTTTTATAGAAGGGGGCCTATTTTGGAAGAATAGGGATGGAATATTGTTGTTGTGTCTAGATGAATCCCAACCAAAACATGTCTTGAGAGAGATGCATGAAGGGGTGTGTGCAGGCCATTATTCTGCCAAGACCACTACACATAAGATTCTTAGGGCTAGCTATTACTGGCCTAGGGTGTTTAAAGACTCTTTTGCACATGTGAGGAAATGTGAGGCTTGTCAGAAGTTTTTTAGGGAAATTGAAGTATCAAGGAGCCTTACCACTTAGACGTTTGTAGGTAGAAGCCCCTTTTCACCAATGGGGAATTAACTTCATTGGATAAATATATGAAAGATCAAGTGGAGGATATAGATGGATATTAGTGGCCACATATTATTTTACTAAATGGGTGGAGGCTATCCCAACTAAACAAGTTACAAGCAAGGTGGTGGTGAACTTTCTAATGGAGAACATTATAACTAGATTTGGCACACCAGTAAGATTGATCATAAATAATGGGATGTGTTTTAGATCTGATGAGTTCAAAAACTTCTGCAATACCTATGGCATTACCATTTCGCATGCTGCCCTTTATCATCCACAAGCAAATGGTCAGGTAGAATCAGGTAATAAAATTCTTTTGAAGATTATAAGGAGGTTGTTAGATACAAATAAAAAGGCATGGGACTCAAAATTGAGAATGGTTGTGTGGGAAGATAGGATTACAATGAAAAAGGTGATTGAAAAGTCTCCATTTGAATTGGTGTATGGGACACAAGCCAGGATGCTATTAAATAACCTTTTACCATTTTATAACATTATTTTGCAAGAGGATTTGGATATTTCTGAACTAATGGAGGAAAGAATGGAGCAACTTGCAGAACTTGATGAAGTAATGAGAATGGCCCAGAAGCAGAATGTGAAGTTACAGTCACAAATGAAGTATCTTTTTGATAAAAAAGGCCAAGGAGAATTTTTTTGAAGAAAATGATTTAGTGTTGATGTGGAATGCTCGGTGTTAGGAGAAGGGAAGGCATGACAAGTTTGAAACTTGGTGGTTGGGTCCTTTCGTGATCATTGGAAAACGAGGGGAGGATTCTTATTTCTTGCAGAACATGTCTGGAGAGGAGTAGGAGTTGCCTGTACATGGGCAGTTCCTGAAGCATTTTTTATCTTACGAGGTAACAGAGGATTAAGGAATGCCAGAGCATGGACAATTCTTTATAAACCTCTTTAAACATTCTTTTTTCCATGCACAGTAGTTTAGGAATTTAAAAGAGGCTGGGACTTGGTAGTACATGGACAATCTCAGAGTTCCCTCATTGAACATTGTTTTCTTTTTATGTCTCTTCCTTTTTTATTTTTCCATCCTCCATATTCCATTTCCTTCATCTTTTAATTTCCTCCATCTTTCGTTGCCTTCATTTTCATATCCTTTGGTGTCTTGGTCTGCTCTCCTAGTGAAATTTTGGTTTCTTGTAGTGATTGGTAAATCACTCATCCCCAACAGGAGCCGCTATTAGAACTAGAATTTTCATAAACAATTCTATGGGCTTTTTCCCATTTGGACTCACTATTTTCCTATCTTTTTCTTGAAAATCATTTTTCTGCCTTCTACAATGCTAAAGTTGCCTTTTACTACCATACCAATGCCATATTTTCACCCTTCACGGCCTTTAATTTACACCTCCTTACCGCAACCCTTTGCAAAATAGCTCGTGGTATCGCAGTCAAGGCATTGAACATTATTCCCTTTTATTGCTACACCGTGCATAGTTCAATCTGTACCCAAGGTGGAGCAGTGAGAAAGGACATCGAAGAACCAAATGTCATACCTCAGAGGGACAAAACAAAGCATGCGGTTGTGTGGTGTATAAGAAGATAACCGCTATACTGCAGAGTTTCGATAAAGAGCCTGCGGTAGAGCAGTGGAAAATCAGAGAAGATGTTATTGCAATATCGATCCAGGGAGAAATGATGACCGCACTAGAGCAATAGGAAGAGAAGACTGTGATAGATAAAAAAATGTACAGTGTAAGGACAAAGTGGAGCCTGCAGTAGCACGGTAGACAGTGAAGGTGGTAGTCAGGATAAGCCACTGCGGTACCATGGGGAGGTGATGGAGAGGTTGAGGTAATGTGGTAAGGAGAGCTAGGCATCACCGCAGAACCATGGGGAGCAAACAAGTAGACCACGGTAGATTAGTAGATGGTGGAGCAACGTGAAGTGTTACCTCAATATTGCAACGACTAAAATGATGGTGCATGGTAGCACGGTAAACTAGTTGTTTCGGTTGCGACAATTTTGATGGTTATTTTCAATTGTGAAATGACGCAACTCTTGGCCTCTCATGAGAATGTGAATAGTCATAAACCAAAAGGTGTGGGAAAGTTCTCTAAAGTGTATAAAAGCAAGAGTTCGATGCAGAATAAAAGTTTCGAAGGGAGAACAGTAGTTAGAATAGAATAAATTTTTAGATCTTTATGTTGTGAGGAGCAGGATGCATGTATAAAACTTGAAGAAGTCAGTAAAGATGTTAGATTTTGTTGCCTAATTTTGGTATCAACTATTTGTCAGAATTATCCAGTTATTTGGTTGTCTCCATTTTGATGCTTCTCTGTTATTTAAACTGGTATATCAAGTGTATATACAGTTTATCACTGCACATTTATTGTATTTTTTTGATATGGTTGATTGGTTCTTTCCAGTAAAGATTAAATCCTTTTAGTCAGTCACAGTAATTTTTGAAGTGTTATTTGGATTATCAAGTAGAACCATATAATTAGGGTTGTCAATCTATCTCGAGTAGATTTTATCAGCCATTTACATGCATGTTTATACAAGTTATAAACTTATATCATTGTGTCAAACAATTTGAGTTATTGCCATTATAGGTCACATTTTTTATGTCTTCATTGGACTCCATGTACCCAATAAGACACTGGTCTCACCTATTTCAATTCACTAAGTTTCACTAAGTTTCATTAAATCATTTTCTTTAGAATTCCATATTTGTTAATTGAACATATTGCTTATACAATTTATACCAAATTAAGATTATATCTTTACACTCCCAATTGCCATTGTGGATAGATTGATCAAGTGGGAAACATATTTCAAATCTGCATCATTCACATAGGTACACCCGCCTAGGTTTAGCAGAGCCTAAAGAGTAGAAGGTTCAATTACATTAATTTCCCTTGTATGTTAGCCAAAAACGTTGTAAGATCTTGGCAACCTGTTATGGTTCAAACCTGCATTTTTGAGTCCTAACACACATCATAGTAAAGGATGACTTACCAATTACCAAAACTATGGCTTGACTCAACCATTTGATTGTGAGTGTGTGTAAGCTCAGTAAGGTTCATGTAGGGTTACTCGACCAATCACTTCTCTTGAAAGATACTTCCCCTCCCTTTTGAAGGATTGAACCTCTCCCTATAACTAGCTTAGTACAAAACCAAGGTATTTAGGTGTTCATAGTTAATCCATTTGCATCATAGCACCTTTGTATCAACAAAGAATTTCCCTAATTCAAAAAATATTCATTCTTTTGAAATCAATAACATCTTATTGTATATTCACATATTTCATTTACCTAAGAAACATATGGAAGTCACAATTTATATTTATCAACATATTTACCTGTGAAGGTAAAAGCAACTTAGTAATGATGAAATGGGGTGTGACATACTTCCCCCCTTGTGAATCATCATCCCCAATGATTTAAAGAACTTTAACATATGGATAAAGTCAAATAAAGTTTTTACTTACCACTTCCAAAACATGTAAGAATTTATAAAATAATCTTCTGTCATAACACCACTCCTTGCAATCTCATCCTTCCTAGACTTTACATTGAGTGACTCTTGCTAACGCATAGGGAGAAACCAATATGCTTCACAAATACTTTCTCTCTCAAAGAGCTTATGCATTGTAATCACAATACCTCTTGTACATCTTAAGTACAATAATAATTGTTTAACACATGAAACCTAGACCAAAATTTTTGGAAGACACATTCTCATTGGCTAATGAATTTATCCTTAGTGTAATCCAAATAGAAAAGGAATTTTGGTGCATTGTGCACTACACCATGGGTCCCATCCTTCCCTTTGGTGTTTACACCTTAAGAAAACTTAGAAGTCAAGTCCTTCCATCACTTACACATCTATTTTCTTTAAGTAGAAAATTAATGTTCTTGACTACTGTCCATCTTGAGTATAAAATTACTCTTGAACACTTTTCAGTTCCGAACATATAACAATACTACTTCATATTTCTAGCTTTGTATCAACAAATTTCTTTGATCATTTTGATCTCTTATTCCTTTTTGACAACCTTTCTGGTCTAAGGTTATCTCTATTTCTTAGCCTATTCCAGCCTAATAGAGATTCAACCTTTCTTCCATATAATGGACCAAATTTCAATGATGGAAATTTCATATAAGTATTCTTCAAATCCTCTAAGATTTAATCGATCACTTTTTCCTATCCAACTATAATAATATATTGAGTATTCGTCCAATTTAATTTCTCATGATATGATCATGGTTTACGCACAACCTTATCATTATTTGCTTGTTCTCATCTAAGATAACTTTCTCAAGGACACTAAGCAATTGCTTCACATAATATATTGTTTAGGACTGAAATCCTATAAATCAAAATTTCCAACCAACGTTGGTTAGCTTGGTGATTTTCTCCACCATTACATTATGTCAGTTCCATCGACATAAAAAGATTAGACTATTCCAATGGTCTACCACTTCCTCACTAGAATCTTACCGAAGTATACACGTCATGCCGATGATGACATCTTGTCTTCATTTCCTAGCATACTGGACAATAAATTGCTACATACCTTGCAATATCATACTCTATCTCTTCCATATTATAATGGTTCCTCATCCAACAAATAATTTTTTCATTCCTATGTCCTAACTATGACATCAATTTACCTCATCTCATTCCTTAATCTCTAAGAATTTTGGGCACATAGGTTCTTTTCCATCTCATATTAGCCTATTCTGACTAAATGAAAACTTATTTCATGTACTCATGTCACATTTAATTTTCAACTTTAATGGATAGACAATTTGGAGAGATAAGTATCCTTTATCTTAGGACATCCATACTTTGGATTTATTTTTTCCTTTGATCATTTATAAAGATGTAATTTGATTTTCAGCTCAATATAAATTTTCTATGAGTATCTTCTATTAATTCAGGTAACAATTCTCGTTCAGTTATGTTGGTTCCCAAAGGATATCAAATTTAATTACATACCTAATTACCAAACATGAATGTTTCTCAATGACTCAAAATCATGAGTATTTAGATCTTTCCTTACCTATTCCATAGACAATGATCTTGTCTTTCATGAACATACTACCTATCCTTTTCTAAGGCATCAATGATAATAGCAATTGATCATACAATCAAATATATATATATATATATATATATATATATATATATATATATATATATATATATATATATATATATATATATATATATATATATATAAAGTATTAAGTGATAAATATTCCTTTCTCATTGGTCATAATCCTTGACCTTTAATTATCTTTCTCCAATAGTTTTGATACCTTATCCTTGAGGTCATGGAATATAAACACTGATTGAAATCATGACTTATGAAGAAATCAAAAGTTCTTCCTAATCGAAAGTACATTGATGATCTTCATTGGGTGGGGTACTTTATCTGAGTCTATCTACTCTCCTTCCCCCCTTAGTCTTTCCATGATATTCGATCAACTCAAGGTTGAACTCTTAGCAACCATTTGCTTTCTTGAATTGATTTATCATTCCTTGTTGTTGGCCTTTGATTGATTTTTTTTCTTTCCTTACTTACCCTCCATGGTATACTTATTCCCAAAATTGGATTCATTATTGATCTCTAATCTCATAGATTCAACAATTGGATCGTCAATAAAGAGATCTAATGAATAATCAACAAATTTACAAACTAAGAGACACTCTAATATTCCAATTCTCTTTTCCATGTATACCAATATCCTTTTTTTGGAGGAATATCTATATCCACAAAGCCTCTTTTGTTGATGTGTCTTCAACTTAGAGCATTTTTTCCTTACTAATTATGTAGATTTGACACATAGTGTCACTCCATACTCCATTTCCTTTTGAAACCTATAAACATAGTTTTACTTAAGTTGGTGAGTTCAATTTACACTTCCACCAAACTATGTACTACTCGAACCTTTTTCATGCCAATCTAATTTATCTTTCTAGGTTTCCTTCTCACAATTACCTTTCCAAGTGACCCATAACCTTAAACACTCTAAAGTTACTTGATTTTTTTTTCACATCTGAATCAAAACTCTAAATTGATCTTGACAATTTTGGTTGGTGAAACCATGTCCACTTCATTGATTGCTCATTTTCTGACCATTTTGGTCTCTACCCTTTTTCTAAGTTACTAACTTCTTAATTGTACACAAGATCTTTATTCAAAATCAAATTTTATCAAGGGTTATAATCCAACCTCTTGGATACCTCCTTTGTTGATACAAAACATTGAATTTCTACTTCGATTGAAGTTTTCAATTTATGCCACTAATGCATACACATAGATTCATAATATTCTTAATAAATTCATCAATCCTTACCTTTTCACAACTATATATTTCTTTCAATAAGGGGGTTATTTCAATTCTTCCTATCCCCTTAGAGTCCTTTAATGATTTTGTAGGATGAAGGTAGCCATCAATAAACCTCCATAACCTTTATACTAAACCTGGTCACACAATCTTCCACAATCCAAGGTTGCCTCTTATTGAGTTGTTGACTTAGGATTTTCCAATTCCAAGGATGACTCTTTCCTAATCCCAACTTTAACGAGTTTTTAGGAATCACATCTTCCCTTTTCATTTCCCTTTAATCTTTCTTCTTTCCATCTGAGCATAAGAACTTTTCAACCTTTAAATTCCAATAAGCTTTACATTTAACTTACGTAATGATCCCATAGGCTCCAAAGATGAACCTGATAGCTCTAATACCACATGTAACAACCCCCGTGTTCTGCTCAGTAAAATTTTCAATGTTTTCACCTCAAATGAATGATCAATGATGTTATAACATAGCAATAAATTAATTTATTTTTGTATATAATGTAAATTACATGCACATTTGAAATAAACACTATGCCAAACTTCCATTGCATTTCATTGTAATTTCACAAATATTTCCATAACATATATATTTCATATTGGATAAACTCAAGTTTATTATTCATGATTACATTCTTCCATATAAATGGGTACATGATACATACATAGCCCCTCTGAGCTTCATTTGGCAAAAAATATACAAACTGGTCCTGATGTCGCCACATTGGTGCATACATTCTAGATGACTTTGTTCCTTGGTGCATACACTCTAGTTGTCCCCAATACTAGTGCAAACATCCACAAACCTCGATCATCAATTGATGAGGATAATCATCACTCAAACACTTTTCCACCAACCACGGACTCAAATGTGGTCTGCCGCAAATCTATCATCTGATAGATGGCCTTACCCTTCGATGAAGAGATTGGTTAGTAAACCCCATAAAAATAGCCTATTTGAGCTTAGTGTTGTGCCCTACATAACTATAAATTGTAGACACTACAATCCTAAACTAGCATTCATAAAAGGAACACAATGGATTAACAGTGCAACCAATGGAAAATTGCACTACTTTGGCCAATGTATTCTCACCCAGTATTTTGAGTGACAATCATACTATTCACATACACTACCATAGCTTAGTTCAGACTATGACCATTCATATAATATGCTTAGGTAATTTCCTTCGATAAGTAATCATTAACCTCTGAAATAATCTATTCCCCTTTTCCCAAAACACAATGGTATTTCTACCTATAAATCATAAGCATAAGTTATCCCCTTCAATGAACATTCTAATCCCAGGCATAATATATGACATTTTTTAATCTATAAATTAAAATTTCATAAACAACTTAACAAGCTATTCCCTTTAATGGATAGCCTAGTCCCATGAATAACTTTAAAATCTAAAGTATAGCTACATAAGCTTCATCTTATCATAGAATAAATACTCATAAATAACTGACTCCATCCAATAATATACCATGTCAATAAGAGATTCTCATCAAGATTGTAATCTCATTTAATAAATGACCTCAATCAAAGAATATTCATCTCAATAAATGATTCCATTCAAGAGTGTAATCTCCTTAGTAAAAATGATTATTCAAGAGTAGAATCTTCTTAACAATATGAATTCATATCAAGAGTATAAAACAACCAATTGGGTAACAACTCTAACTCAATAGGTAATCCCACCTATGGATCCAAGCATATAGTATTTCATAAACTCAAGTTATCTACTTAACCACATAGGTGAGTCTCAACCTTGATATACTCTAATTCCGGATAAATCTATAATCAATAATCAGTCTGATTGTGTAGGTTAATCTAAACCTATGTGCTTTAAAATATGCTCAACTACATAACCCATCCAAGTAGGTTATTCTCAACCTATTGATTTCAATAGGTGATCAAGTAAGTATTCCAACCTAGTAGGTAATTCTTAACCTATGGCTTCATTCATTAATCAAAGATACTTCTCGACCCAAATAGGTTACTCTCAACCTAGGGTTTCATTTAGTAGTAACATAATGATCAAGTGATTATACAAGTATAGATTAGCAATATGATGTCTCATCCTATCATATATTTCATTCTATCACTCTTGATGTATTACTAAACCTTATGATTCCTAAGGTTTCCTAGCATTATCAGCTAACAATGGCTCGAGTCACTTCATGACATTTATACATTTCACAAATTATACATGTAGTGTAACTATCTATGGATATAAATAACATCTGAGTTCCCATATAGGGTATAAAAGAGTATTAAATCCCTTAATCTATTCACACTTTCACCAAATCTAGTATTTTATACTATTGATAAACAATCACTCCTTACTATGGAGTATGTAAAAAACCCACAAGGAAATCATAACATTCATGATTCTTTCCCTTTCTATAAGCAAGTAGATCTTTAATCTATTTCAAGCAATCTACTGTGTTTCCAAATAAAAAACACACAAGGAAATCAATCTTTCAAATAAAAGATAAAACATGAAGAAAATAGAATCTCATGCTTGATAAACACTTATTCCAATTGACCCACTGGATCTTCAAGCTTAGCCTTCTCTTAGAATCAACTTAGAAAAAAACCCTCTCAATTTCTCTCACTAAAATAAGAATTCTCTCAATAGAAAATACAACAAAATGGAGCAGCATAATGATGCAAAGAAGAATTGTATCCAAATGAGGTGAGAATACCTCATATTTAAATCCAAAAACCAACATCTTTAGCCTACAAACAAGGCTTAAGCTATGACACTTCTCAACAATATACCATCGACTCAACTTAACAAAGAAAAGGTGGAAGACTCCTATCACAATACTCATCAAAAATATATAGCAGGTTGATCCTATGCTTGCCAACAACAATTTGACCATTTCATAAAGCACATGCTTCATTCAATAAATCAACTTCCAAGTTTATAAGACTTTTAAGAAAACAAAAAATTCATATTATTGTGCCATATGTTCAACACATTTCATATTCATATGCTTGTTGTTTAAAACAATGAATAAGTTAGAGTCCTCATGGCTGCGTATTAAATAGTCGACTTGGTCATAGACCTGGAAATCAACACCTATTAACGAATCAACCTTCATATTAAAAGCTTTGTTAGTGCTTTGAATCAGCATGCCTCTTAATATAGTTCACAACATTTCATTCCATGTGTTCAATAATCTTACACAACATATATACTATTTATGTTTTCCATTGACTATTATCTATATGGATATATGTGGTTTCATTACTTAGCATTGCACTGCTAAATATAATGTTATATTCATATTAAATCGACCATGGCATTTATACTTTGAATTGGCCATTATCAAAAAATATATATTTGTATATATTCTTTGAAAATTAAGTTTGTCAAAATATTCCACTTGATATTCAAATGAATAAGATCAAGTTAACATTTCATATACAATAGAATTTTTTTTAGATATGTGTGTGTGTGTGTATCTATATACATTTATGCGTACATATACATATATTGACATACTTGTATGAACATTCTCATTTGTCAACACATACACGTATGTCAACATATGTATATATGTATATATCTCATATATATACATCTGATTACATAATCAAACACATAAACAATTTCTATCTTATTGATAGGCATATATACATGTGATGTATATATATATATAGATACATACATACATTTCTCATTGTACTCACGATATCACTATGCCCATAAGCAACCCATCCATAAGTGTGCATAGGTACATCTACCTATGTAATCTCATGTGCATGTTCCTTTATGTGTATGGGTTATCATCGACATGCATATGCATAAATATATATACATTCTATATATATATATATATATTATCAATCAAGTATAGTAATATGAAGAACTCATAAACACCAAACACATAAACAAAATCCAAGAATTGTCTTAACAAAAATCAAGATCCTTCCTAATACAAACACATCATACTAAAGGATGACTTGCCAATTCCCAAAACTATGACTTGAATCAACCATTCTATTATGAGTGTGTGTAAGCTCAATAAGGTTTCATTTAGGATTACCTAACCAATCACTTCTCCTGAGTGATACTTCCTCTCCCTTTCGGAGGATTGAACTTGTCCCTACAACTAGCTTAGTACAACACCAAGGTAGTTAGACGTTCATAGTTAATCCATTTTCATCATAAAACATTTGTATCAACAAAGCATTCCACTAATTTAAAACATATTCATTATTTTGAAATCATTAACATCTTATTGCATATTCACATATTTATTTTGTCTAAGAAACATATGGAAGTCAAAATTTACATTTATCAACATATTTACCTGTGAAAGTAAAAGTAAAAGTAACTTAGTAATGATGAAATGGGGTGTGACACTTCCTAGCCTAGAAAATTGGCTCAAAGACTAACCCTTTAAATTTAAAATGAGCTAATATTTATAGTCTTATTTATGGTGTCCAACAATTCATAAGGACCTTGGGAGGGCATGGAACCTACAAATGTGGCATGTGGGAGTTTTTAAAGTCCATGGGACTTTTAAAATGAGTAGTAAAGATCTATTGCATCTATTGAAGAGGTGGATAAAACTTCATCAATGACAACATGGTCGCCATACCCAAGTAATATTATATTAATGTGAAATCACACCATTAGGTTTAAATACATGTATTTGGGAGAGGAGATGTTTTGGTGGTTGTAGGGTCAAATAAAATGTGAATGAAGTGATGAGAAAGTTGTTTCCAGGTAGGTGAAATGCCTTGTCAAGGATTTCAAGAGCACAATAAGCCCTAGTATGAAATTTATACACTCAAGTGCCTAGTGAGGGTTTGGTTCCAAAGGAGGAGCCTAAGAACTTATTCTTGAGAGGTTAAGTGAAAAAGTAGATTAGAAACTAAGACGTGGGAGTAAATTGGATTTGGATATACTAGAGAGAGTTAGGTGTCGAGGTTTAGGAAAAACTTGTCACTTGGGAAATTGGTGAGAAGAAATCCATTAGGGATAAGGTCTAGAACATATATGGGATTAGGAAGAAAAGAGGAACAATCAATGATCAAGTCTTGGGAGGTACCAAGGAATTGAGAATCAAGGAAGTTATATTGGGTCATGGGGTCAGGGAAAGAAGTGAAATTGGAAGTTAAGAAGAGGTCCAAGGGTGAAGGGTTCCCTTGAGGGTCTATGGTTTGATGGGATATGGATATTAGGCTTTAGGGTTGCAAAGGGAATTGCGAGAGGTTTGGGAGGCCGAAAGGACCTATAACCTGGGGAAGAAGTTCAAATCTTCCCAAAATCCTTGAAGGTTTGGGGTTTGTGAAGGGCTATGAGAGTTGGGAAGAATATGAAAAAGAGGAATATTAGGTTAGGATTCCAAGAGGGATGTAGAGTTTGGTGAATTAGAAATGATGACATTGTGCCATGATTTAGGGTCCTCCTAGAGGTATAGACTCTGGGGGGACATGGACAAAGGGATAGGGGGAATCCTAGTCTTGAGGTTTTTGGGAGTTCCAAAACTTTGAGAAAGTGAATGGGGCACACAAGAACTATGGTGAACCTTAGGACCTAGTCTGTTAGACACAAGTCCATTTACAATCTTGGGGCTTGAGGAGAGAAGAATAAGAGCATGGAAAGAGGTAAGGGTCGGGGTTTTGAGGGAACCTAGAATCTCAAGACCTAGAGTAAAAGTGCATAGATCCTAAATACACTCACAAACCTACATCTCAAGAAAGAACAAAAGCCGTAGAAACACCAACACATTTGAAAATTTTGTTGAACATGTAACCAAAATAGGGTGAGCCACATGAAATTTCTTGAATTTGTTATCAATAGTGGGTAAATAAGGCAAGGGTGATGAAGGGAACACAAACATAGCCAAATTATGCAATTTAAGAGGCCAAAAAATCTATTCTCTAACACTCACCACCTTTGGTTCCTCATTTTTGGAGGCTTTCTTTTTACACCTTGAATTTCTAGGCTTTGTTCTATCCATACAATGCCCATTTTGGTAATTTTTTGAAATTATCTATTTTTTGATGGATGCACAATAACAAGGATGGTTTTCACATTTGATGCCCCATTTTTTTGAAAATTGTAGTTTATTAGATATTTAGATATAAAGTTCCCATTTTTTAAGCTTTGAAGGTCCATAACATGAGCATATAGACTCATTTTTGGGTCCCTTATTTCAAAAGATTTTTTTTGTATGATTTAAAGTGTTGGGGTCACTTTGTTCTCATTGTGAGTGTACTCTTTATTTCAACATTATGGTTGTTAGAATTTTTTTTTCCTTAGGCTTAAAATGACCTTCATTAGATTTCCCATGATCATTCAAATCAATATAGTCTTAGTTTCAAACTAGTTTGGATAAGTCTCCAAAGTTTTAAAACCTTGTTAAGTATTTGTTCATGTAGCATGAGCTTTGAGTCATTTTTATTGACCTAAAAAAATGTTAAGAGACTTATTTTTCCAAAAGCTACATGCAAAATTTGTTTGGAGGGAAGCCTTTGTAGTGAAAATTTTGAGTTTTCTGACTAAGTCAACTTAATAAGGGTTTTGGCTGTGTTGATTCATTTCACCCCAAGAGCTTATGTAGGCTACTATGATGGCTAGAATAGTTAGGAGGCAACATGTAGAGATAAAAACTCCTGGAAGTTATATTAGGACTCCTGAAGATCATCGGGTTTTAACCATGCAAGAGCATGCAAAGGTATACGCTAGTCTCATTTTTGAACGAGTAAGGTTTATCACTTTGTTGAAACCCTTGTATCATCATTGTTATAAGAGAATGTCGTATGGAATGTGTTTACATAATGATCTGACCTTTTTTCTTCTAGATAAGTTCAAATGGAGGGTTTCATGAGCTATGCATAGTAAAAAAGAAACAAGATTTCCTATGACAGTCATGAGTCATGAAATCTCTCATCATAGTTTATGCAGAGTAAGAGACTATTTTTGTGAGTTTCAAAATGTTTTGAATGCTCATAACTTATTACAAGAACCTTGTAGGAATAATGAAACCCTCATCATGGAAGGTTTTCCTCTTTCATATGCTTCCAAAATATGACAGTTATAAAGGTTAGTAAGATAGTGCAGGTTTCTCGTGTAAGGATATGACAACCTTAAAAGTTATATGAATTACATGATAGAGATATAAGGTTGTAAAGAGGATTCTGATTAT
This sequence comes from Sequoiadendron giganteum, assembly GCA_007115665.2. Lineage (NCBI taxonomy): Eukaryota > Viridiplantae > Streptophyta > Pinopsida > Cupressales > Cupressaceae > Sequoiadendron > Sequoiadendron giganteum. Next base: position 141,426,562 of record CM021109.1, on the reverse strand, counting down.
ATTTGGTACAAAGATTCCACTATAATTTCTGCAAGAGCTTATAGAAATATATGCCATGACATACTTGACAAAAGATGAATTGAAATTCACATATTTTGAGTTCCTTTTGCATACATTCCATCAACTTTCTCACAAGACCCATATACTAAGGACTAAGACTCTGGACCTATTAAGACAGGGTTTAAAGAGCTGAGATACTTTTAAGATAGTCTAGAATCCATGAATGAGACAAATGAATTATTATAAATACTTGATTACTAAGGACAATCATCATCCAAAGGCAACCTCTAGAGCCCAAAGGACAATTGATTTTTCATGATAGTCATAACATGATACATAAGTGATAGTCAATAAGAAGGCCATAAATCTTGGAATCCAAGCTAGTGGAAACTAAGTTCAGTTCATTACCTATTACAACCACCTACATTTATAGTGCATAAACAAGTCTATGCATGAAGGTAGTGCCATAGAATCATTATAAATCCAAGGATAGATTACAACATTTGTTAGTAGCCATAAAAATATATTTTAAGAAAGGGTAGTTATGTTCATATACCCTAGGAACCTCATAAATAATAGTAAAGGAAATGATCGTGAAAAAATCATGTTGCTAGTAAAGTTCATGAGATATGAAGGTAGGGCTTAGAGAGAAAGACCACAGTGCAATCCTATCTCTAAAGGAAAATGGATCCTTGAAAAATGCAAGGAAAATCCATGAAAAGTTAATAGAGGGCAGCTTGAATGCATGTATGTGATTGAGTCAAGTGTTTCAAGAGACGGTGTAGTTACAGTATTTTTTCTCAGAGGATAGTTACATGAATCAATAGAGGATAGAGTCTTAGTATGCAAAGAATCCACAAAAGTATGTGCATGATACCTAAAGACTGTGTAAGAAATATCTCAAAGAAATAAAGTTACAAGAAGCATTTGACAAGAATTTACATTCAAATGCCCAAGTACAAATCTTGATCAAGAAAATAAGTGTTTTTGAGGGTCAATAATGGTCAATAATGGTACAAAGATACATGCAGTCCAAAGATCTCAGGGTATAAAAGACAAAAGTGTCTTTGTCTAAATTTGAGTTGGAATCCTTGATGATAATATAACCCTAGATGGAAGCTCAAACCAAAAGGGACAGACCAAAGATGATTGTCCAAAAGATTCAACCCAAGGACGAAAGGATAATGGCAGTTCTATTAAACCAAAGTAAAAAGACAACCAATACAAGGGGGTTTACATTATCCTCAAATGATGGTGTCACCAAAGAGGAACTACTATAGTATAGTCTAAAAGACAACCAATGCCAAATATATAGTCAAACCATAGATATTCAAATACCAAGAAAGAACAAGAGGATAGTCATGTAGACTATAGAAGGACAGTGCTAAAATTCCATAGTGCAGTCTCATGTTCAAAGGTTAGGGTTCACATGTCAAATATGGTTTAGAAAAATGGCTTCTAGTCTAAGAGCAACAATTGTGGCTACGGTATCAAAAGGATGGCATGCAAGGGCAACACAAGATCATGAAATTGTATAGTAATCCATATAGAATGGTTGTAAAAAACTCATATGATGTAACTCCTTATGGCATGCAAAAGAGGTCTCAATTCAACATAAATTCAAGGACATATAATCAAAGACCAGTTATAACAAGGCAAGGTTTGAAGATGAATACAAGGGAGACTTCCCACTTCAAAGAATGACTAAAGGTTATGGTCATGATAGTTAAAAGACAATAATAGATCCTAAAGGTAGTCTTCAATGAGAAAACCTACAAGACAACAGTCAATGGTTTTCAAGAATACCAATGACAGCCAACGAAGACACAGGGGCAAGGACACCATAACAGATAAAAGAGGATAAGATAAACATGATGACAAGGCCCCTATCAAAACCCTTCATGGAAAACATGGTGAATAATGCCTAGAGAACTGTCAAGATTAAACACAAAGCATAAGAGCTATAATAGACAATTCCTAAGTTGGTAGAAAGAAGTTGATAGAGCAAGAGGCTACTATGAGAGAATCTTGCACAATAAAGGGTTTAATGAATTACAAGGCAGGGTTGTAGTAACAAAAGGGATGACAATTTCACGAGGACAGTCAATGAGCACAGTGAGAAACATATTACACCTTTGAGTTAATGAAATAGAGATGTTTTGGAATGAATCTCATGAGTTGTAGTCTCACATAATGCATAAAGTGCACATTATCCATTTTTCCTTATGGTCACCTTGTCAACATGAAATGGTGAAAGGACAGTCTCATAAAGTCATGGAAACAATAGGTATTATTATATTTTTTGATCCTTGTGATGTTAACTCTTGTTGTTAAGACAATATGGAAGTTTGAAACCCTTTTTGACAAATCCATGAAGCCACAATGAACAATAAAAGTCTTTGTTAAAGTTTGAAGGGGTTAATCATGATTCAAAAGGGAAGTTTGTTATGCTCCAAACCTTCACGTGGTAAAGTTTTAGGTTTAGTAAAGGCAAGACAAGGATGTGTGGAAAAATAAAAAGGAGACAAAATTTCTTCTCACATGTGCCCTTAAAACATACAACTATGGCTATTGTAGTAGTTGGAGAGTTGGAAGTTACTTATTGTTTTTCCCAAGCATCTAGGGATAGTTTGGTAAGTTGTGAAATAGACGGAAAGAATATAGAGCAGTTTGACCCACTTTGGAGCATCTCCAAGAATCTAGGAACTATTCAAAGAGCTTTTGATGGATGGATAAGGTCAAAACAACAATATTCCTTCATTCAGCCACCTGCAATCAATATTTTAAGTGCTAAAAGGAAAGGACAAATTAGTTGGATGTCCAAGGAGGTTTGACCCAACAAACTAAAGCAAACACATGTCATTCACTAGTCAAAAAAGGTTTCTAATATACAATGAGCTTTTGAACAACACAAAAGGAAGGCCTAGGGACAAATTAATTTTTTTTTTGGCTATTTTGGGCTTTGTATTGTAACCTTTGAAGGTTCTTTCTAGTAGGAATAATCATTGTAACTCATTTTCAAACTTGTATGTAGTTTGTAAGTATTTCTTATCAATAAAGATAAGTTGTTTTACCTTCTTAGAGTTATTTCATTGTGAAAATTTATTCAAGATGGTTGATGTACTCTTGTGGTGATGTTTTTTCCCCTTGATTTTTATCACATCTTCATTGCCTTTGTGAAGAAAGTATGTATTTTTGCAGGTCATGACTTGTCTTTAACTAGATAAAGATAGATTTTAAATTATGACAACATTTTTAGTTTCTTCTAAACACTATCCTTGACATATTGAACCTAGTTATGAAACACTTTTACAAAGACATGAAATTTTGAGTTGTGTATGTTATGGTTTAAGCTCTTGATCATATTGTGTGTCCAAACAACAGTATAAGTTTTTGAAATCAATTTGGTGCATCACCTTATTAGTTTCAGGTTTCATTTCATGTTTCCTTGACCCCTTTCCTTGGTATGCAGTATTAGTATAAGTTAAAATAGGTGAGTATCAAGGGAACCAACCCTCTCTTGAGATTCACTCTAAGTTATTGGCAACCCATAGGCCTTGGAGTGTTTCCTTGTTTCACTGGATTGTTGAGTCAAGAACTTGACAAGGGTGCAAATCCTAGTGACAACAATGATCCCTTTTAGAGATTGTAATATCCTATGAAACACAAAATGCATTGTAAATATATATATATGTATATATATCCTAGTGACAACAATGATCCCTTTTAGAGATTGTAATATCCTATGAAACACAAAATACATTGTAAATGTATATATATATATATATATATAGATAGATAGATAGATAGATAGATATATTAAAGTGGCATCTTACATACTAGTCTAGTGGGTTCCTACATTATTTAAGAATTGGGGGTGTACTTAGATGGTTGCATTTTCCCTTTTGCATTCACTATTATAATTTTGACACCTTATAACTAATTTTCTTGGAAAACAAAGATCAATATGTTACTAAGGGCTAAGAGGTTATACATAATACCTCAAGGTAAGAGAGTTGAACCTAAGTGAGAGGTGGATAAAATAAAATTTCTTAACAAACGTCATGAAGCTTTAGGCTTCCTATATCTACTTGTGATTGTTCAATTTTCTCTTTCATATATAAGAATTATGATCTTTTAATGAAAAATCTAGAATAAAATACAAACCTTGTTTGGTCATATAGATGAGTTTAGATGTCACCAATTGGAGAACAATGTACTAAGTCTTAATCCAAGTAGTTTTACAACATTTAGGATTTCATCACATAACATAGTCGAAAGACTATAAGATTGAAAAGAAGGAATATTAGTTGTTATTGAGAATGTTTTTTAAACTTAGACCTAATTGTTCAAAGATCATTTTTGTTTTCTATGTTATTAAAACTTCCCTAGGAATAGAGTTTAAAATGCACTCATTCGATGCATGTGCATATGCATTAACAAGAGAGAAAGACAGAGTAATAAAGATGGGCATAGTAAAATCTTGTAAGTCTCAAGTTTTGTTGGCAAGTCAAAGCACTATACATAAGATAGATTATTGAAATTCCAAAGTTATAACATTAGTTTGAATCCAATTTAGTAAGGCCTACTCTTTCATCAACAAAAGAGAGGGTTAAGTGTGACTATGTTGCTAAAAATAGAACACAAAGTATCTAAGTGCATGATGAAGTAGATTTATTGGCTGATGAGTCTTATCAAGAAGAAGAATATTGACATTCCCTACTCCTCTAGGGTTCTTCTACATCTCTTGATTAGTCATAAAAGGGAAAGGGCAAGGCATTTGTTGGAATTGCAACTTCTAGTTCAAGGGCATGGATTATTAATTACTATAAAAATCATGACTTAAAAACAAGATTATAAAGCAATCTTTCTTAATGTTAATGATTATTGTGTTCACAATTAAATATCTTTGAAATCATCATAAATGTTAATAAATTAAAATATCTTTAAAGATGCTTCTATCGTATAAAATTATAAAAAATCTCTTAAATTATCATAGTGATGAAATTTTTGAGAACTAGTAATGACACCTACATATACTATAAAATGATCAATAAACATAAATATTTATAGTGCTTTTGGTTAAGTACTATATATATAATTCTTAGAATAATAGAGATGTACAATATTTGGTGTTAAGACTATAAATATTTGTGCCTATCAACCACTTGATTGCTTCTTTAATTTAAACTATATACCTAACCCATACATTACAATTCTTTGATTCTAACTATCTCAATATCTTATTTTCATTTATTAATTATGTAAGTACATGATTTAATATAAGTTTCTAAATAATATAATACCTACTTTTCATATAATTTTATTGGCTTTTCAATATGATTTGGTTTTCTATTAAGCTTTGATTTTTTTGGTTTCACTTTCCTATTTTTTTTTTAGGCTTTGTATGCAATCGATTATTTATTTTGTTCATCTTACTTGTGAATCAATAATATCATTTGAAATAAGCAGCATTTATAGAACGTTGTATCCAAACATAAAAGACCTCAATAACAGAGACTTAAACAAAAAAGAAACCAAAACTAAAGACCATATTGCAGGCCAATGATATCAAACTAACAACAACATCTCAATAGAATAACTTTTTGAAAATTAAAACAAAAACATAAAAAAATATCCTACTTAGGAAGATTTTCCCAGTCCTCTAAAGCTCTCTAATATTACTTTAATGGACTGTGAAAATAGTTAAATACCATACCTTTAATAGGATGTATGTATTACTGACATAGTAGAACAAGATTCTCAAAACACAATTTATTTAGAACATTTTTGGTGTTGCTAATTCTTCATAAGCCTTTATTCATCTACCTCAAGTGCAAATGCTCTGCCCTGCAAAGCCTTTTCTTTCACACAGGTTTTGCAGTGCAAATTTAATACACATACAAACATTTATGTTGCTTTAATTCAGTGGAGAGTAATGTAAGGGGGAGTTTCTGAATTCATCCAGCTAAATTGCGAATGCTCTGTCCTGTGTCGATCTCCAGCTGCAGCAGCTACAGGAAAAATGGCCTCAATTTCACTCATGTCTTCTGCAGTCAGATTTACAGAGAGAGAGAAAATATTGTTGTCCAGGTTCTTAATCTTGGTGGTTCCGGGTATGGGCACAACATCATTCCCCTGGTGATGAACCCATGCAAGAGCAACCTGGCTTGGGCTGCACCCTTTTCTTGAACTGATCTCACTGAACTTTTCGAATAGAGCTTGGTTGTGCTCAAGATTCTCACTTTGAAACCTTGGATTATCCTGTTGAACAAATCAATTATATGATCTGAAATAAAAGTAATTACCACCTTCAATTCTTAATATGATTTTGTAATATAGATTTCAGTTTAGATTTTATTTTATTGTTTGAACAAATCAATTATATGATCTGAAATAAAAGTAATTGCCACCTTCAATTCTTCATATGATCTTGTAATATAGATTTCAGTTTATATTTTATTTTATTGTTCGAACAAATCAATTATATGATCTGAAATAAAAGTAATTGCCACCTTCAATTCTTCATATGATCTTGTAATATAGATTTCAGTTTAGATTTTATTTTATTGTTTGAACTTGGCCCTGCATTGAAAAAAATTAAATCCTATCTTTACCTTACGGAAGTCATTATCAGTCACAATTTCAAGAAGTTTTGCTCCCGAGCCAAAGAAACCCGTGCCTAAAGGGCTGTATGCAACAATCCCAATCCCCAACTCCCTGTGAATTGAAAAAACAAAGTCAAACAAATACAAATCAGCTTACATGCCTTATTCATAAGTTGATATGATACAAAGTTCTTAAAAGTTCCTTATCAAAAACTCCAGTTTAACTTTTTGTATAAACCAAATTCACAAATATTTGTTCCCAATTCTCTTCATAACACTGCGTACCTGCAGGTGGGAATAATTTGGGCCTCAGATTCCCTAGTCCAGAGAGACCATTCAAGCTGGACAGCAGAGATTGGATGCACTGCATGGGCTCTACGGATTGTTGAAGCAGAGGCTTCAGAAAGACCCACATACTTCATCTTTCCCTCTTCTACCAGCTTCTTCAGTTCACCCATCTGTATAAAAGGCAAAGTCCAATTATTTGTTATCATACTCTTTCTTTGTTTTGCTAATCAAGCCTTATCACTAGACCTCAGTAAAGAGCCAGAGGGATACACGTTTGTCCTCAATGCCAAACAACCTTGATGGTTCAGACATTACTTTAGCTTGTTAAAAGAACATTTTTGCAGCAAGACTACAGGTTTGAAATCTTCAGATTTACAGTAGCTTGATAAAAGAATATTTTGCAGAAAAATTACAGGCTTGAAATCTTGAGACTGACAGTAACTTGATAAAACAATATTTTGCTGCAAGATTACACGTTTGAAATCTTAAGACTTACAGTAGCTTCTATGGGTACAGTAGTATCCACCCTGTGCTGATAATAAAGATCAATGTAGTCTATATCAAGCCTCTTGAGGCTTGCTTCACAGGCAGCCCTTACGTATTCAGGATCTCCCCTCACACCGAATTCTCCATTAACCAAAGTCAATCCAAACTTAGTAGCAATCTGGACCTTCTCTCTGATGCCTCAGAGCCTATTTAGGAACAATAATGGCATAATACATGAAGTTAGAACAATGAGAAAACACATTAAATTCATAGAAGTAAATCATAGATTAATTATTGAAAACAAGATATCTTAAGAACTGAAAACAAGATATACTTTTGGAAGAGACCATGGACAACATTTTCCGATCAATGGTTTCAATAAATGCATCTTTTAAGTCATATCAGATCATTTTTCAATGATGGGTTATACAGTTTTCCCCAAATCAACTAGCTATAAAGCTTGTAGGCAGTTTTTCCAAAGCCATGGAAGTGTCAAATTAAGATTTGAGAACATAACTGACCTTTCCTATAAGAATCTCATTGGTTTCTGGTCCATAAATGTCTGAAGTATCAATAAAAGTGACACCTCTGCCCACAGCATGGTGAATGAGGTCTATCATCTCTTGCTGAGGTTTGGGAGGGCCATACAAAAAGGACATACCCATACATCCCAGACCCTGTTCAGACGCACAAAGTCCCTGCTGCCCCAACTTTTTCTTACCTACACTCTCCATGACACTATTTTCTTCTCTGCAAATATCAATGAAATTGAAATTGTTATGTTACAAATGTTTCCATATACAACTTACCGCCTTTATACTGTATCAAGATTTTATTTCTGCCTATCGAAATTGACTTGGACTCGCAAAATAAGACTTTAGACCCGTTGAATTTTATCGTTAACTGATTTATTTCTATTAGTTGGATGTAAAAAATCTAAAAATATAATCTTTGAAAATCTTTGTCCACCATATTTCTGTTTAAATTAAAATGATCAGAACTTTCAATCATTATATTAGTAATAGTGAAATTTGTATATTTATGTCATTTTTCATTTAGTTTTGCGTTTTTTTTTAATAAATACTGATTTATCATATTCTATATATTAAAAAGCAAATGATATTATATTCAAAAATAAAAAGATGGTAGAAGATGCATCCTCAAAGTCTATGTAGGACCAACCCCAAACAATAAACAAAACAAAAACAAACTCTTAAGGGATAAAAACCAAACAGCAAGAACCAACAAAGCTGCTAGTAATTGAGAGCTACATCATCAAAGAGGGATCGTGGTAATCCAGTTTGCCCCATACATCGATAAAGAAAGAACCATCAATAATAAATTCTCAACTAGAAAGAGCACACTCTCTTTATCTTCATTGCATGTTACTACACAAACAAGAGAAATTATAATTAGCTCTAGTGGAGAAAACTTGTCATAATCTAGCCACCCAAAAGTACTTTACCCAAGTGAAGAAGGTAAAGATGTGCAAGAAGCCTAGGACCTCCTGTAGGCAACATGATCCCTAGGTTGTGTGGAAGGTGATTGAAATACATGTGATTAAGAATCATGATCTCTTTTGGTATACTTGCTAGCAAAGAACTAGTTCAAATTCCTCAAATATTTCATTACAAAATTATTACATTTTCTAAACAAATAACAACCATATTCCAAAATAATATTAAATATTTACGGATCTAGGAAAATTCACTACCAACAATTTAGGGATAGAAAATTCACCGACAACAATTTAGGTGAATTTTACTTCACGGTGAATTTGTCATGACGGTGAATTTTCCCACGGTGAATTGTTGGGTGAATTGCTGGCCGTGAATTTTCCCACGATGAATTGTTGGTGGTGAATTTGTTGTATGTCATATTTACATTTATTAACCATAAAAGCTAAATATCCTTATCCATCACATTCACTTTTCTAAAATAATGTATTAATCCAACTATCATTGTTCAATCTAAACTAATTTATATGTATTTAATTAATCTAGATTAACACTTAAAAAAAGTAAATTTATTATATAAGTACTATTTGCTATTTGTAATTTATTTTTTCTCTAATCCAATATATAAAATCATTTTCCTTTACAATACTATATAATAAATCATGTAATATTATATAAATATAAAAAAATAAAATAAAACAAATATATAAAATTATAAACATTAGTATCAATGAACTTCCATATATAAGGGAACATCTAATTCTATCTTTGTTCTCATAATTTGTACTAATTAATTTTATATATAATATAAATATATCTTTATTTATTTTTAATCCATATATCCTAATTTTAATATGATTCATATATTTCTTGATAGCCCTACTATACCTTTAATGATAATTATAAATTACTGACTTTCTTATCAAGAACCTTTTACTATAATTAGTTTTTGAGATTAAATTTTATATATTAATATATAATTTTTTAGTGGTCAATATAGTTATTAGTAAGGTCAAGTTAAACTATCATATTAAACTATTGCCTACGTCACTTTTTATAAAAACTTTGTTTTAGAAAATATCTCACATATATGAATTAAAGAAACGTCATGGCTGTTGTCATTATTAACATAAAAGAGGGGTAAAAATTTATTAAAACAAGAGGAAATTACAGAGCCAAAACATTACATAGCCTTATCAAGCTCCACCAAATGGTCCAACTGTTGAGACAAATCAGGGGGTAATTGACCCCGATCAACCAAATGCCAATCATGAATATGATCAGAAGCCCATTTGGCCAAACAATCAGCAACACCATTCCACTCCCTAGGAATATGAGTGAAAGTAACAAACTCAAGAGAAACACAAAGATTGAGAATTTGATCAATAATCAAAGCCAGGTGCCAACTAACATCCTCTAACCGCCGCCTGTTCAACAAGTTCACCACAACCTGGGAATCGAATTCACATTAATCCTGCGCCACCCCAACTTACTGCCATGCTCCACAGCCATTAAAATTGCCTGAGCCTCCATAAGATTATTAGTATGAAGACCCTTATAAATAGAGAAAATAAATTGAACATCCCCAGAACTATCCCGACCAACACCACCAATTCCAGCATGACCAGGGTTTCCACGAGAAGAGCCATCCGTGTTAATTTTAAGGATGCCTTGAGGAGGAGGAGACCATCTTCCCTCCCTATTCACCTTCAGAGTAGGATGCCTACACCTGTTGCGCTTAAGCTCCTAATGTGAAGGAGGCAGATGAAGGCAGTTGAAACAGCCAGCATCTGAAGGAGCAATTGGATCAGACAGATCACACTTGGCCGCGATCGTTTCTCCCACAGAATGCAAAATTTTCCACCACAAGCGAGGGGCCCCCATCATCATATCCTAAAAAATCTGACGATTTCTCTCCAACCAAAGATTCCAAATGATGAAGGAAGGGCCAATCGCCCAAGAAGCTTGAAGAAAGGGAGTAGAAACAGGGGCCCTACTCCCCTGATCCACGAACTTAGCCAAAGAAGAAACATGCTGACAGGGCATATTCCACACCCGCCACCAAAAATGCCAAATCTCCCGAGCATAGGAACATTGGAAGAAGAGATGAGAAGCACACTCCTCAGCCTCACGACACAACACACAAAAAGAGGGACCCTGGAAACCCCGCTTGCATAAATTATCCCAAGTAAGACACCGGTTATAAGCCACCAACCACATGAAGAAATTGCACTTGGGCCAAGACAACTTATGCCAAACATACTTCCACCAAGGGACCAGAATATCCCCAAACAACTGTCGCCCCAAATGCTTATAGCCAGTAGACACAGAGTACCTCCCAGACATGTCAGAGTCATCCCAAGCTAAAATATAAGGTCCCCTCAACGAATTACAAGCCCGGGAAGCCAAAAGATGAGCAAGCTCCCGCCAATCCTCCTTAGAGCCCCCAGGAGGCCACTCAGAAAGGTGCTTCCAGCGGAAAGAAACAATAGAGCCACAATGCTTAGCAATCTTGTAATGCTCAACAGTGTCCCAACCAGCAGTAGTAAAAACATCACAAAGGGGTTGAAGATGAGGAAAAGCAGAAAGAATAGGTGGGTGACCATCCCAAGAATCCCACCAGAAAAGAGCTTGAGATCTTGAGTGACAGATCCAAAAAAGCGCCCGCTTAATCAACTGAGCTCCCACTTTCAAAGTAGACCAAATCATCGAACCACTTCCCTCCAGAGGATAGCGAGGAACCTCATGAGAAGCACCCCATGAAAATACTTATAGTTAAGAACATGGGCCCACAACTGGTGTTGATTAGTACACCAGCGCCAGTAGAGCTTCGCCGCAAGAACTTACCCATTCAAAGTGGAAGAGCATAATCCAAGACCACCCTCCTGCTTAGGTCTACACACAGAATCCCATTTAACAAGGCTCCACTTAGAAGTCATCAAGTTGCCACTCCAAAGGAACTGCCGAGAGAGAGCATCAAATTCTCGGAGAAAATACATAGGGGCTGATTGAACAAAACATCTATAGATGGGAAGGGCCTGGATAACATACTGAAGGAGGGTAACTCTAGCCGCAGTAGACAACCACCGATGGGTCCAATGAGTTACCTTCTTCCTCAACTTATCAAGCAACATCTGCCAAGAGGATCTGGGTTGACGACCAACGGCAAGAGGGATCCCCAGATAGACAAAGGGGAGAGATCCAATTTGAAACCTCAAAATAGCAGCAATCCTCCTCTGGATGGCCAAAGGAGTATTGAAGAAAAAAATAGAAGACTTCTGCTCATTAACTTTCTGACCCAAAGCAGCGAGGTAGATGTCCAAAGCTTGCCTAATAGATTCAGCTTCATGAAGACGAGCCAACCCCATAAGAGAGGTGTCATCCACAAATTGGAGGTGAGACAAAGTAGGAAGACCCAACCCCCACTGCCAACCATGAATCACACCAAGAGAGACCTGAGTTTTAAGAAAGCGACCCAGCCCCTCCACCATAATAATAAATAGATAGGGAGAGAGTGGGTCCCCCTGACGAAGGCCCCTGGTAGCACCAAACAGCTCTGAAGGTTCACCATTCACAATGATAGAAAATGAGGAGGAAGTCACACAACTCATAGTCCAACTCACCCACTCAGAAGAAAACCCAAAGGCTAACAAAATCTTCTGAAGGAAACTCCATTTAACTCTATCATACACTTTTTCCATATCTAGCTTGATGAACATAGACTTAACCTTGGAGATCGCCATGGAATGGATAACCTCAGAGGCAATCACCACCCCATCCAAAATTTGACGACCAGCAACAAAACCTCCTTGCTCCTCAGAAATAACAATAGGAAAGCAAGATTTAAGCCGCTCAGCAATCAACTTCGTAATAATCTTATACACCACATTGCAGAGTGCAATAGGTCGAAAAAGCTCAAACCTATCAGCACCCTCCTTCTTAGGAATGAGGACCAAAAAAGTAGCATTCAGGGCCCAAAGCATCTGCTTGTTATGAAAAGATTCACAAACAACCTCCAACAAATCCAGCTTCACAATCTCCCAAAACTCGTGGAAAAATTCAACAGGGAACCCATCAGGGCTAGGAGCCTTTCCCTTATTCATCCCAAACACAACCTCTTCCACTTCAGACAGAGTAATCGGGCGCATGAGAGAAGCATTCAGCTCATCAAAGATCAAAGAAGGAATACAAGCAAGAATCCTATTCTCCTCAACCTCTGCAGGAAGAGAATCCTCAGTAAACAAGGCAGAGAAGAACAAGTGAGCTTCTCTAGATAAAGCCTTTTGCAAGGATAAAACTAATCCTTCAGAGTTGAAAAGAGACGAGATATAACACTTATTCCAATGAGCCTGCACAGAGTGATGAAAGAAGGCAGTATTCCTGTCGCCCTCTTGAAGCCAGTCAATCCGAGCCTTCTGTTTCCAGAAAATCTCCTCACGAAGCTCCCACTCCTCCACAGATTTAAGAGCCTGGGACTCAGCATGCCCAAGAGCTTCTGAAAAACCAAGATCCCTAATCTGGCGAGAAATGACAGCAAGACGCCCCTGCGCTTCCCTTTTCTTAGCACGAAAATTGCCAAAACATAGCCTATTCCATCTCTTAAGATGAAACTTAACATATTGCAGCTTCTTAACAAAAGAATACATAGCAGTACCATATGCAGGGGCTCCATCCTGCCACCACTGAGCAACAAGATTATACAAAGAAGAGTCACGTAGCCACATAAGCTGAAATTTGAAAGGAGGATTCTTTGGATTAGGGAAAGGAGAAGCTGAAAACTTAATTGGCCAATGATCAGAACCACACCAATCAAGAATCTCAGAGCAAGTAACCACACTGCCCCCAACCCAAAAACTAGAAACAAGAAACCTATCTAACCGCTCAAAAATCGCCTCCGACCCACTCCGCCTATTATTCCAAGTAAATAAGCCATTAGAAGGTTTGACATCAACAAGAGCAAGAGAAGCCACACTAGCCCGGAATAAATCTAAAGCAGGACCCAATCTCGGCAATCCACCTCTTTTCTCTTCCAGGCACAAGATAGAATTGAAATCACCAGCTAAGATCCATGGCAAATAAGGAGCACAAGATCTAACAAACGTGATATGAGCCCACAGCTGGCTTTTACCACGGATGTCCACCGGAGCATACACATTGCTAACCAAAATAGTCTCACCAGAGTCTAAAACCGAGGCCACCATTGAAATAGAGGAGTGGCTAGAAATCCACCAGCGAGGAACAACCTTACGAGGATCCCAAAAAAGTGCCAAACCTCCAGAATTTCCTCTAGAGCCAATACACTGACACTGACCAGAAAACCAAATACGAGGAGCATACTAATTCTTTCTAGATGATTTAAGTAATATGTGTATTGATTAAGGCTTTGGTTTCAACATCTTACTTCCAAGTCAAATTAGAAGACAAAAAGTCACAGCAAAAATCTAAATGAAAAATCTCTCTCGGATAGGAAAGCGAAAGATAGGGAAAAAATTTAATTAAAAAATATCTCTCTTAATCACAAGGAGATATGAGCAATATTAGATAATGAGATAAATGATGTTGTGGATTTTTTTTTGATTAATTTAATTCATATATTCAATTTTATCTATTGTATTTTATAATTGTTAATGTAAATAATTAAGTTATTTTTTTAATGGTTTTATTGTTCAAGTTTTTTAGGAGTAATTTGTGGAGCCGGTGACTCCATAGATTTTAATTTGCTCCTTATTTTTAAGCAGTCATCTAAAAAATATGCAATTATTATTTATTTGCCTGTATGAATGAAAAACTGGAGGCAAATAAAAAAGAGGGACCATATTCACTTGATCAAATGTGACACAAATGGAAAGTAGAAAAAGTTATAAATGCTACATAAATCAAGGTTGTGTAACATTTACATTTTATATTTGATTTTGTTTTTCTTTAGAATATTGTTTTCTCTCATTTTCTTTTGTTGTTCCCTACTTGACAATAAATATTGTCCATGTTTTCTTTAATTCTTGAAAAGATGGTTCTTTTGTGGTCATATTTAAAATATTTTTACTTTCAGTTTTTCTTTTCTTGTGCTTTTAAAGGTATAAAATGTAAGTATTGGAATGTATTTTAAATTTAAGTGGCTCAAATTTTCAAACATGTAATCTTTATATTCATTACTAAGAGATTGGAGTGCATTCCACAAAGTTTGAAGTGCATGATACACTGTCTCGTACAATAATTTAACATTGAATTTGAGCCACTTAGGTAAATAGATGTTATAAAGGATCACTCATTTATGATCAAGAAATGTCTCATATGTATTAAAATGGTATGGATCATGCCCAAATTTTATATAGCAACATTTAATGTGCATGAATAATAGTTTATATGAGGCACTACAAAAGCAAAAAGAGGACCATTTATGTAGAATGTTGATTGGCAATGATTGTCCAATCCATTTAAATAATCAACAAAATGCTTTATATCCTTAGAATAAATGAAGGATTTTTATTATGTTCTAATTGATACCTACTAATTGTATAAGTAATAAAAACTCATTTCAAAGTGACTCTTGCTAAAGCCTATCAATCTACTTTACACTAATTTTCAATTATTTGCGCATGGCTATCGATGTGCCCATTGCATATTAAAGTGCAATTTCTAGTTTAGCATTTTATCTACCATAAAGCATGGTCTCTCACCATGTGTATATACATTACTTGCTCATCCTCCTATTGTGATTACCATGATGTTTTTACAAAAATACATAATAGAAGGTTTTTAATGGTCACAAGATTGAAATTTAGTATATGGGATAGTTGGCTAGCCATTTTAACTTTCTTTGATGTTGATCTTCTACGATTTATCTTGATGATCAATTTTTTTTCTCAACCTTCACCTCTTTAAAATAATATTAAGAAACTACTAAAGTATTTACGTATTGGCTTTAATGTCACTATATGTGATGAGCCACCTCAAAAAAAATTAAATTTAAAATAAATAATTTACTACTTAAAAAATACTTTTAATATGTTTCCATAAAGACTTAGTTTCTATTTTATCTTGAAACATAAAACATCATAAAATCATGAAATAGATGAAATACATTATCAAATTTTAACCAATTTTATAATACATCATGATACATGCCACAATAATACAATTATACCCAAATTAAAATAAGGAAAAGAAATTTAATTAAGCACTTTCATTACATATAAATGCTCCATAGTCTAGGAATTCATCTCATCCAAGTGCAAACAATATAGTTGTTAAGTTGTAAGGAGGGAACACATCATTCAATTTATTTAGATGCTACCATAGACTAGACAATTCGAGAACTCAACTTCTTATTGGAAGTGATCCAACCCTTCAATGAGTGTGGTAGATAATGAGATCTATAGTGAAACAAAATTTGAGAATCAAGTGTATACATGTACAATCACTATCACATGTGGTTAGTCATACAGACCCTAGATACCTTCTAATTACTAATAACTTTTAATCAACATGTAATTCTTAAATTACTATGAACTGATGATATATACAACCATAATATTACTTTGAGAAAAGATTTTAATTATAAGTAATTTTAAATGTGGTTCATGTGTTCACAGAACTACTGTCTCTTGCTTTACTCATCCAAAATGACCATAAAAATGAAACACAATGCATAGATCAACTTACTAGTTTTATAATTTAACAAGTTAACTATCATACTCTAGACATACCTTTCCCTTGAATTGGACTATTAAATTTCCATATTTAATACACCGTTTGTCCATGGTGCTAAAAAATGGATAGCTACAATTAATTTTTTTCCATGTATAAATCAAGTATATAAATCCATGATTCTATATAACACCATGCTATGGAATACCATGATACACTTATGGTAATAAAGTGAAAAGACCATGATAAATGCAAACATTGATAAAACATACAAGAAACAATCAAGCATGGAACACAAACCAAAAACAAACCAAGATTATGCCCCTAGTCAAGTTAAAAACTAATTGATTGATGATGATGATGATGATGATAGAAAAGTTAAGGATAAGATCACTTGGATTGATGCATCCCTATGATGATAATTTGATTACTGGATCAAAATATTTTAGCTGATTTGGATCATTTAATGATGTCCATTGATTTTGGATGATGAGACATATTGCAAGATTGGATCACATGTGTAACAACCTCGATGTTCTACTTAGTAAAATTCCAAAGTTTTCACATTAAGTGAATGATCGATGAAGCCAAAACATCATAATAATTTTTTTCTTTCCATAATGTAAATTACATGCACATTTGAAATAACACTATTTCCAAACTTCCATTGCATTTCATTATAATTTCACAAATCTTTCCATAACATAGATTTCATATTGAATAAACTCAAGTTTATCATTCATGATTACATCCTTCCATATAAATGGGTACATGAAACACATAGAGCTCTTTTGAGCTTCATTTGGTAATAGATATACAACTAGTCTTGATGTTGCCGCATTGGTGCATACATCTTGGATGTCCCCACTCCCTAGTGCATTCACTCCAACTATCCCCAATACTGACGCAAACATCTGCAAACTTCGACTGCCATCTGATAAGGAGAAGCATCACTCAAGCGCTTTTCTGCCAACAACATACTCAAATGTTGTCCCCCACATCTATCACATATGACAAGATGGCCCTACCCTTCAATGAAGAGATTGGTTTGTAAACCCCATAACAATAGCCTACTTGAGCTTAGTGTTGTGTCCTACAAACCAAAACCTAATCATACGGTTGTTTTCCCTACGAGTATGAAAATCTTGAACTAAAATGCATAAAAGGAACATAGTGAACTGACAGTGTAAACAATGAAAACTTATACTACTTTGAACAATGAATTCTCACCTAGTACTTTGAGTGACAATCTTCCTATTCCCATATACTTCTATAGCTCAGTTTGGATTATAACCATTCTTATACTATGTTTAGATAATTTCCTTCCATGGGTAATCCCTAACCTCATAAATAACCTATTCCCCTTTTCCCAAAACAAAATGGTATCTCTACCAATAAAGCCTAAGCATAAGTTACATCCTTCAATGGATATTCCAATCCCAGGTGTAACATATGAGTTTTTCTAGTTTATAAATTAACTTTGCATAACCAAGCTATTCACTTCAAAAGACAACCTAGTCCCAAGTATAACTTTATAATCTAAAGTATAGCTACATAAGATTCATCTAATCATATATTAAATATTCATAAATAACTAACTCCATTCAGTAATATATCACATTAAAAAATGGTTCTCATCAATAGTATAGCCACATCAATGAATGACCTCAATCAAAGAATAACCATATCAATAGATGATTCCTTTCAAGAGTGTAATCTCCTTAGTAGAAAGGATTATACAAGAGTAGAATCTTGTCAACAATATGTCTTCATAACAAGAGTATAAAACAACCAATCAAGTAGCAACTCAAACTCAATAGGTAATCCCACCTATGGTTCCAATTAAATAGAAAATCAAACTCAATAGGCAATCCCACCTATGGTTACATTCATTATTCAAATAAACTTCTCAGCCCAAATAGGTTATTCTAGACCTAGGGTTTCATTCGAGAGTAAGGTAATGATCAAGTGATCATTCAAATAAAGGTAATCGATGTGGTTTATATAATGTCACATCATACTTTTCATTCCTACAATATTTTTTTAATTCTAACCTTATCATTCCCAAGGTTTCCTAGCATAATAAGCTACAGTGTCAAGTCACTTCATGACGTTGATACATTTCATAATATACAAGTAGTATTACTACCTATGTATAGAAATGACATCATTATCTAAATCCTTGTATAGGTTATATAGGAGTATTAAGATACTTCCTTAAACTAATCACGTTTCATCATTCCTATTATATAATACTAATGATAAGCATACAGTCCTATTATGGAGTATATATAAACACTTCATAAAAAAGCATAAATTAACTTTTTTTCCTTTCCATAAGCAAATGCTATAATATCCTTTTGGCTGCAAAGTGACCCCCACATGGTTCATCATGGTAAGTCTTCATGATATCAAATATTTCATCTTCCCTTATGCACCTTCTCTTGATATTGTTTGGGCCAATGTAGAACAGGTAACCAAATATCCAAGAGTATGGAAAACACTTATGTACCAGCTACCTCTTTTCCCTTGGAGAAAAGTGTGATGGAATCTACCCTATCACTAAATAGTTTGCAATGTCAGCATACCAAGGTATATGTATATTAAGAGAAAACAAGTGCTCATCTAGAAATAAGTCATCCACTACCCTTTCTATTGATTGTTTTGTCAACCTTGACAAAAAAATTGCTAGTACATTAGCCTTACCAGGCTTGTCCACTATTGTGATATCAAACTTTTGTAGAAGGAGTAGCCATCTGACTATTCTAGCCCCTACTATAGGCTTGTTCATTAAATATCTTCTAGTTGTAAGGTTTGTGTGGAGAAGAACTACATAACCAGTCATGTAATGCTTGAATTTATTGATGGCATACACTACTGCTAGCATCTCCTTCTTTGTAACAGTATAATTTAACTATGCTCCTTGAATATTCTTGCTAATGTAGTAAATTGCATATTCTTCGTTACCTTATTTCTAACCTAAAACTGCTCCAATGGAAAAATTTGAAGCATCAATGTGTATATGGAAGGGTAAGGTCCAATTTCCCCCCCTCAAAATAGGTGCCCAAGGGTTACGACTTTCTTCAGTTCTTTAAAGGAATGTTGGCACTCTGATGTCCAATCAAATTCTATGTCTTTAGTTAGCAGAACAAACAACGGTGCAACAGTCTTACCACTGTTTTGAATGAACCTCCTATAATAGCCTGCATGGCCAAGGAATCTCCTAACATATTTTTGCCTCTAAGGAATAGGTAATGTGGATATGATCTCTATCTTATGTGGATCAACTTGGATCCTTGCACTAGATATGAAATGCCTTAAAACAATTCCCAAAGTCATCATCATAAAGCCCTTTTCATTGTCAAGGGACAAATTGTGTTCTTTACATCTCTATAAAACCTTTTCCAAATTACTAAGGTCTTCCTCACAAGTTTCCCCATATGTGGTGAAGGCATCCATATATATCTCCATAGAGTCATGAGCATAATTAGAAAAGATGCTAAGCACTACCCTTTGGAAACTAGCTGGAACATTGCATAAACCAAAGGGTAGAACATAATAGGCATAAGTACCCCAAGGACATGTGAATTTTGTTTTGTCCTAGTCCTTAGGAGCAATTTTTATTTGATTGTAACCACTAAAACCATCTAGGAATGAAAAGTACTTCTTCCCTACTAACGAGTCAAGCACTTGATCCATAAAGGGCAATAGAAAGTGGCCCTTCCTAGTGGTTGTGTTTATTTCCCTATAATCTACACATACCCTCCATTTTCCACCTTTCTTGAGAACAATGGCTAAAGGTGATACCCATTCACTATCAGATATACGATAAATGAAGCCTGCATCAAGGAGTTTTTGAAGTTCGACTTTAACTATTTCTCTCAAGGTAGGGTTCATTCATCTTTGAGGTTGTCTAATGGGCCTGTAACCATCATTTATATATATCATATACATACATAAGTCAAGATCTATACTCTTCATATGTATCATGGTAGTCCCATGCAAAGGCTGGTGCATGTTATTATAGCACAGTAGTTAAGGAATTTTGTTGTTCTACAATAAATGCATTGTTTATGTTCAACATTTTTCCTGCCATGGGTTTTAGTTCTTTGGATGATTCTTGACGGATTGGAGGTCATGGCTAGGAATGATTGGTACACACTATTGTGGCAGTAAGGAATGGAAGATCCAAGATATTTATTCTAAGGAGTTAGCAAATATAATTCTTTACAAAGGGTCTTGTAGGCATGTGAGACAACCATGTTGTTGTGGGCTCCTACCATAGTCATTTTGTATTATATGAGCAATCAAATCATCTTCTTCTCGATCTTCCAATAAAGGGTTGCATTTTATTATCATCAAAGTTTGTAGGGAATAGTTATCTTCCTCATCCAAAGTTGGCCTAATGGTTCGCTTAAGATCAACACGAGATTGGACTAAGGATAGAGGACCAATTTCTTAGCCACAGTCCCATTAGATATTATCATACTTCTAGACCTAGAGCTTATGAATGCATCAGCTGTAGCTAACCATGGTCTTCCTAGAATGAATGGATATCCTGCAAATTTTACCTTTGGCTATCAAAGTATGAAATCAACAGGATATGCCAAGGAATATAATGCAATAAATAAGTCCTCAATGATTCCTCCAGGCTTGACTATTGACCTATCATCCAACTATAAAATAGTTGGTGTAGGTCTAAGTTTGGCTAACTAAATTAATTACATTGTCTCTTTAGTCATGACATTTATTGTTGCCCCTAAGTCTATCAAGGTGTTTTTGATAAGGGTACCATTAATCTTAACATCCACTACTGGAATATCAAGGTCTATATATTTATGGATAGTTATGTTCCCTAGCATGATATTAGCAAGGTTCCCTAGGACATGAACTGTCTAAGGGTACTTCCTTTTTCTCCCTACTTTCTTAAGATATAGGTCCCTGACTACCTTAGTATAGATTGGAATGTCCTTAATAGCTTGAATGATGGGGACCTTGATATTGACATCCTTAAGTTGACCCAGTAAGTCTGTCTCAGCTTGGGTATTTTGTTTTTGAATGGTTAAGTGTTCAAGGAAAGGAGACTTTGGACTTGAGGTAGTCTGGTGTACCTTATTTGACTCAAGTTCCATGGGTGATTTGTCTGAATCTTCAACTGTACGTTCATCATCCTCCATCTCATTGATTTGAGGGGATGAAGGTCTAGCTAGTTATGTCCCTAACCTAAGGTTGGGAAGATAACTATGGTGGTCTTGGTGGCTGAGGTGCAGGATTTGATGGATTGGGCATAATGGCTTGTTGTTGGGGTTGAGGAGGAAGCATAGGCTATTGATAATTCATGTTCTATTGTTGTCACCGCTGACCATTTTTCCATTGTGTTGGCCATTGAGGATTGTAATTGGAACCTTGGAAATTTTGTTGTGACCAAGGATTTAGTTGTTGATGGTTCCAATTTTGTTGAGATTGTTGCCATTGTTGAGGGTTTTTCCATTGATTTTGGTTATTTGGCCAGGGCTAAGAATTCCAAGTAGAAAAATTCTGATTTCCAATTGGGAGAGAGGAATTAAAAATCATATGGTCTTGTGGCATACCTTTTCCTTTTTTCCATGGCCTTCTTTGAGCTATGTAAAATAGCTGCCCATCCTCTCCTTCAAGTGGTTAAAAATCAGGTTTCTCTATTTTTTCTTGTTGAATACTAGCCACCCTCTTGCATTTACAATTTGCTTTCCTTTGTCTACAATTGAGGTAGTATTCATTGAGCATTTATTTAGCCTCTTCTTGTTTCTTCTTTATATGGAGAGTGTCCAATTGAGTTTCTAGGTGATTGATAATGTCCTCCTTCATGTTGGAAAACAAATTGCTTATCTTATCTTTGAAACCCTAGTAAATGATTTGCCAATTATGGATTTCCTCTCTCCTCTTGGCCTCTTAGTGAAGGTCATGGAGTAATTTTTGCAGACCCTATAAATTTCTTCAAATGGTATTTGAGAGATATCCCCTTCCCCAATAAGATTGAGGGCATCCATACAGTTCTTATTGACTCCCCTAAAAAATACTAACTTGAGGGATTCTTCAGATAGCTTGTTCTGTGGGTTTTTCTTCAAACCAAAATGAAATATCTCCATATAGTCTTCTAATGGCTCATCCTCCTTTTGTGACATTTTGAAAATATCATCTCCTCCTATCAAGGCATCTACAATAGTATTCTAGTACTTTTCCAAGAACATTATTCTCATTGTATCCCAATTTTCAATAACATCCTTACTTAATCCAATAAACCATCTTAAGGTTGCATCTTTTAGAGTGGTAGGGAAGTGCTTGACCCTATGAGCATCAGAGGTAGAGTCATAGCTCCTACATAGGATATCAAATTCAAATAGAAATGTGTTTGCATCTTCAATCACCAAACCATAACAGACTGGTAATGAGCTGAAGGAGGGATATTCTTCAACATAGTAGCCCTTTCTTGGTTGGTGATTGGAAACACAAAGGTCACATATTCTGGATCATCCCCTGGTGTATCACCCATGGTTTGGTATGTCCCCTCTATAGGTGTAGTAGATATTGGGGAAAGGAAAATTTCTCCTTCAGTATTACCCTCGCTCTGAGTACTAGAGTCACCAATATCTACTATGGATTCTTGGTATGTAGAGGGGAGGAATCTGCCCAAAGATTATCTTTGCCTCCACATACAATAAGTTTGGCTTTGTATAGTAGCGGTCCTGCACAATGTTAGTGTAACATTTTGGTATGCTGAAAAATATTAAGTCTAATAGTCCTGATGTTGAAAACAAAATGTAAACTATGAAAGCCTAGAAACACAAGTTTATGAAAGTAGCACCATCCTCAACAATAGCACAAAAAATGTAGAGTCTAAACTAGTGTCTTATAAACTTGGTAGAAACCACACAATTCAGACGAATGAATAGCTGAATAGTCCACTCAACATTGTAAAGACTTCATTAAATTGTCAACCAGGGCTTGTAAATTTGTGATGGTTTTGACACTTATGTGCTTTCAAAGACCTGAGGTTACCTAGGTTTTCTTATTGAGGGTAATCTACTTGTAAAATCACAAAAATATATAACAATGAAAGAAGTATACTAGTGCTAATGGCTATGGTTGCCTACAACATAATTTGTAGTTGAACTATTGATAACATATAATTATTAAAACTAACTCAAAATAAATAACTAAACCTAATCTATTCTCTGAGTGTTACAAGTCAATTGACTGCATTCATGCAATTTATGAAGTAATGATAAATATATTTAACTACCAAAAAAAATTAAAATAACTATAAATATAGTGAAGAATAGTTACCTTGAGTGGCTTGCTCAAGTGGTTGTCCTCACCGAACTTAAAACCAAATCTAAATCTTCAAATTCTATGCAACCATATCAACTTGAGCTTCATTCATTATATATTTCAAGAGATCACATAAAATCTTGCTCAAAAATTGTATTCAAGAAAAAAAATTTTATGAACAATCAACATGTTTGTAGATTACAACTATAAACTAATAAGTAATTGATAAAAAAATCCACCAGTATGAGATTAATCAGCTAACTATCATAAAGACTCAACCACTGGCTATACATAGGCATGGGGGAGTTTATTCTAAACACAACTCTTAACTAAAATCATTAACTACAACTCCCTAGATATTAGAGTATGTAATTAAGATTGAATTATTCAAACTACAACTAGAAAGAAATAAGAGTTCAAATGGGATTAAAACTCTACAAAATAGATTTGTACGTGGAGAACATAATCAATTATCCAGAATCTTATCAATAAAAGAATTCTTCTTCTTCAACACCTCATTAACTATCATAATGATGCATGACTAACTCCATCAAGTGTCCCCACATAGTAGTTATTACACTCATCTTGTTCTATAACTTCCCATATTTTTTTGTCTAAGACCTCCTTTGGTTGTGGGCTACAACTTTCAATTGTTGTGAGCTACATTATCTTCTTGGGTTGCAACAAGTTAATCCACAAAACACATACACAAAGCTAGCTACCATGATTAAAAATAGAATTCTAACCACATTTCATACATATTCATATATAAATCATACAATGCTACTATAGACACGTAAAATAATCAACATCATGCATCCCACTCTAATTAGCATTAAATTTTGCTATTAATCAATTAAAAAAATTTATTGATTAATATCCTTAGCTTCATCAGGCTTAATTAAATAAATCAAATTATTTCTTAAAGTCCTAAGGTTCTTCTTATTTGATTCAATAAATCAAACTGATTTAAATCAAATATCAAACTCCTAAAATCCTCCAAGTTAATTAATCTAAATTAATTAACCTCTAATCATGATCACCCATTCTCCAGCTTTTGAGTCAAATCTAAACTCTCAACTAACCCACCCACTTGCACCAATTAATCATTTCTTTGATTTATTAATTCTTCTAATTTCTTTCAAAAAGGCATCAAGATGGAATATTCTGTCAATTTGAATCTTCCCTCCAAAGGACTTGTCCCTTCCAACAAAGCATTAAATGCTCTTACATGTCTCTTGCACAAGTCAAACTTGGCATTTAATGCACTTTTCATCCCTTCTAAACATGTCATTTCATGCAAATTCAAATTTGAAATTGGCACATTGGCCACAACTTGCACATTCCTCACCCTCTCACATCTTGACAAGTGTCATCTTGTCATTGGCTTATGAATGATCCCACATTCATCCAAAATCTCTCAATCTCCTAAACTTGAATCTATAAAATGCAAAGCATTTCTCCAAAACAACTACAACACGACAACACATTTTATGCAAGGTTACTCTCTACATGTGAGAACTAATCTTGCTCTTCATTTGGCATCTTTTGTTTATCATGGATTGGGAAAGGGCTACTTCCTACACAACAAAGTGGCACCAATCCACTATGAGATAAGTTTACTTCATGTTTTATATGTTTTGATAATTCTTGTCATTTGTTTGCATATTGAATCATGGAGTATTATTTCATAAGGTTGTTTATTTCTGTCATGTTGGTTTTGTCATTTTACTAACATTTGCAGATTTAAGCCACCACAACTACTATATCATAACAATATTTCCATTACTATAATTTAGGTCCAAGGTTGTATAATAAGCATAAAAATATAGCATAGCATAGGAATATGTCTGAAAGGATTGTTTGATAATGTCTGAAAGTATGTATAAAAACATCAAGAAATGGACTATTAAATAGACTCATCAAAGGGTATTAATATGGCAATGTTTCTCGTACTTCAATTTTCTTCCAAGTGTGAAAATTGTGATTAAAAGGCTAAGCTCGGGATCATTTCAACATTTCATTCTCAAAATTTCTTCGTGGCAGAAAAGGTGGTTCTCTAGGCTTATAGGTTTCATTGTGTATTTGCATTCTAGAAAGCTCCTTCTCGCAGTGGTGGGGGTCGTTTCAAGAAAGAAAAAAAGACCTAATGTAGAAGTGCATAGACCTTGAACACACCCACAAACCTATGCTTCAAGAAAGAAAAAAAGCCCTAGAAACACCAACACATTTGATACTTTTGTTGAACATGCAACCAAAATAGGGGGAGCCACATGGAATTTCTTGAATTTGCTATCAATAGTGGGTAAACGAGGGAAGGGAAACAAAGGAAACACAAATATAGCCAAATTATACAATTTAGGAGGCCAACAAATCTAGAATCTAACACTCACCACCTTTGGTTCCTCATTTTTGAAGGATTTATTTTTACACCTTGACTTTTTAAGCTATGTTCTATCCATACAATGTCCATTTTGGTAATTTTTTGAAATATCTATTTTTTTATGGATACACAATAACAAGGATGGTTTTCACACTTAATGCTCCATATTTCTAAAAATTATAGTTTCTTAGATATTTATCTATAGAGTTATCAATTTTACAACTTTGAAGGTCCATAACTTGAGAATATAGACTCATTTTTGGGTCCCTTATTTCAAAAGAGAATTTTTTTGTATGCTTTATAGTGGTGGGGTCACTTTGTCTCACTATGAGTGTATACTTTAATTTCAACATTATGGTTTTTTTAGAGATTGTAATATCCTATGAAACACAAAATGCAATGTAAATATACATTTAAAGTATAAAGTGACATCTTACACACTAGTCTAGTGGGTTCCTACATTATCTAAAAATGGGGGGGGGGGGTGTACTTGGACAGTCGCATTTTTCCCTTTTGTATCCACCATTATAATTTTGACACCTTGTAACTACTATTTTTAGAAAACAAAGATCATTATGTTACTAAGGGCTAAGTCTAGTTATACATAATAACTCAATGAATTGGAATTAAACCTAAGTGAGAGGTGCATAAAATCAAATTTCTTAACAATGCCATGAAGCCTTAGGCTTCCTATGTCTAGTTGTGACTAACAATTTTCTCTTTCATATATAAAAAATATCATCTTCTTAATTAAACATCTAGAATAGACTACAAACCTTTTTTGGTCATATAGATGAGCTTAGATGTCACCAATTGGAGAACAATACACACTCTTAATCCAAGAAATTTTACAATATTTAGGATTTCATCACATAATCTAACTCACACAAAACATAGTTGATAGACTATAAGATTGGAAAGAATGAATATTAGTTGTTATTGAGAGTTCTTTTTAACTTAATTGTTCAAAGTTAATTTTTTTTTTCTATGCTACTAAAACTTCCCTATGAATAGAGTTGAAAATAAACTCATTTGATGCATGTGCATATGCACTAACAAGAGAGAAATACAAAATAATGTAGATGGACACAATAAAATCTTGTAAGTCACGAGTTTTGTTGGCAAGTCAAAGAACTATACATAAGAAAGAATATTGACATTCTAAAGTTGGGTAACAAGGGAAATAAGAAAAATATGTCCAATAGCAATCAAAGCAACACATTAATTGATCAACATTAGTTTGAATCCAATTTA
The DNA here is from genome assembly GCA_007115665.2 of Sequoiadendron giganteum. Classification (NCBI taxonomy): domain Eukaryota; kingdom Viridiplantae; phylum Streptophyta; class Pinopsida; order Cupressales; family Cupressaceae; genus Sequoiadendron; species Sequoiadendron giganteum. Next base: position 141,399,131 of record CM021109.1, on the reverse strand, counting down.
GTAAGGCCTACTCTTTCATCAACAACTCAAACATTTAAGTGTGGCTGTGTTGCAAAATAGGACACAAAGGATCTTCTAGGGTTCTTCTAAAACTTTTGTTTAATCATAAAAGGGAAAGGACAAGGCATTTGTTGCAATTGAAACTTCTAGTTCAAGGGAATGGATTATTAATTACTATAAAGATCATGTCTTAAAAACAAGATTATAAAGTAATATTTCTTATGGTTAATGCTTATTGTGCTCTAAATTAAATATCTTTGAAATATGAATCATCAATATTAATAAATTAAAATATCCTTAAAGGTGCTTCTTTCGTATAAAATTATAAAATATCTCTTAAATTATTCTTAGAAAAATAGAAATGTACAATACTTCTTGTTAAGAATATTTGTGCCTGTCAACTATTTGATAACTTCTTTAATTTAAATTATTGTGAACCCCAATCCTAGACCTGCACAAACATAGAAAACAAACACAATGTTAGATCAAATGCAAGTGAGAATCAAGATTCCCCATGAAATCCATTTATAATTGCAAAGAGTAAGAAATACGATGAAGAACACAAACAAATATGAACAAAATCTATCAAATCCTATTCAATGCAAATCAAACTCTTGATCCCATGGGGGAATTGGTGCCAATTATGTGTAGAAATTGGCCCTTTCCCAACTCCTTTGTAAGCTCTTTGATGATTTGGTGATGGTTGAAGCTCCTTGATGGAATTTTGGCATAACCTAGCTATGAAACCATAAAATGATGAACACTTGATATGAAATGGATAAAATTAGCTCTCAATGTGGGGAGAGTAACTTTGCTCTAAGTTGTGGATCCAAAATGAGAGGAAGAGTCTCTCATTTATAGATTTCAAATTTGGAAGAATGAGTGAAATTGAGCAATGTGGGATCATTCAACATCTAATGACCAAGTGCCACTTATCAAGATGTGAATGGGTGAAGGTTGTGCACATTTTGATCAAAGTGCCAATAAATGATATTAGGTGGACTTTGAAATTAGTGAAATGACTTGTTGGAGAGAGAAAAAATGGATTTATGGCCACTTGGCTCAAAGAAAAAGGACTTGTAAGGTGAAATAAATGCCTTGTTGGAAGGACTAAGTCCACTTGGATTTGAATTCAAATTTGAGGGAATATTCTCCTTTTATGCCATGTGAGGGAAAATATAGATTTGATAAATGAATTAAATCTATTTTCATGTGCAAGTGGTAAAGCTAGAGGATGGGACATGATTTAAGATTAAAATAATCAAAGATTAATTAATGTAACGAGGAATTAGGAGATGTGACAATTTAGACTTAAATTTATGAATTGATTTAAATCAAAATTGAGAGGAAGGGTTTAATTAAATACATGTTTTGATTTATTTAACTAAAGGGGATAATGTTAGATTAAATTAAATAAGATTTAATTTATTCAATTTAATAGGATGACTTTAGAGATTTTAATTAAATAAAGTGAATTATTTAATTAAAAGAGGGATGATCAGATTAATTAAACAAAATGATTTATTTAATTAATAGAGGAGAATGACTTAATCAGGTAAACAATGATTTATTGAATTAAGGGACGGAAATTGATGACAAGCTAAGAAGGTGATTCAAAATCAAATGATGTTAGTATTCAGGGTCAAGTGTGTCGGTATATTTTCCATGTCTACAATTATATAAGTCATATATTATATAATTCTTTGATTCTCACTATCTCACTATCTTATTTTCATTTATTGATTTTGTAGGTACATGATTTATCATAAGTATAAGCTTTTCACATCATACCTTTGTCATGATTGTTTTTGAATACCTTCAATAACCTACACATTTTAACATTTCATTTTTTAAATTTACACGTAATTTTAAGTGAAGGGAAGTTTTTGAATACCTCCACAGAGAAGCTTGGTTAGGTATGTTTTGTGACATGTGGAGTTTGTGCCACACTGTAGCTACATGGAAAGCACATAGTTTTAAGTATTACAACTTTCTTGTACTCAATAGGTGCATTGGGAAAACACAAATAAAAGGGGGCAAAGTAATGCAACGTATTTCACAATACAATTCAATCTAGCTATAGCTTAAAATAAATACTAGTAGGCATGTTAGGACCCAAGAAAAGAGGGAAAATAGTTTAGTTGTTATAATGAAATTCGGTAAAAACCTATAGAATTTGTTTGAAGAAGCATTGCCAAAAAGGTGAGACAAATTTCTTTCATACAAAGATTTGAAGAAGTTTTGAAAGTTATAGCTCCCATAGTTGAACCAAAGGAAGCCCAAGTTGAAGGGGTCTCTCAAGGGTCACGTAAGAGACAAAGGATCGATACGCTGAGAACAATTCATTCTTCCACCGATGGGGGCGGTGATGGTTTAAATCTCACATTTTTGAAGTACAAATTGACTGCTGAGGAGATTGATTTCATTCAGCTGCTTAGCCTTGAGCTTGAAAATTTCAATCTCTTTTTCATGGAGAAGGAAGAGGAATACATCATTCGACAAAAGGTATTTAAATCCTTTCTTTTCTCTACTAAATCTGCATAAATCCTCTCATGTCCTTTGATCTTTTGTTTGTGATCTTTGATGCTCTTCAATTGACTAGTATTCTTCTATCGTGATTTTTTGTCTATGTTATGCAAGTCAGTGTTTTGAAATCCACTTATAAATAAGGTAGAAATGATGAGAGACTATTAATGCAACCGACTAAATGGCTACAACTAAGAGAATTTATTGAATTTACTGCAAATACATGCACGAAACCAGGAGTAGTGAATTTGATTGAGTAAAGTAACATTATAATTTTTGGCATTCTTCACACAGTAGATTTTGGCATTCATATGCATTAACTGCATCGTGGAAGTTGGTATGAGTGATAAGATTTCATTTATGTCGCAGGTAAGTCTACAAGAAAGTTTATGCTGCAACTATCAAACAACCTGGGAAAATGGTTTGTCGGGAGCACGAGACAAGTATCAACCAAACATTCATTATAATATATAGCATATCGGCTAAATATAATACCTACTTGTCATATAATTCTATTAATATTTATTTCTTTTATTGGTTTTTCAATATAACTAGCATACATATATGAAATATTAATATATATGAAATACACCAAGAGTTATCCTTCTCAAGGCAGCTATTTTCATCATTTTTTCTCAATGCAATAGGCACCTCGATAATGATAACTCTCGACATATTTTATATATATTAATTTATTTAATATTTGTATGCTAGTAGTAACCTTAACCGAACTATATAGCTAACCTTAATTGAACCATAAAGCTAACCTTAATTGACCCTTAATCAGATTCTTAATTGAACCCTAACCCTAATTGAATTCTAGCCCTAATCAAACAATAATCTGAATCGAGCCGTAACCCTAATTTATCCCTAGTTCTAAATGTAACACAAACCCTATCCTTAACCATAAGTGTAAACTTGATTAGAATTGGTGTTAGTGTTAGAATTTTATATAGATTTATATGATTAGGTTAGGGTTATAGTTAAGAGTTAGAATCAGTGTTAGTTTTAGTTATACTTGGTTAAGGTTAGAGTTAGAGTTAGGGTTATAATTAAAATCAATGTTAATTTTAGAAATAGGGTCAGACTTAGGTTTAAAGTTAGAAGAGCTAGGGTTAAGGTTAGAATTAGCGTTCATGTTAGGATTAGGGTTATAGTTAGAGTTAGAATTAGAGTTAAGGGTACAATTATAATTAGTGTTCAGGTTAAAGTAAGAGTTATAATTAGTATTAGTTTTAGTGTTAGGGTTAGGGTTAGAATTAGGATTAGGGTTGAGGTTACAATTATAATTAGTGTTAGTTTTAAAAATGGGTTAGGGTTAAATTTAGAATTATAATTAGCTCTATATATAAATAGAAATATATTCTTAATTTTATTTGCATTAATCTATTGATCCTCTTTTTAGTGGCTCTTGAATCCATTCAATTATTTACATGTTTCAAATATAAACCTAAATACAAAGAAGTAATAGAACATGCATCTATTGTACCAACTATGATTTTGATTTTAATGATCTTATAAATAATATTTTATTACATGGTTGGTTTTAGAGGCTATAATTAAATTAAATGTATAATAGTCATATTTGCAAATATTAGAGAATACATTTTAAATGATTGAAGAATGAAATGTCAACAATGCTAGTCCAAATTGTTAACCACTAAAAAATATAAACTTTAAAATATTGAAAAATATTTTTACTAATAAAAATATAAAATAAAATAAATTAATTATTATCTTAACCAATTTTTAGTGATATACCCAAAATCTCCTCTTTCATGTGTTTGTTTCACTAAAATATCATTATTTAATAATAGTTACTCTATGGCACATATAAAATTAATTTTTTTTAAATAGCACTTTATTGAGATCATTAAATAAATCTATAGATCTTCAAGGAAGTGAAAAGAACCACTCAATGGAAAGATATTTAAGAGTGTGTGGATAAAACTTTGTTAATAACTTATCCTCATAAAAGAAGTCTACACATGACATTGAATATGGTTTTAGATGGGTGCTAATGAATGTAAAACACATGTAGATAAGCATTGAGTGATGGACCAAACTTACAACAAGAGTTTTTCACTTGTCAATATGCAGTTATATCAAAACACTATAAAAATAGACTCAAAGCTAAATGAGAATTAATATGGGTAAACAAATTTCAGAAACATATCTTGACCTTGTTAAAAATTTAAATAATTCCTAATCCTTTCATTTCAATTTAAACTTTATGCCAAATATACTTATTAATCTTTATTAGATAATCTATTTCTTCCTTTTTCAACAATATTAATAAATTGACAGTATACAAAACTAATGAACACTAAATTAATACAATCATCATTAAATATTCACATCAAAAAAGAGATGCATGCATCTCCATTTTTTCTAAGAAAATGACAAGGAGATAACTATTTATCTGACCCAAATATACAAAAATCATGCAATGAATTCTCTATAAACCATGGCAAATTAAAAGAAACCACTTCCATTTTCATATCTTATAAAAAACACCAAATAAATATAAATATTATTAATAAAAAAAACCACTTTCATTTTCATATCTCAGGTTGTTTTGCACCTCGGTACAATATGTACAAATAAATATATGATGCAGGAGCATCCCTAACAAATTGACAATCTGCGTCATCCCAAAAGCAGTTTGAAGATGAAATGGATTTGAATAAAAAAGTTAAATTTGTTTTTTAAATTTAAAAAAAAAAAATGTAATTGGAAAATCTAATTCCCTTTTCCAAAATCTTATGTTAAAATGGGTGCATTGGAAGAGCTATAGACATCCATCCAAGCATAAAAGAAAGAAATTCCATTCGAAGATATCCAAATGTGGAATCATAATCAACGATATGAAGCATTTGATAACGTACGGGCAGAGGAATTATAAGGCTGTGGAAAATGTGAACTGTTTGACTTCCTTTCATGATGTATTTATATCTATTAAAATAAGGGAAGGGCAAGACAGGAGGATAAAAACCGAAACCGAGAGGCAGGTAAAAGATAGGTTTTGCAGTGTGGAAAATAGAAGAGGCTGCAACGATCTTGTAAAGAGATCTGTTCAGTATATTTGGCAGGCTAAAAACAATGGAGACGCGCGCCATAAGAGGAAGAGATAGGCGTAGGAAAACTTGTATGTAGACTAAGCAAACTCCAGGCTGCACCATCTGGAGCAGATAAAGAGAGTGCAAAGTATACAAAAGGAAGGGTAAGGAGGATCACGCCAGAGGAAATGATAAGAGTATTTTTGATAGAACAAAACTTGGGCCAGGGTAGGGGGCCATAGCAAGTCCATAAGAGTGAAAGAGAGGTCGATAAAGTGCAGATCCAAATATCATGCATAAAGATTAAGGGAAAAATGTAAGGAGGATTTGTCTCAACAGTTTGACCACTTAATAGATTTTGATAGGATGGTTTGAAGTCCGTGTTCTGTAATTCTTTTTGTTTGAATAAATTTTAACCCTTCTTTTATTTAAAAAATGTAAGGAGGGTTTTGTTTGAAAGGAACAGAGTATATGGTAATTGGGGAAAATTTATACCAACTAAGAAATGCAGATTGAAGAACACAGAATATGCATAGAGGATAGAAGGATAGGACGGAAAGTTTATGCTGCAACTGTCAAACAACCTGGGAAAATGGTTTGTCGGGAGCATGAGATAGGTATCGGCCAAATGTTCATTACAATATATAGCATATCGGCTAAATATAATACCTATTTGTCATATAATTCTATTAATTTTTATTTCTTTTATTGTTTTTCAATATAATTAGGTTTCCTATTAAGCTTCGATTTCTTTTTGGCTTCACTCTTCTACTTTGTTTTTGGTTTGGTCTGCAATTTATTATTTATTTTGTTCATCTTACTTGTGAATCAAGAGTGTAACTTAAAATAAGTAACATTTACAGGACGTTTATCCAAATATAAAAGTCCCCAAAGACATCGTATCCAAACATAAAAGATCCCATGCACAGAGAGTTAATCAAAAATGAAATCAGTGTCAAAGACCATATTGCAGCTATTGATAACAAACTAACAACAAAGTGATAGCAAACGAGTAAATTGTTTGAAAATTAAAACAAAAACATAAAAGAACATCCTACTTAAGAAGATTTTCCTAGTCCCCCATAAGAAAATCTTTACACAGTTATTTTACTGAAAGCTGTCCCCCATAAGAAAATCTTTACACAGTTATTTTACTGAAAGCTCTCCACTATTATTTTAATGGACTGTGAAATTACTGACATAGTAGAACAAGATTCTCAAAAAACAATTTATTTAGAACATTTTTGGTGTTGCTAATTCTTCATAAGCCTTTATTCATGGAGCTCAACTGCAAATGCTCTGCCCTGCAAGGCCTTTTCTTTGACACAGTTTTTGCAGCGCAAATTTAATACACATACAAAAATTTATGTTGCTTTAATTCAGTGGAGAGTAATGTAAGGGGGAGTTTCTGAATTCATCCAGCTAAATTGCGAATGCTCTGTCCTGTGTCGTTCTCCAGCTGCAGCATCTACAGGAAAAATAGCCTCAATTTCATTCATGTCATCTGCAGTCAGATTTAGAGAGAGAGAGAAAATATTGTTGTCCAGGTTCTTAATCTTGGTGGTCCCAGGTATGGGCACAACATCATTCCCCTGGTGTTGAACCCATGCAAGAGCAACCTGGCTTGGGCTGCACCCTTTTCTTGAACTGATCTCACTTAGCTTTTCGAATAGAGCTTGGTTGTGCTCCAGATTCTCACTTTGAAACCTCGGAGTACTCTGTTGAACAAACCAATTATATGATCGGAAATAATTCGCAATCATAAAAGTAATTGTCACCTTCAATTCTTCATATGGATCTTCTAATATAGATTTGAGTTTAGATTTTATTTTATTGTTTCATCCTGACCCTACATTGAAAAAAATAATCCTATCCTTTACCTTACGGTAGTCATTATCAGTCACATTTTCAATAAGTGTTGCTCCTGAGCCAAAGAAACCCCTGCCTAAAGGGCTGTATGTAACAATTCCAATCCCCAACTCCCTGCGGATGGAAAAAACAAAATTCAACAAATACAAATCAGCTTGTATGCGTTATTTAAGTTGACATGGTACAAAGTTCTTAAAAGTTATCAAAAACTCCAATTTAACTTTTGGTATAAACCCAAATTCACAAGTATTTGTTCTCAATTCTCTGCAAAATGAAGTAAAAATGAAATTACTAAGTGGTGAGGTATTGCACTATCACACTGTGTACCTGCAGGTGGGAATAATTTGGGCCTCAGAATCCCTAGTCCAGAGAGACCATTCAAGCTGGACAGCAGAGATTGGATGCACTGCATGGGCTCTACGGATTGTTGAAGCAGAGGCTTCAGACAGACCCACATACTTTATCTTTCCCTCTTCTACCAGCTTCTTCAGTTCACCCATCTGTATAGAGGGCAAAGTCCAATTATTTGTTATCATACTCTTTTTTTTTTTTGCTAATCAAGCCTTATCACTAGACCTCAGTAAAGAGCCAGAGGGATACACGTTTGTCCTCCATGCCATACAACCTTGATGGTTCAGACATTACATTAGCTTGTTAAAAGCAAATTTTGCAGCAATATTACAGGTTTGAAATCTTCAGATTTACAGTAGCTTGATAAAAGAATATTACAGGCTTGAAATTTAAGACTTACAGTAGCTTCTATGGGTACAGTAGTATCCACCCTGTGCTGATAATAAAGATCAATGTAGTCTATATCAAGCCTCTTGAGGCTTGCTTCACAAGCAGCCCTTACATATTGAGGATCTCCCCTCACACCGAATTCTCCATTAGCCCAAGTCAATCCAAACTTAGTAGCAATCTGGACCTTCTCTCTGATGCCTTTCAGAGCCTATTTAGGAACAATAAAGGCATAATGCATGAACTTAGAACAATGAGAAAATACATTAAACTCACAGAAGTAAATCATAGATTAAGTATTGAAAACAAGAATCTTAAGAACTGAAGACAAGATATACTTTTAGAAGAGATCATGGACAACATTTTTTGATCAATGGTGTCAATAAATGCATCTTTTTAGTCATATCAGATTATTTTTCCATGATGGGTTATACAGTTTACCCCAAATCAACTAGCTATAAAGCTCTGCAGGCAGTTTTTCCAAAGCCATGGAAGTGTCAGATTAAGATTTGATAACATAACTGACCTTTCCTATAAGAATTTCATTGGTTTCTGGTCCATAAATGTCTGAAGTATCAATAAAAGTGACACCTCTGCCCACAGCATGGTGAATGAGGTCTATCATCTCTTGCTGAGGTTTGGGAGGGCCATACAAAAAGGACATACCCATACATCCCAGACCCTGTTCAGACACACAAAGTCCCTGCTGCCCCAACTTTTTCTTACCCACATTCTCCATGACAATATTTTCTTCTCTGCAAATATCAATGAAATTGAAATTGTTCTTTTACAAATGTTTCCATATACAACTTACTGCCTTTATACCTGTAGCAAGATTTTATTTCTGCCTATCGAAATTGACTTGGACTCGCATAATAAGAATTTAGATCCGTTGAATTTTATCGTTATCTGACTTATTTCTATTAGTTGGAAGTAAAATATCTAAAAATATGATCTTTGAAAATCTTTGTTCACCATATTTCTGTTTAAATTAAAATGATCAGAATTTTCAATCATTATATTTGTAATGGTGAAATTTGCATATTTATGTCATTTTTAATTTAGTTTTGCATTTTATTTTTTGATGAATAATGACTTATCATTTTCTATATATTAAAAAGAGAATAATATTATATTAAAAAGAAAAATGGATGGTAGAAGACACATCTTCAAAGTCTATGTAGGACCAAGCCCAAACAATAAACAAAACAAAAACAAATTCTAAGAGATGAAAACCAAACAGAAAGAACCAACAAAGCTTAGGAATTGAGAACTACATCATCAAAGAGGGATCATGGTAATCCAGTTTGCCCCATACATTGATAAGGAAGGAACCATCAATAATAAATTCTCAACTAGAAAGCGCACTCTTTTTCTTGATCTTCATTGCATGTTACTAGACACGAATAGGAGAAATTATAATTAACTATAGTGGAGAAAACTTGTCATAATCTAGCCACCCAAAAGTACCTTACCCAAGTGAAGAGGGTAAAGATGTGCAAGAAGCCTAGGACCTCCTGTAGGCAACATGATCCCTAGGTTGTGTGGAAGGTGATTGAAATACATGTGATTGAGAATTATGATCTCTTTTGGTAGACTTGCTAGCAAAGAACTAGTTCAAATTCTTCAAATATTTCATTACAAAAATATTACATTTCCTAAACAAATAACAACCATATTTCAAAATAACATTAAATATTTACGGCTCTAGGAAAATTCACCACCAACAATTTACGGACAAAAAATTCACTGTGGCAAAATTCACCGCCATGACAAATTCATTGCCAAGTAAAATTCATGGCCAACAATTCACTGTAGCGGAACCGCATTAATATTTTTTATATATCCCTTGGTCTACTGGTGAAGTTGAAAGCTTCTAAATGAGCCCACTAGGGATCAAGTCTTGCTAAGTGCAAAGGTTCGACATCGAAAAAGGGATGAGGTCGGGATCATGCCTCGGGGGAATTTGGGAGAATGGATACCCCTTAGTCCTTGGCTCTTAGCCGAAGAGGTTCAACCCAAGAAGGGAATTTGGCAAAATTGACACCTCTTAGTCCTTGGCTCTTAGTTGAAGAGGTTCAGCCCAAGAAGGGAATTTGGCAGAATGGATACCCCTTAGTCCTTTGCTCTTAGCCGAAGAGGTTCAGCCCAAGAAGGGTCGTAAAAATAACTTTGATTTTTTAATGCCGTTGAGCTGTGAATTGTTGATGGTGAATTTACTTGACGATGAATTTTCCCACGATAAATTGTTGGTGGTGAATTTGTTGTATGCCATATTTACATTTTTTTAACCATAAAAACTAAATACCCTTATCCATCACATTTACTTTCCTAAAATACTTATTATAATTATCAAATGTATTAATCCAACCATCATTGTTCAATCTAAACTAATTTATATTTACTTAATTAATTTAGATTAACACTTAAAGAAAGTCAATTTATTATATAAGTACCATCTACTATTTGTAATTTATTTTTTCTTTAATTCAATATAAAAAACTATTTTCTTTTACAATATTATATAACAAATCATGTAATATTATATAAATATAAAAAATAAGATAAAATAAAAATATAAAATTATAAATATTAGTATAGAAGAACTTCCATATATAATAGAACATCTAATTCTATCTTTGTACTTATAATTTGTAGGAATTAATTTTAAATATAATAGAAATGTATATTTTTTTAATCCATATGTGATTCATATCTCTTGATAGTCCTACTATACCTTTAATGATAATTATAAATTACAAACTTTCTTATCAAGAACCTTTTACTGTAATTAGTTTCTAAATAATATTTTCATTAAATTTTATATATTAATATATAATTTTTTTAGTGGTCAATATAGTTATTAGTAAGGTCAAGTTAAACTATCATATTAAACTATTGCCTGACGTCACTTTTTATAAAAACTTTGTTCTAGAAAATATCTATGTTCACATATATGAGTTAAAGAAACGTCATGGCTGTCGTCATTATTGAATTGACTTAGCAAATCTGACTCTTTCTAGATGATTTAAGTAATATGTGTATTGATTAAGGCTTTGGTTTCAACATCTTACTTCCAAGTCAAATTAGAAGACAAGAAGTCACAGCAAAAATCAAAAATCAAAATCTCTCTCGGATAGGAAAGCGATAGATAGGGAAAAAATTTAATTAAAAAATATCTCTCTTAATCACAAGGAGATATGAACAATATTAGATAATGAGATAAATGATTTTGTGGATTTTTTTTTAATTAATTTAAATCATATATTCAATTTTATCTATTGTATTTTTAATGGTTATTACGTAAATAATTAAGTTTTTGATGTTGATGATTTATTGTTCAAATTTTTTAGGAGTAATTTGTGGAGCCGGTGGTCTCATGGATTTTAATTTGCTGCTTATTTTTAAGCAGTCATCTAAAAAATATGCAATTATTATTTGTTTACATGTATGAATGAAAAACTGGAGGAAATAAAAAAGAGGGAAAAAAATTTATGGAGCCACCTCACAACATTTTCAATATGCAGAAACTGCTTATTTTCAATTCCTAAACAATAGTTGCTCCACCAAAATAACAATAGTTGCTCCACCAAAATAGGTAAGATTCTAAATTATCCTTTTCCCATAGTTTTAAATTTGCATGGGAACACTTTTGTGTTTAAATATAAGCAAGAAAATGCACTTAAACAGCCACATGGGGACAGGGGGTTACTATTATATGAGGGACCATATTAACTTGATCAAATGTGACACAAATGGAAAGTAGAAAAAGTTATAAATGCTACATAAATCAAGATTGTGTAACATTTACATTTTATATTTGATTTTGTTTTTCTTTAGAATATTGTTTTCTCTCATTTTCTTTTGCTCTTTCCTACTTGACTATAAAAATTGTCCATGTTTTCTTTAATTCTTGAAAAGATGGTTCTTTTGTGGTCATATTTAAAATAATTTTACTTTCAGTTTTTCTTTTCTTGTGCTTTTAAAGGTAGAAAATGTAAGTATTGAAATGTCTTTTAAATTTAAGTGGCTCAAATTTTCAAACATGTAATGTTTATATTCATTACTAAGAGATTGGAGTGCATTCCACAAAGTTTGAAGTGTATGATACACCGTCTCGTACAATAATTTAACATTGAATTTGAGCCACTTAGGCAAATAGATGTTATAAAGGATCACTCATTTATGATCAAGAAATGTTTCATGTGTATTAAAATGGTATGGATCATGCCCGAATTTTATATAACAACATTTAATGTGCATGAATAATAGTTTATATGAGGCACTACAAAAGCAAAAAGAGAACCATTTATGTACAATGTTGATTGGCAATGATTGCCCAATCCATTGAAATAATCAACAAAATGCTTTATATCCTTAGAATAAATGAAGGATTTTTATTATGTTCTAATTGATACCTACTAATTGTATAAGTAATAAAAACTCATTTCAAAGTGACTCTTGCTAAAGCCTACCAATCTACTTTACATAATTTCCAATCATTTACGCATGGCTATCGATGTGCCCATTGCATATTAAAGAGCAATTTCTAGTTTAGCATTTGATCTACCATAAAGCATGGTCTCTCACCATCTGTATATACATCAAGCTCATCCTCCTATTATGTTTTTACAAAAATACATAAAAGAAGGTTTTTAATGGTCACAGGATTGAAATTTAGTACATGGGATAGTTGGCTAGCCATTTTAACGTTCTTTGATGTTGATCTTCTACTATTTATCTTGATGATCAATTTTTTTTTCTCAACCTTCACCTCTTTAAAATAATATTAAGAAACCACTAAAGTATTTACCTATTGGCTTTAATGTCACTATATGTGATGAGCCACCTCAAAATTTTCTAAATTTAAAATAAATAATTTACTACTTAAAAAATACTTTTAATATGTTTCCATAAAGACTTAGTTTCTATTTTATCTTGAAACATAAAACATCATAAAATCATGAAATAGATGAAATACATTATCAAATTTTAACCAATTTTATAATACATCATGATACATGCCACAATAATACAATTATATCCAAATTAAAATAAGGAATAAAAATTTAAATAAGCACTTTCATTATATATAAATGTTCCATAGTCTAGGAATTCATCTCATCCAAGTGCAAACAATATAGTTGTCAAGTTATAAGGAGGGAACACATCATTCAATTTATTTAGATGCTACCATAGACTAGACAATTCAGGAACTCAACTTCTTAATTGGAAGTGATCCAACCCTTCAATGAGTGTGGTAGATAATGGCATCTATAGTGAAACAAAATTTGAGAATCAAGTGTATAGATGTACAATCACTATCACATGTGGTTAGTCATACATACCCTAGATACCTTCTAATTACTAATAACTTTTAATTAACATGTAATTCTTAAATTACTATGAATTGATGATATATACAACCATAACATCACTTTGAGAAAAGATTTTAATTATAAGTAAGTTTAAATGTGGTTCATGTGTTCACAAAACTAATGTCTCTTGCTTTACTCATCCAAAATGACCATAAAAATGAAACACAATGCATAGATCAACTTACTAGTTTTATAATTTAACAAGTTAACTACCATACTCTAGACATACCTTGCCCTTGAATTGGACTATTAAATTTCCATATTTAATACACCATTTGTCCATGGTGCTAAAAAATGGATATCTACAATTATTTTTTTTCCATGTATAAATCAAGTATATAAATTCATGATTCTATATAACACCATGATAAGGAATACCATGATCCACTTATGGTAATAAAGTGAAAAGACCATGATAAATGCAAACACTGATAAAACATACAAGCATCAATCAAGCATGCAACACAAACCAAAAACAAACCAAGATTATGCCCCTAGTCAAGCTAAAAACTAATTGATTGATGATGATGATAGAAAAGTTAAGGATAAGAACACTTGGATTGATGCATCCCTATGATGATAATTTGATTACTGGATCAAAATATTTTAGTTTATTTGGATCATTTAATGATGTCCATTGATTTTGGATGATGAGACAGATTGCAAGATTGGATCACATGTGTAACAACCTCGATGTTCTACTCAGTAAAATTCCAAAGTTTTCACATTAAGTGAATGATCCATGAAGCCAAAACATCGCAATAATTTTTTTTCTTTCCATAATGTAAATTACATGCACATTTGAAATAACACTATTTCCAAACTTCCATTGCATTTCATTATAATTTCACAAATCTTTCCATAACATAGATTTCATATTGAATAAACTCAAGTTTATCATTCATGATTACATCCTTCCATATAAATGGGTACATGAAACACACATAGCTCTTTTGAGCTTCATTTTGTAATAGATATACAACTGGTCTTGATGTTTCCGCATTGGTGCATACATCTTGGATGTCCCCACTCCCTGGTGCATTCAATCCAGCCATCCCCAATACCGGTGCAAACATCCACAAACCTCGAACGCCATTTGATAAGGAGAAGCATCACTCAAGCGCTTTTCTGCCAAAACAGACTCAAATGTTGTCCCCCACACATCTATCTCATATGACAAGATGGCCCTACCCTTCGATGAAGACATTGGTTTGTAAACCCCATAGCAATAGCCTATCTGAGCTTAGTGTTGTGTCCTACAAACTAGAACCTAATCATACGATCATTTTCCCTACGAGTATGAAAATCCTAAACTAGAATGCATAAAAGGAACATAGTGAACTGACAGTGTAAACAATGAAAAATTATACTACTTTGGACAAAGAATTCTGAGCTAGTACTTCCAGTGATAGTCTTCCTATTCACATATACTTCTATAGCTCAGTTTGTATTATGACCATTCATATACTATGTTTAGGTAATTTCCTTCCATAGGTAATCCCTAACCTTAGAAATAATCTATTCCCCTTTTCTCAAAACACAATGGTATCTCTACCAATAAAGCCTAAGCATAAGTTATCCCCTTCAATGGATATTCCAATCCCAGGTGTAACATATGAGTTTTTATAGTTTATAAATTAACTTTGCATAAACAAGCTATTCGCTTCAAAAGACAATCTAGTCCCAAGTATAACTTTATAATCTAAATTATAGCTACATAAGCTTCATCTAATCATAGATTAAATATTCATAAATAATTGACTCCATTTAGTAATATATCACATTAATAAGTGGTTCTCATCAATAGTATAGCCACATCAATGAATGACCTCAATCAAAGAATAATCGTATCAATAGATGATTCCATTCAAGAGTGTAATCTCCTTAGAAGAAAGGATTATACAAGAGTAGAATCTTGTCAACAATATGTCTTCATAGCAAGAGTATAAAACAACCAATCAAGTAGCAACTCAAACTCAATAGGTAATCCCACCTATGGTTCCAATTAGATAGAAAATCAAACTCAATAGGCAATCCTACCTATGGTTACATTCATTATTCAAATAAACTTCTCAGCCCAAATAGGTTATTCTAGACCTAGGGTTTCATTCAAGAGTAAGGTAATGATCAAGTGATCATTCAAATAAAGGTAATTGATGTGGTTTATATAATGTCATATCATACTTTTTATACCTACACTTTTTTTGTAATGCTAACCCTATCATTCCCAAGGTTTCCTAGCATAATAAGCTACAGTGTCAAGTCACTTCATGACGTTGATACATTTCACAATATACATGTAGTATTACTACCTATGTATAGAAATAACATCATTATCTAAATCCCTATCTAGGGTATATAGGAGTATTAAGACACTTCCTTAAACTAATCATGTTACATCATTCCTAGTATATAATACTAATGATAAGAATACACTCCTATTATGGAGTATATATAAACACTTCATAAAAAAGCATAAATCAACTTCTTTTCCTTTCCATAAGCAAATGCTATGATATCATTTTGGCTCCAAAGTGACCCCCACATGGTTCATCATGTCAAGTCTTCATGATATCAAATATTTCATCTTCCCTTATGCACCTTCTCTTGATATTGTTTGGGCAAGTGTAGAATAGGTAACCAAATATCCAAGAGTATGGAAAACACTTTTGTACCAGCTACCTCTTTTCCCTTGGAGAAAAGTGTGGTGGAATCTGCCCTGTCACTAAATAGTTTGCAATGTCAGCATACCAGGGTATATGTATATTAAGAGAAAACAAGTGCTCATCTGGAAATGAGTCATCCACTACCCTTTCTATTGATTGTGTTGGCAACCTTGGCAAAAAAATTGCTACTGCATTAGCCTTACTAGGCTTGTCCACTATTGTGATATCAAACTCTTGTAGGAGTAGCCATCTGACCAGTCTACCTCCCACTACAGGCTTGTTCATTAAATATATGATAGTTCTAAGGTTTGTGTGGACAAAAACTACATAACCAGTCATGTAATGCTTGAATTTATTGATGGCATACACTACTGATAGCATCTCCTTCTTTGCAACAGTATAATTTAACTCTGCTCCTTGAATATTCTTGCTATTTTAATAAATTGCATATTCTTTGTTACCTTCCTTCTGACCTAAAACTGCTCCAATGGAAAAATCTGAAGCATCAATGTGTATATGGAAGGGTAAGGTCCAATTTCCCCCCCTCAAAATAGGTGCTTGGGTTAAGGCTTTCTTCAGTTCTTTAAAGGAATGTTGGCACTCTAATGTCCAATCAAATTCTATGTCTTTAGTTAGTAGAACAAACAACGGTGCAACAAACTTACTAAAGTTTTGAATGAACCTCCTATAATAGCCTGCATGGCCAAGGAATCTCCTAACATATTTTTTCCTCTATGGAACAAGTAATGTGGATATGATCTCTATCTTATGTGGATCAACTTGGATTCTTGCACTAGATATGAAATGCCTTAAAAAAATTCCCTAAGTCATCATCATAAAGCCCTTTTCATTACCGAGGGACAAACTGTGTTCTTTACATCTCTATAAAACCTTTTCCAAATTACTAAGGTCTTCCTCATAAGTTTCCCCATATGTGGTGAAGGCATCCGTATATATCTCCATAGAGTCATGAGCATAATTAGAAAAGATGCTAAGCACTACCCTTTGGAAACTAGCTGGAACATTGCATAAACCAAAGGGTAGAACATAGTAGGCATAAGTACCCCAAGGATATGTGAATGTTGTTTCGTCCTTGTCCTTAGGAGCAATTTTTATTTGATTGTAACCACTGAAACCATCTAGGAATGGAAATTACTTCTTCCTTTCTAAAGAGTCAAGCACTTGATCTATAAAGGGCAATGGAAAGTGGTCCTTCCTAGAGGGTGTGTTTAGTTCCCTATAATCTACACATACCCTCCATTTTCCACCTTTCTTGGGAACAATGACTAAAGGTAATACCCATTCATTGTTAGATATATGATAAATGAAGCCTGCATCAAGGAGTTTTTGAAGTTCGACTTTAACTATTTCTCTCAAGGCAGGGTTCATTCATCTTTGAGGTTGTCTAATGGGCCTATAACCGTCATTTATATATATCCTATGCATACATAAGTCAAGATATATACTCTTCATATCATCATAGTCCCATGCAAAGGCTGGTGCATGTTACTGTAGCACAGTAGTCAAGGAATTTTGTTGTTCTACAATAAATTCATTGTTTATGTTCAACATTTTTCCTAGCATGGGTTTTAGTTCTTTGGATGATTCTTGACGGATGAGAGGTCATAACCAGGAATGATTGGTACACACTATTGTGGCAGTAAGGAATGAAATATCTAAGATACTTATTCTAAGGAGTTGGCAAATATAATAATTTACAAAGGGTCTTGTAGGCATGTGAGACAACCATGCTGTTGTGGGCTCCTACCATAGTCATTTTATATTATATGAGCAATTAGACCATCTTCTTCTTGATCTTCCAATAAAGGGTTGCTTTTTATTGTCATCAAAGTTTGTAGGGAATAGTCATCTTCCTCATCCAAAGTTAGCCAAATGGTTCACTTAAGATCAACATGAGGTTGGGCTAAGGATAGAGGACCAATTTCTTAGTCACAGTCCCATTATATATTATCATATTTCCAGCCCTAGAGCCTATGAATGCATCAGTTGTAGCTAACCATGGTCTTCCTAGAATGAATGGATATCCTGCAAATTTTACCTTTGGCTATGAAAGTATGAAATCAACAAGATATTGCAAGGAATATAATGCAATAACTAAGTCCTCAATGATTCCTCCAGGCTTGACTATTGACCTATCATCCAATTACAAAATAGTTGGTGTAGGTCTAAGATTGGCTAACTAAAGTAATTACATTGTCTCTTTAGTCATGAAATTTATTGTTGCCCCTAAGTCTATCAAGGTGTTTTTGATAAGGGTCCCATTAATCTTAACATCCACTACTGGAATATCAGGGTCTATATATTTATGGATAGTTATGTTCCCTAGCATGATATTAGCAAGGTTCCCTAGGACATGAACTATCTAAGGGTCCTTAATTTTTCTCCCTAGTTTCTTAAGATATAGGTCCCTGACTACCTTGGTATAGATTGGAATGTCCTTAATATCTTGAATGATGGGGACCTTGATATTGACATCCTTAATTTGACCTAGTAAGTTTGTCTAGGCTTGGGTATGATGTTTTTGAATGGTTAAGCATTCAAGGAAAGGAGACTTTGGACTTGAGGTAGTCTAGTGTACCTTATTTGACTCAAGTTCCAGGGGTGATTTGTTTGAATCTTCAACTGTAGGTTCATCATCCTCCATCTCAGTGATTTGAGGGGATGAATGTCTAGCTAGTTATATCCCTAACCTGAGGTTGGGTAGGTAACTATGGTGGTCTTGGTGGCTAAGGTGTAGGATTTGATGGATTGGGAATAATGGCTTATTGTTAGGGCTAAGGAGGAAGCACAGGCTATTGATAATTCATGTTCTATTGTTGCCACTGCTGACCATTTTTCCATTGTGTTTACCACTAGTTTTTTTGTGTTGGCCATTGAGGATTGTAATTGGAACCTTGGAAATTTTTTTGTGACCAAGGATTTAGTTGCCAATGGTTCCAATTTTTTTGAGATTATTGCCATTGTTGAGGGGTTTTCCATTGATTTTGGTTATTTGGCTAGGGCTAAGAATTCCAAGTAGAAAATTTATGATTTCCAATTGGGAAAGAGGAATTGAAACTCATACGGTCTTGTTGTATACCTTGTCCTTTTTTCCATTGCCTTCTTTGAGCTATGTAAAATAGCTGCCCGTCCTTTCCTTCAAGTGGCTGAAAATCAGGTTTCTCTATTTTTTCTTGTTGAATACTAGCCACCCTCTTGCATTTGTAGTTTACTTTCCTTTGTCTACAGTTGAGGCAGTATTCATTGAGAATTTTTTCAACCTCTTCTTGTTTCTTCTTTATATGGAGAGTGTCCAACTGAGTTTCTAGGTGATTGATAATGTCCTCCTTCATGTTGGAAAACAAATTGCTTATCTCTATCTTTGAAACCCTAGTAAATGATTTGCCAATTGTGGATTTCCTCTCTCCTCTTGGCCTCTTAGTGAAGGTCATGGAGTAATTTCTGCAGACCCTACAAATTTCTTAAAATGGTATTTGAGAGATATCCCCTTACCCAATAACATTGAGGGCATCCATACAATCCTTATTGACTCCCCTAAAAAAAACTAACTTGAGGGATTCTTCAAATAGCTTGTTCTGTGGGTTTTTCTTCAAACCAAAATGAAATATCTCCATATAGTCTTCTAATGGCTCATTCTCCTTTTGTGACATTTTGAAAATATCATCTCCTCCTATCAAGTCATCTACAATAGTATTCCAGTACTTTTCCAAGAACATTATTTTCATTGTATCCCAGTTTGCAAACATCCTTTCTTAATCCCATAAACCATCTCAGGGCTGCATGTTTTAGAGTGGCAGAGAAGAGCTTGAGCCTATGAGCATAAGAGATATAGTCATAGCTCCTGCATATGATATCAAATTCAAATAGAAATGTGTTTGCATCTTCAGTCACCAAACCATAAAAGACTAGTAATGAGCTGAAGGAGGGATATTCTTCAACATAGTAGCCCTTTCTTGGTGGGTGAATGGAAACAAAGGTCACATATTCTGGATCATCCCTTGGTGTATCACCCATGGTTTGCTATGTCCCCTCTATAGGTGTAGTAGATATTGGGGAAAGGGAAGTTTCTCCTTCAATATTACCCTCGCTCTGAGTACTAGAGTCACCAATATCTACTATGGCTTCTTGGTGTGTAGAGGGGAGGAATCTACCCAAAGATTCTCTCTACCTCCACATACAATAAGTTTGTCTTTGTATAGTAGTGGTCGTGCACAATGTTAGTGTAACATTTTGGTATGTTGAAAAATATTAAGTCTAATAGTCCTAATGTTGAAAACAAAATGTAAACTATGAAATATTGGAAAAATAAGTCTATGAAAGTAGCACCATCCTTGACAATAGCACAAAAAATGTAGAGTCTAAACTAGTGTCTTATAAACTTGGTAGAAACCACACAATTCAGAGGAATGACTAGCTGAATAGTCCACTCAACATTGTAAAGACTTCATTAAATTGTCAACCAGGGCTTGTAGATTTGTGATGGTGTTGGCACTATATGTGCTTTCAAAGACTCGAGGTTACCTAGGTTTTCTTATTGAGGGTACTCTACTTGTAAAATCACAAAAAACATATAACAATGAAAGAAGTAAAATGGTGCTAATGGATATGGGTCCCTACAACATAATATGTAGTTGAACTATTGATAACATATAATTATTATAACTAACTCAAAATAAATAACTGAACCTAATCTATTCTCTTGAGTGTTACAAGTCAATTGAGTGCATTCATGCAATTTATGAAGTAATGATAAATATAAATAACTACCAAACAAAATTAAAATAACTATAAATATAGTGAAGAATACTTACCTTGAGTGGCTTGCTCAAGTGGTTGTCCTCACCAAACTTAGAACCAAATCTAAATCTTCAGATTCTATGCATCCATATCAACTTGAACTTCATTCATTATATATTTCAAAAGATCACATAAAATCTTGCTCAAAGATTGTATTCAAGAAGAAACCATTTTTGAACAATCAACATGTTTGTAGATTACAACTAAAAACTAATAAGTAATTGATAACAAAATCCACTAGTATGAGATTAATCAACTAACTATCGTAAAGACTTAACCACTGGCTATACATAGGCATGGGGGAGTTTATTCTAAACACAACTCCCTAGATATCAGAGTATGTAATTAAGATTGAATTATTCAAACTACAACTAAAAAGAAACACGAGTTCAAATAGGATTAAAACTCTGCAAAATAGATCTGTACATGGAACACATAATCAGTTATCCATAATCTTATCAATAAAAGAACTCTTCTTCTTCAACACCTCATTAACTATCATAATGATGCATGACTAACTCCATCAAGTGTCTCCACATAGTAGTTATTACACTCAGCTTGTTCTAGAACTTCCCCTGTTTTTTTGTCCAAGACCTCCTTTGTTTGTGGGCTACAAATTTCAATTGTTGCAAGCTACATTGTCTTCTTGGGCTGCAAGAGGTTAATCCACAAAACACATACACAAAGCTAACTACCATGATTAAACATAGAATTCTAACCACATTTCATACATATTCACATATAAATCATACAATGCTACTATATCATAACTATATTTTTATTACTATAATTTAGGTCCAAGGTTGTATAATAAGCATAAAAAGGTAGCATAGCATAGTAATATGTCCGAAAGGATTGTTTGATAATGTTTGAAAGTATGTATAAAAATATCAGGAAATGGACTATTAAATAGACTCATCAAAGGGTATTAATATGGCAATGTTTCTCGTACTTCAATTTTCTTCCAAGTTTGAAAACTGTGATTAAAAGGCTAAGCTCATTTCAACATTTCATTCTCAAATTTTCATTCTTAAAAGGCTAGGATCATTTCAACATTTCATTCTCAAAATTTCTTCATGGAAGAAAAGGTGGTTCTCTAGGCTTGTAGGTTTCATTGTGTATTTTCATTCTAGAAAGCTCCTTCTCGCAGTGGTGGGGGTCGTTTCAAGAAATAAAAAATACCTAGTGTAGAAGTGCATAGAACCTAAATACACCCACAAACCTATGTTTCAAGAAAGAAAAAAATCCCTATAAACACCAACACATTTGATAATTTTGTTGAACATGCAACCAAAATAGGGGGAGCCACATGGAATTTCTTGAATTTGTTATCAATAGTGGGTAAACGAGGGAAGGGAAACAAAGGGAACACAAACATAGCCTGTAAGCTCTCAAAAATGAATGGTTCTATGGAGGAGAACCATCATTTCTGGACCTCAACAATGGAGCAGTTTCAAATTTAAAAGCAAAAACTAGAAATGAAACTATTCTAAACTATCAAAGATAATCAAATTGCTTCCAAACAAAAACCAGTCTCCATTGGCATCCTATCACCAAAGTCTTGTTATGCACTTTTGCTCTTAGATTTTTGCAAGCATAGATGCATGAAGAGGCTATTAGTGAATGGATTAAGAAAAGCTGTGAAGATATGTGCATGTGCAAGATTCATGTAGGGGTCAAAATGAGAAGAGATTCATGTTTAAATAGGAATCTCTGATGACAAAGAGGTTGAGAATGAGAAATGTGGGATAAACATATATTGCAATAATGAATTTTTAAAATCCCACATGGTGTAGTGAAATGAAATGCATATGAGTGGAAATGATAAAGAAGATAGATTAAATGAATGGTGAAGGATTGAATAAAATAATTAAATGCATATATTTTTAATGTGGATGAAAATGGTTTATTAATGTTTTATCATGAATTATTTTAACGTTTTTATGAGAATGATTTATGTAAGAATGATAATTTGTCGAAATGAAATTATTTAATTTATGAATGGTTATGAAATGTTTTGTGAATGATTATTATTTATTATGCATTATGCATTATGAATGATCATGTGGTGAAATGATTTAATGATTTATGTAAATGAAATATGAAGTGAATGATTTATGCAAATGATAATATAGTTTTATTATGAAATGCTAGTGAATGATTATGATAATGAATTTATTATGATAATGAATGATAGTGCAAAACGATAATGTGACGTATGCAAATGATAATGCAATGATTTAATGATTTGATGAAATGCATGAATAGAAGAAAGTATTGAATGAATTGATCATTTTAATCAATAGACGAGTAATGTGATTTGAGGATAAATTTGAGTGTCTACAACTTGCATTCACCCTAAAGATTCCTTATCCCACACTCTTATCCCAGTGGTGGTGGTCGTTTCTAGAAAGCTCCTTCTCGCAGTGGTGGGGGTCATTTCAAGAAATAAAAAAGACCTAGTGTAGAAGTGCATAGAACCTGAATACACCCACAGACCTATGTTTCAAGAAAGAAAAAAATCCCTAGAAACACCAACACATTTGATAATTTTGTTGAACATGCAACCAAAATAGGGGGAGCCACATGGAATTTCTTGAATTTGTTATCAATAGTGGGTAAACGAGGGAAGGGAAACAAAGGTAACGCAAACATAGCCAAATTATACAATTTAGGAGGCCAAAAAATCTAGGATCTAACACTCACCACCTTTGGTTCCTCATTTTTGAAGGATTTATTTTTACACCTTGACTTTTTAAGCTTTGTTCTATTCATACAATGTCCATTTTGGTAATTTTTTGAAATATCTATTTTTTTATGGATACACAATAACAAGGATGGTTTTCACACTTAATGCTCCATATTTCTAAAATATATAGTTTCTTAGATATTTATCTATAAAGTTATCATTTTTACAAATTTGTGGGGGTCCATAACTTGAGAATATAGACTCATTTTGGGTCCCTTATTTCAAAAGAGGATATTTTTTGTACGCTTTATAGTGGTGGGGTCACTTTGTTCTCACTATGAGTGTATACTTTAATTTCAAAATTATGGTTTTTTTAGAGATTGTAATATCCTATGAAACACAAAATCCAATGTAAATATAAATAAAGTATAAAGTGACATCTTACACACTAGTCTAGTGGGTTCCTACATTATCTAAAAATGGGGGGGGGGTGTACTTGGACGGTTGCATTTTCCCTTTTGTATCCACCATTATAATTTTGACACCTTATAACTACTTTTTTTAGAAAACAAAGATCATTATGTTACTAAGGGCTAAGTCTAGTTATACATAATAACTCAATGAATTGGAATTAAACCTAAGTGAGGTGGATAAAATCAAATTTCTTAACAATCCCATGAAGCCTTAGGCTTCCTATGTCTAGTTGTGACTAACAATTTTCTCTTTCATATATAAGAATTATGATCTTCTAATTAAACATCTAGAATAAACTACAAACCTTGTTTGGTCATATAGATGAGCTTATATGTCAACAATTGGAGAAAAATACACACTCTTAATCCAAGCAATTTTACAATATTTAAGATTTCATCACATAATCTAACTCACACAAAACATAGTTGATAGACTATAAGATTGGAAAGAATGAATATTAGTTGTTATTGAGAGTTCTTTTTAACTTAATTGTTCAAAGTTAGTTTTTTTCTATGCTACTTAAACTTCCATATGAATAGAGTTGAAAATAAACTCATTTGATGCATGTGCATATGCACTAACAAGAGAGAAAGACAAAATAGTATAGATGGGCACAATAAAATCTTGTAAGTCACAAGTTTTGTTGGCAAGTCAAAGAACTATACATAAGAAAGAATATTGACATTCCAAAGTTGAGTAACAAGGGAAATAAGAAAAATACGTCCAATAGCAATCAAAGCAACATATTAATTGATCAACATTAGTTTGAATCCAATTTAGTAAGGCCTACTCTTTCATCAACAACTCAAACAATTAAGTGTGGCTATGTTGCAAAATAGGACACAAAGGATCTTCTAGGGTTCTTCTACAACCTTTTTTTAGTCATAAAAGGGAAAGGGAAAGGGAAAGACATTTGTTGCAATTGCAACTTCTAGTTCAAGGGCATGGATTATTAATTACTATAAAGATCATGTCATAAAAATGAGATTATAAAGTAATATTTCTTATGGTTAATGCTTATTGTGCTCTAAATTAAATATCTTTGAAATATGAATCATCAATATTAATAAATTAAAATATCCTTAAAGGTGTTTCTTTCGTATAAAATTATAAAAAATCTCTTAAATTATTCTTAGAAAAATAGAAATTTACAATACTTCTTGTTAAGAATATTTGTGCCTATCAACCATTTGATAACTTCTTTAATTTAAATTATTGTGACCCCAATCCTAGACATGCACGAACATAGCAAATAAACACAATGTTAGATCAAATGCAAGTGAGAATCAAGATTCCCCATGAAATCCATTTATAATTGCAAAGAGTAAGAAATGAGATGAAGAACACAAACAAATATGAAAAAAAACTATCAAATCCTATTCAATGCAAATCAAACTCTTGATCCCATGGGGGAATTGGTGCCAATTATGTGTAGAAATTGGCCATTTCCTAACTCCTTTGTAAGCTCTTTGATGATTTGGTGATGGTTGAAGCTCCTTGATGAAATTTTGGCATAATCAAACTATGAAACCATAAAATGATGAACACTTGATATGAAATGGATAAAATTAGCTCTCAATGTGGGGAGAGTAACTTTGCTCTAAGTTGTGGATCCATAATGAGAGGAAGAGTCTCTCATTTATAGATTTCAAATTTGGAAGAATGAGTGAGATTGAGAAATGTGGGATCATTCAATATCTAATGGCCAAGTGCCACTTGTCAAAATTTGAATGGGTGAAGGTTGTGCACATTTTGATCAAAGTGCCAATAAATGATATTAGGTGGAATTTGAAATTAGTGAAATGACTTGTTGGAGAGGGAAGAAAATGGAGTTATGGCCACTTGGCTCAAGACAAAAGGACATGTAAGGTGAAATAAATGCCTTGTTGGAAGGACTAAGTCCACTTGGATTTGAATTCAAATTTGAGGGAATATTCCCCTTTTATGCCATGTGAGGGAAAATATAGATTTGATAAATGAATTAAATCTATTTTCATGTGCAAGTGGTAAAGCTAGAGGATGGGATATGATTTAAGATTAAACTAATCAAAGATTAATTAATGTAATGAGGAATTAGGAGATGTGACAATTTAGACTTAAATTTATGAATTGATTTAAATCAAAATTGAGAGGAAGGGTTTAATTAAATAAATATTTTGATTTATTTAACTAAAGGGGATAATGTTAGATTAAATTAAATAAGGTTTAATTTATTCAATTTAATAGGATGACTATAGAGATTTAATTAAATAAAGTGAATTATTTAATTAAAAGAGGGATGATCAGATTAATTAAACAAAATGATTTATTTAATTAATAGAGGAGAATGACTTAACCAGTTAAATAATGATTTATTCAATTAAGGGATGAAAATTGATGACAAGCTGATAAGGTGATTCAGGACGAAATGATGTTAGTATTCAAGGTCAAGTGTGTCGGTATATTTTCCATGTCTACAATTATATAACTCATATATTATATAATTCTTTTATTCTCACTATCTCACTCTCTTATTTTCATTTATTGATTTTGTAGGTACATGATTTATCATAAGTATAAGCTTTTCACATCATACCTTTGCCACAATTATTTTTGAATACCTTCAATAACCTACACATTTTAACATTTCATTTTTTACATTTACACGTAATTTTAAGTGAAGGGAAGTTTTTGAATACCTCCACAGAGAAGCTTGGTTAGGTATGTTTTGTGACATGTGGAGTTTGTGCCACATTGTATCTACATGGCAAGCACATATTTTTAAGTATTACAACTTTCTTGTACTCAACAGGTGGGTTGGGCAAACACAAATAAAAGGGGGCAAAGTAATGCAACGGATTTCACAATACAATTTAATCTAGCTATAGCTTAAACTAAATCCTAGTAGGCATGTTAGGACCCAAGAAAAGAGGGAAAATAGTTTAGTTGTTATAATGAAATTAGGTAAAAACTTGCAGAAGTTGTTTGAAGAAGCATTGCTCTAATGGCGAAACAAATTTCTTTCATACAAAGATCTGAAGAAGTTTTGAAAGTTATAGCTCCCATAGTTGAACCAAAGGAAGCCCAAGTTGAAGGGGTCTCTCAAGGGCCACGTAAGAAGCAAAGGATCGATACATTGAGAAAAATTCATTCTTCCACCGATGGGGTCGGTGATGGTTTAAATCTCACATTTTTGAAGTACAAATTGACAATTAAGGAGATTGATTTCAATTAGTTGCTCAACCTTGAGCTCGAAAAGTTTAATCTCTTTTTCATGGAGAAGAAAGAGGAATACATCATTTGAAAAAAGGTATTTAAATCCTTTCTTTTCTCTTCTAAATCTACATAAATCCTCTCATGTCCTTTGATCTTCTGTTTGTGATGTTTGATGCTCCTCAATTGACTAGTATTCTTCTGTCTATGTTATGCAAGCCAATGTTTTGAAATCCACTTATAGATAAGGTAGAAATGATGAGAGACCATTAATGTAACCGACTAAATGGCTAAAACTAAGAGAATTTATTGCATTTACTACAAATACATGCACGAAACCAGGAGTAGTGAATCTAATCGAGTGAAGTAACATTATAATTTTTGGCATTCTTCACACAATAGATTTTGGCATTCATATGCATTTATTGCATCATGAAAGTTGGTTTGAGTGATAAGATTTCATTTATGCCGCAGGTAAGTCTACCAGAAATTTTATGTTGTAATTATCAAACAACCTAGGAAAATGGTTTGTCGGAAGCACGAGACAGGTATCGGCCAAATGTTCATTACAATATATAGGATATCGGCTAAATATAATACCTACTTTTCATATAATTCTATTAATTTTTATTACTTTTATTGGTTTTTCAGTATAACTAGCATACATGTATTAAATATTAATATATATAAAATATGCTGAGAGTTATCCTTCTCAAGGCACCTATTTTCATTTAGCTCCTTATCATCACAAGAAACAATTCGTGTATCACTTACATAAACAAGCATACTTTGGAGAATCCATTCTGAGAATTGATGAAGAAGACCCTCTATCTAATGTTGGCGATGAGGTTCCGATATCTCATCTCGAGGACTGCAACTCTCTCCTCAAAGGAGAAACTATCGAAGTCCCCGTGGACACTAAATCTTCAGAAAAGGTGATTAAAGTTGGGAAATGTCTCTCTTCTAAGGAAGTAGGTGAGCATTCTGCTCTCTTATGTGCGTACCCTAATATCTTCACTTGGACATATGAGGACATGCCTAGTATTGATGAATCCATAGTGGTCCATAACATCGTTCTATGTTCTAACGCCAAACCCATTATGTAGAAAATTCGAAAGACCAACCGTAGGGTAGCTTTATTGGTCAAGACTGAGATAGAAAAGTTGTTGAAAGCATGTTTTATCCATCCTATTGACTAATCTCCTTGGATTTTGAATATAGTTGATGTTAGCAAACCTAATGACCGTATTCATATATGCATTGAATTTTGAGACCTTAACAAGGCTTCTCTTAAGGATGATTTTCCGTTACCTAATATAAATATGATTGTGGACTCGATCGTAGGCCATGCATTGTTATCTTTTATGGATGGCATCTCAGGTTATAATCAAATCTTTATTAACTCAGATGATTAGTACAAGACAACCTTCACTACCACTTGGGGGACTTTTTGCTATGTGGTCATGCCCTTTGGTTTAAAGAACGCATGAGCAACTTACCAACGAGCGATGAACCTGATATTTCATGATTTCATTCATAAAATCTTAGAAGATTATGTTGACGACATCTTGGAAAAATCCATAACCATGTGAAGAATCTTCGTCTTATCTTCGAAAGGATTCAATTTTACAAGATGAGACTCAATGCCCATAAGTGTGTCTTTGACGTAAACGCAGGAAAGCTTCTTGGGTTTATAGTCTCTTACTGTGGAATCAAAGTTGACATGAATAATATTGATGCTATTGCTAACATGCCTCCATCGAGGAACATCATTGAGTTGCAAATTTTATCAGGGAAAATTCAGGTAATTCGTAGATTCATATCTCAGTTGGTTGAACGTACCCTTCCTTTCACTTGTTTAATAAAAAGGGATGTCTGCTTCATATGGGATGAATAATGTCAAAGAGCTTTTGAATCCATCAAAGCCTATTTGACCAATCCTCTTGTATTGATGTCGGCTATGCAAGATAGACCCTTCTTTCTTTAGCTTACTACATCACCGTACGCTTAAGCGGCCCTGCTAGCTCAATACGACGACATAGGAAGAGAGAGAGCGGTCTACTACATTAGTTGTGTCCTCATTGATTATGAAACTCATTATTCATCCATGAAGAAGCAATGCCTTACTCTTGTATTCTCTACATAGAAGTTGAGGCACTATCTCCTCCATGCTGAAACTCACATCATAGTAAAAACAAATCTCTTGAAGCATTTTTTCTCTAGCACTGACCTTGCGGGAAGATTAGCGAAGTGGGTTATGTTGCTTTCTAAGTTTGATATAATGTTTATCACTCAAAAATCAATAAAAGGAAAATCGGTTTCCGATCAATTGGAAGACGCTCCCTTGCCTCGCTCCTTCCCTGGGTTGGACCTATTTCTTGATGAGAATATCTACACAATCAACTATGACCTTGAATGGAAGATGTAATTCGATGGATTACGATGTCAAACCGGTTTTGGAGGGGGTGTGGTCCTGATATCCCCTGAAGGCAAACCAGTCCCCCTATCCTTTCGACTAGATTTTCCTTGCACTAATAACATCGTAGAGTACAAAGCTCTGATCACCGACTTGTGTGCCGTGATCACATTAAAGATTAAACATCTTCATATATTAGGTGACTTTGAAGTTATTTTGAATTAGATCACGGGGACTTATCAAGCTAAACAATGTAAGTTGTCCCGGTATCGAGACCTCACTTTGTCTCTGCTCAGTCAGTTTTCCTCTTTCGCGATAAACAATATTCCTAGGAGAGAAAATAGACATGTGGATGCCATGGAAAGCGCTACTTCCTTGGTACCTTCAAAAGAGGATACAAAGGAATATCACTTCATGGTTGAAGTCATGTGAACCCCAGCAGTTCCTGATCAACCCGATCCTGAGTCTCTAGTTTTCTTTCATGCAAATTCAGGAGAGTGGTTCTCTAGTATCTACAACTACTTAAAGACTGGAAAATTTCCTGGTGATGCGATGAAAAGCGATCATACTCGTATACAAAAGCTTTTGGCATGTTACATCATCTTATCAGACATTCTTTATCGAAAAGGCTATAACGACTTTTTGCTAAGATGCCTCACTAAAGCAAAAATACCCCTTGCCCTTAAAGAAGCCCATGCAGGCTCTAGGGGTGGACACTTCAGTGGTAGATCCCTAGTGAGGAAACTGATACACATAGGATACTATTGGAAGATGATGGAACAAGATTCCTTCGGTTATGTCAAGAAGTGCCTTCAATGTCAACAACACAACTGCCTTATCCACACTCCTTCTCATGAGTTGCAAATTCAAACTTCTCCTTGGCCTTTCGCAAAATGGGGGTTGGATATTATTGAAAAAATATAACCTCCTTCTTCCAAAGGACATAACTTTATCATTATCGCTATAGATTATTTCACAAAGTGGGTAGAATCTATTCTGCTCCAATCTCCGAGTGCTGAAACTATCTTTAGCTTCCTCTTGAACAACACCATTTCTCATTTTGGGTTGCTTGCTATGCTTGTTTCGGATAATGGTACACCTATTATCTGCAATCCAATGGCCGAGAAGAAGCATCTAACAAAACACTTAAGCTCATTCCTCATAAAATAGTTAATAAACACAACAAAGATTGGCATATTCAGCTGACATATGCTTTGTGAGCTTATTGCATGAGTGTTCGTATGATGATGGGAACAAAACCTTATAACCTCATGTATGGCGCAAAAGCTATCATCTAGTTGGAGTTGGAAATCCCATCTTTGCGGGTTTCCCTTAGAGGGTTGATCGACGATGAAACCTATCAAGTTAACCATTTGCATCAGCTAGAGATGCTTGATGAGCACCGTTTACAATCCCTCGATCATCCTAAATCTTATTAGTGGTCTCTATCGAGACAATATAATCAAGGTGTGCTTCCAAGAACCTTCAAACTAGGAGACTTGGTTCTATACAAAAATAAGTGGAATGTAAACTTTCCACTTGATCAGAAAGAGAAATTTAGTCCTAACTAGTTAGGTCCTTACATCGTGGCTTATGTATATGGTTTAGGTGCCTATGGATTATCGTCTATGGATGGAACACCTTTAAAATAACTTGTTAATATGATGCATCTTCGTCGATACTATGCATAGTGTTCTAATGTGCCATGTATGTGGTGTTCTCCCAAAAGGGTAGTAATACTACATATATTAACATTTACTCATTTTCACATCATGAATTTTTTTGTGTTTATGACATGACCATGTGTGCATGCATGTAATAAAAGCATACATACGTGTGTCTGACTATGCTAAATATCCATACATCACATTAAACATTTTAAATTAATTATATAATAATAGTGTTCAATTAACATGTAAACAAACGTGTTTAATTAAATCATGATTAGCATCTAATGCAAGCATACATCCATATAAGCAAATAATGTCCATAGCATGAGCATACATAAAATAGAAAACATACACATAAGCAAAGCCATGGTACCAAAACCAATGTATATATATATGTATGGATCAAATGTCATGTACATGTATCAGACCATTGCTATAAAAAAAGAGTGGTTACTGAATATGTGTCTATACAAAAGATCTACAAGTATGTATGTATATCTACATCCAACTACAAAAATGATATACAAGAAAGGGGGTCCTATCCCTGTGGCATGTGGCTCCCTGAGCCCTCTGGCTCTGACGGTCACTCGAGTGCTCTGGGAGGAGGTTGCACGGTGGTCTGTGACTAAGATTGGTGTGAACGTGATGTAGATAGACCCGTCCGTATCCCTCTAAGATCCCACTGTAGTGAACAAATGTCCATCTTCGCCTGGATGAGCTCTTGTTGTAGCCGCTGAACATCTGTCGGGATCATAGCCACTGACTATGCATCGAGCTCATCGATGTGGCTCTAAAGAGTATCATGTGCCATCTCAGTGACATCGACCCTCCTCACTACTACATCTCACTCGATGAGCATTGTTTGCAGCTCCCATGATAGCTGATCTTGCTGTCCCCTAGTGGTTGTCAGCTCTGCAGTTAGGTGCACCACCTCTACACCTCGCTCCTTGTATGCAATCTGGAGATGTGCTACTAGCTCAAAAGTGGGGACATGCCTCCCCACTGAAGCAGGTCAGTAAGCCTCTAGGACTATCCCCTGGATTGGCACAGTAGGGGCCACCTCTAAAATACACTAAGCTATAAGCCCAATCCATCCCTATGCATCCTCTATAATCAGAAAGAGAGAGACAAGGATCAATATCACATGGCATGTGTATGTATATAAGCATAAAACAAAAATATGGAAAGCATGAAAATAACAATAATGCACTATGTATACCTGGATCGTCTAGCTGCCATGTGGGATCAGGGTGTGGATCAATGTTGGGGCCTGCACTGTCGGTATCGGTGGCTGAGTCGGGTGATGCTAACGTTGCTATTGCTGGGATGGTGGAGACTAGTGGCGTTGATGAAATAAAGGTAGCTGGGGGGGAGATGATCTCCTCCACTGTCATAGCCTCATAGGTGCCGCCTCCTCCTCCTCCTATGCACCGCTCTACTGGTGGCCTCTCCTCCTGTCATGTGGAAGCTGGCAGGGCTTGTCCTCCTATGGGCCAGGGTCCCCTCTTGGATCACCCAGGCCAAAAATTTGAGCAGGACGATGCCTCTCCCACCATCGCATGTAGTCCGCTGCCACCCCAATATTATCCACCGTTACCATGGCCGGTACATCATGATCGAGCTCATCATCATCTGAAAAGATGATGTCTATAATGGAGGGGCGAGGGAGATGACCTACCCTTATTGTATTATGATGTGCCCTGGTGTATGTGGGCACATTGGGTAGTATAGTCTGTACATGGCCATGCTGCTGCATGACCCGACTCCAGTAATAAGGAACACTAATATAATCATGCCGAACCACTAAAAAATGGTCTCGTTGTAGGTTCCTAAGGAACCTACTAACATCAACCCACCTAAAATAGCAGTGGGGTCTCCAACGAACCTCTCCTGCGGTGACGGTGTCTAACTATAGCCTCCAAAACTGAAAGTCCCTGAAACACCACTAACTTGTCATGTCATACCAGTGGGCCATCAAGATCTGATACAACCATTACTGGGGAAAACCAATTGGTCAGGTGCACATGATGTGGGCGAAGGCCCACATCTAAAAAAGTGTACACACAGTAAGACTACGGTACTCATAATGAACGTACCATCCAAGCTCCTGGTAGAGGTGCACCAACATGCTATGCCCCTAGGAAAATATAGTCCTATTCTCAACCATCTCTCTGATAATCGAGACTAGGCTCCCATGCAGATGTGAGCCTCGCTCATCTATGGTGATGCAAAAAGTGACTATCACTACCATCACCCAGCATAGCAGCAATGTTGTTGTCCTCGTCTAGTCATACCAGTGAGTCTAGATATGACAAGTGTTGTCACCATTGTTGGTCCGCCTTGTGTAGTACTAGATGCCCTCGCTACGCTCCCATGCCAATCGAGTGTCATCTAGGACCACCCATTGTCTACGGATGGGGAGCCTAAGGATCCGATAGAAATCCTCGAGGGTGATGGTCATCTCTCCACATGGTAGATAGAAAGATGACGTAGTAGCATCCCACCGCTCCATCAGGGCGGTGAGCATACCATCATGGAATCGCATCTTTGGCATAATGAATACGTGCAAAAGACCAACCCAAACCAAGCGTATGATCTCATATTATGATAGGTGATCCCTCTGCTCGTGGATGAGTCACAATGCTCACCCTCCAGGATGCTCCCAGATCTTCGGATACTCCTGCCAAAGGTAAAAAAGTTCTAAGTCAAAAACATGATCATGCTAAGAAAACATATATAAGGACATCTGTGCACTGCGTAGACATCTGCGTGACGTGCCTACGTCCCAGACTGCCATAGTCACTTGGAGGACACTAGTGCATCCTTAGGATGACAACGCGGATCCAGGACCCCAACGCATGTCCCAGACGATAGTGTAAAAAGAGGATGCAGGTGCACATTTGGAACGCCTACACACCTCTATGCATGAAAATATCCAAAATATGAGCTAAAATGCACAAAGATCGAGACTAAGAAGCCTACCTAGTCAACCTCGCGAACTATGATGATGTCTTCACATAGCTACTCTAGCCTTGACATCTCATTCTCTTTCTTGCTTGGCATTTTGCTGACTTTTCTCTCACAAAAGTCAACAATTTGCTCATGGTGAATAGTGAAAATGACCCTTCTAGAGGCCCACCTAGGTATATATAGGCCCCTTGGGGCCCATTTTTCCTAGAGCTCGTAGCCCCCCAGTTTCTCTTGACTTTACCCCACTAATGAGCCTAGTTTTTGGTCTGAATTTAGGGTAGAATCCATAGTTTATTTGCTGAAGTTGACATGGACTTTGATATTAAATGTTGGTATTTCTATAATGTTTCCCTCAAACCATAGATATTGGGTTTAATTCCATTTCTACCAGTTTTAATGAAATTAGCTATTATGTGGACTATCTATATTAATTTTGCATGTGTTTGATGAATGTTCTTTAAGGTGGTTTTAGATGTGCACTTATTATGCGTACTAATATTTCCATGTAGACACACCTGAGGATACTAATTTGAGGAATGCATCCGCCAACTGTTTATTACTGAGGAGGCATTTGAAGGT
The DNA here is from genome assembly GCA_007115665.2 of Sequoiadendron giganteum. Lineage (NCBI taxonomy): Eukaryota > Viridiplantae > Streptophyta > Pinopsida > Cupressales > Cupressaceae > Sequoiadendron > Sequoiadendron giganteum. The sequence goes on along the minus strand of CM021109.1, from coordinate 141,364,087 downwards.
CAACTAGAGAATGAAGACAAATATTCCCCATATCATCTGCATGTAACCGCCTTATATTGGTCTTGCACGATGTTGAGCAGCCACGGGTGTTACTGCAGTGATTGAGTTTACTTTTGGACTTGCATGTCTAGTCGCCCTCCATTATTTTCTTTGCTTTCCCTAAATGGTGTCCTCCTAGTTAATGAAAGTTGACTACCCTATTTAGTGGGTAGGATAAATAAGGTTCATATTCTCCTTCTTCAGGAGTCTGACAGTTCGAAGGTTACCAATTTGCTGATTATTGATGTTGTATCTGATCATTTACTAAGCATTTTTAGACATGCTACTCTTTTGTAATTGCATTTCTGAATGAATAAGATGAAGTTCTGAGTTGAGCATTTGAGCTTAAATTAGTTTTAGAGTATTTAAATTAGTTTTAGAGGATACTCATCCAAGGGGGCCCACTTGGTGAGTAATTTTTCCTTTAGTTTAGTTAGATTAGTTATTAGTTTATGTTTAGTACTTAATTCAGAATCTGGCACTGACTATTCCTGCAACCACTAGAATTCCATTATGTGACTGTTCCTGCAACCAAAGCAAACAGATTAGTTCCCTGTTTGTTGTTTAGATTTTCATTCCTGTCATGAATGTTTAGCTTAGTTTAATTGTTGAGTGATTTTCAACATTTACTTTGTTCCTTTCCATGCAATTTACTTTCAGTATTGAATCTTTCTTAGTTGTAGAATGAAGATGACTACTTTCAAGTTCCTAGTGCACATATTGTGCTGACCCATTTCAAGTTCACGTCCTTGGGTTGACAATTTAAATGTACGTTCATGATGGTTAAAATATCTATTCAGGCTAGATGTCCAATCTCTGAATCATGATTGTAAAGGCTCAGTTATTAAGATCATTGTAGGAGGCCAACATTTTTTGTGTCATTGCTAGGGATGGTGTCAAACTAGGGAGCTCTTTGAAGCCATTGCTAGTTTTCTTTCTGTTGTAGTATTTAATGGAGTTTTCTCTTAGTGTTTAGAAGTTATGATCCACTATTATTTCACCAATTATTTGTGTGAGTTGACTGATGTTGAGTGATACCACATGCATAGAAGAAGAGATGCTTATGGGAGATTCATTCCTAATAATCCAGAGCCATTTCAGCTAGTAGAGCTTCCAAATCTGCCCATAAACGAAGAAGAAGAAGAGTCACATCCCTTTGTCGATACATTTCCTAACTTAACAAATTCTGAAGTTTCCCTTGAAGATCAAAATCTAGTTGAAGAACCCTTTACTTTGGAACTTCATCAAGAAGGCATGGTTGATGCAAATGGAAACAAGTCTAATTAGCAAAACCAACCTGCTTTTCCTTTTCCCATTTCTCAACAAAATGATGTAGACAACCTCAAAAGTATCCCTGCTTCAGTACTTCCTAAATTTTATGGGCTTGTCACAGAAGATCCTAATACATTCCTATTTGAGTTTGATATACTTTGTCGAAGTTATGACTATACCACTGATGCCTACAGGCTTAAGCTACTTCCTACCACTTTGAAAGAAGTTGCATTAAGATGGTTTATGAGCCTTGGCAAAGATATTGTGGAGAATTGGGAGGACATGAAGACTAAGTTCCTTGAGAAATACAAAGAGTATTGTAGGGGCAGTGATATGAGAGGAGGAGACATTTTCAAAATGTAGCAAAAGGAAGATGAAAGCTTGGAGGATTTTATTTCAAGGTTTTTGTTTTGTTTGCAAAAATCTTCACACCATAAACTTAATGAAGACTCACAAAAGCTGATTTTCTTGAGAATAATTAATGAAATTTGCATTGATGCCTTGGACTTGATGGCAGGAGGAGATGTCACTCAAGTTCCTTGGGAGGATATTAAGAAGATATGCCATAATTATTCTAGGGCAACCTCAAAGAAAGGGAGAGCTTACCGATACTCTATGGGTAAGTCATCCACCAATGGAGTTTTAAGGATGGAGATTACTCATTTTATAGCATATTTTAAGCAGGATATCATAAACAATCTAGCTACTCAACTAGATACACTTTAGGCCAAGAAGAAACACGAGGCAAAGGCAATGCTGAGAGAACAATGCCCTCATTGTAGACAAAAGAAGAAGGATTGTAGATGCAAGCTGGTAGCTAACATTAACAAAAAGAAGATTCCACATGAGTTCAAACTAATTCAGACTAAGGAAGACCAAGTCTACTTTGTTGCACAGAAAAGGCCATGGGCTCCAAGACAAGGTATGCCACCAAATCCACTATCTTTTGCTGGGCCATATTTGAATTCCTATTCATTTGGTAACTAGTGGCAGCCCCCATGTCCATCCAGCTATGGAGGATATCCACAAAAATCTTGGGGTAACCCTCCAAATGCTTGGACCAATTATCAAAATTTTGCACCTCAATGGTAGCAGCCTCAAGGGAATTGACAGCAGTTTCAAGGACCTTGGTAGCCACCTCTAGGAAACTGGCAACAAGCACCCTAATGGAGAGGTGGACAATAGTGGCCAAATCAGAAAACCAGTTACATGCAACCACCTTCTCAACCCAAACAACATACTATCATTCCTCCCCTTGCTAATCCCAACCCAAATGTGCCTAAACCCACTCAGTTACCAACTCAGTCCACACCTAACCCAAATAATAAACCACAACAGTAGCCTATATACTTTTCTGATCCAAATCAATTTCCTACATATGTTGTAAGTTTAAGTAACATACATTTGCATTCGGGAACTACTTTTCCAACTCCTATCACACCTATCATCACTGAGCTTCATGTGGAAGAAGAAGAACCTTTGAATGTTCCCATTCAGTCTGGTGCACTTACAATCCCTGAATCGGTTCCAGCTAAACAAACGACACAAAAACCACCATTCCCCCAGAGATTGGAAGTTTCCAAACAAAAGGAAGACAAGGAGGACACCACTTTTGACATTCGAGACCAACTGAAGCATATATGTGTCCAGATACCCCTATTCCAAGCCATAAGAGATGTCCCTATATATGGAAAAGCAATCAAAGAAGCATGCCTCAAGAAGCCGGGCAGGAAAAAGAAAGACCCAACTACAGTTCATGTAGTGGGACAACTGGCTGACATCATGCTTGGAAAAATGACTATCCCCAAGTACAGTGATCTAGGTAGTCCTATGGTTGAAGTTATTATCAATGGGACAAACATAAAGAATGCTTTGATTGACTTAGGTGCAACAATAAATATGATGACTAAGTACATCTTGCAACAACTAAACATTGTGTGTATGTGATTCACTTGTGTAGTCCTGTAGCTTGCTGATAGTTCCACTATTAAGCCTGATGGCATAGTAGATGACCTTGTGGTGATTCTAGATTCTTGGGAGTATCCAACCGACTTCATGATTCTTTCTCCTAAAGCTACACTAGGCGGGTATCCTATCATCCTTGGAAGGCCATGGTTAGCAACAGTCACTTATATTGGATGTCAATCAGGAGACATCACCATTTATAATAGAAGGAGCACCAAAAATCTTTTTCTTTATCCTCCTCCTTAGTCATCCCATGCTAAGGATAATCTTGTATAGCCGCATGTAGGTGAAGAGGCCAAGGAAGCTAACTCTGTGACACAACTTATAATGTTAGGTAGAAGCCAATTCCTACAGCTTCAAAATGAAGATGAAGTGCTATCTAATATACTTCAGAACCACTGTGAGATAGAGGAGGTGCCACCCTTTCATGCGTCTAGTTCTATTGATCCCGTGAAGACACTTTTGTCTGCTCTACCTGATCTTCCTACAACCACTATTTCTGTAGACAGACTTCCTACAACCACTCTTCTTGTAGCCACTCTTCCTACATACAAACTTCCTACAATAATAGGCATGTTCCACACAATGTTTCCATATGAACTTAAGGTACCATATATTAATGAAACAACTATGATAGAGTTAACTACACAAGTACAAGTGATAGGGTAGGGTTGGATGGAAAAATCATTGTTCCATGCTCTGGATCTTACTTGGAAGACCCCTATGGTGTCTCACTTCACCACCTTAATCTATAGGACCTATATCTTGACTAGGCTCCCCTGGTTCTCCTTTCCAACCCAACTACCAATACTTGTTCCTCCAACCAAGACAACCTTGGTGCCTTCCTTGCAATTCTTCCCTTAGCCCTTAATCCACTCTCAAGGCTAACCTACTCCCAATGCTAGATTTCATCTTTGTAGGGGTGTGGGGATGTTCAAACAGGTTCCCACCATCACTTGATGGTTCTTGAGGGTCCATCTACCTTCATTTTCCCATCGCTTCCACCAAACCCTCATCTAGGGTTTTAGTCCACTAGTTCTAGGCTTTCCAATTAGCTCTTCTTCTCTGAGGAAACAGGTTAGAACTCCAAAGTTCTCCAAAGAACATAGGATCTTTCCTTGGGGTTCCTGGTCCTTGTATCTATCCCTCAAAGATTCCAGAGGTCTTAACCCCCAATTGTCCGTACACGGCCATAACCCTCAATTTAGCAAATTAGGCCTTTTTTAAAGCCATTTCCTGACCACACAACAGACTGTCATGAGTTTCTCTCACCAAATGGATTGATGGAGCTTCCTCCTCAATGCTAAGCCTTGGCAAGGCTCATACCTACCCTCTCTACACCGTGATTTGACAGGAAATGAGCACCCCTACAAATCAAGTGCCAAGCACTCTTTGTCTTTCCTAGCCGGACACTGTCAGGCTCGCCTAGGAGAAGACTTTAAAAGTGTTCCCTGATTTGCTTATGATTCCTACACCTAACATATTTACAATCATGGGGTCTAGTCACAATACCCAAGAGGCCGTACACTATGTACAAGGGGAAAGTGATCTAAACCTCCATTTCCAACTAACAAACTGTCAGATCAGCAACTATGAAAGAAACAATTATCTACAAACATAACTTGAACCTGAACCAGGAATCTAATCTACCACTACACAATGCTTGCTTAACACTCACATTAAATCCTACACAATTCACAGTATCCTATTCAATCCATTAAAGGACTCCTTCAATGCAAAAATTAGTAACTTTCACATTAACATCACTGTTCTCCTTTGAATTTCAAAATTTCCAAAACTTCCATTGCTTTTCAACCTTGCTCTCAGGTTAAGGCACACGCTATATAGGTCAAAAAAAGTAGTTATTCCTCCCCTTGGTCGAACATGTCAGTTACATTGTGGCAAAGTTGTAAAAATGCACCATTTTGCCTTTTTTTGCCAATTTCTAGTAAAATGAGTTTCTAAACTCATCCACCCTTTCCACTCCTTAACCTACTGATCACTACTGATCACTCTTGATCACTCCTGATCAAGACATATTCATAAGCCTCTAACTCTATCTCAATGGTCAACATGACCTTCATGGTAACACATCAAAAACAAAAATTCATCCTAGACTTCCTAATTGCCTAGTGTTTCCTAGGTGCTGCTGCACCAACAAGTGTCTAAGGGAAAATGTTTGAATATTAACAACAAATTGGGAGAAAAACAACAACTATCATTGAAAAATTTGCTGAAGGCCCACTAAAATGCATTTGCATGGGATTACCATGATATGAAAGGCCTAGAATCCAATCTTTGCACCCATAGGATATATATCAAAGATGATTGCCAACCAGTCAGACAACCACAAAAAAGAATCAACCCTGCATTGAGGGAGATTGTCAAAACAAAGTTGCAAAAGTTTCTAGATGTAGGCTTTATCTATCCTATCTCAGACAACCAGTGGTATCCCATTAGTGATTGTGCCCAAGAAAGGAGGAAAATTATGAGTCTGTATTGATTACAAGGAACTTAATGCTGCTACTAAGAAAAACCATTTTCCCTTGCCTTTTGTTGATCAAGTGTTGGACTCACTTATAGGAAATCAATACTTCTCTTTCCTTGATGGATTCAATGGCTACAATCAGATTCAAATTGCACTTGAGGACCAGGATAAAATGACCTTCACATGTCCATGGGAGACATATGCCTATTTAGTACTTCCCTTTGGTTTATGCAACACACTTGCAACCTTTCAAAGAGTTGTCATCAACATATTTTCAGATATCTATCTTGACTGCATGAAAATCTATATGGATGACTTTACCACCTATGGTTCTGATTTTGATGAAGCATTGGATAATCCAAGGAAATTCTTACAGAGATGTGAAGACCAAAATATCTCTTTAAATAGTGAGAAGTGCTTCATTATGATGCAATAAGGTGTAGTTCTTGGCCACCACATTTCCCACAAAGGAATTCAGGTAGATCCTACAAAAATTGAGGTAATTACTAATCTACCTACACTTGCAAAACAAAAAGATGTTAGGATTTTCTTGGGACATGCAAAATATTACAGGCGTTTCATAAAATACTTCAATAAAATAGAAGCACCCTTGTATAGTCTCTTAACCAAAGATGCTGAATTTCAGTGGACAAAAGATTGTGCCACAACATTTTCTGACTTGAAGGCAACCTTGACTCATGCTCCTATACTTAACGGACCTAATTGGAAAATTCCTTTTCACATCCACACTGATGCATCAGATTATGCTATAGGATCAGTCTTAGGACAGAAAGAAGGATCCATTGAAAATTCCATTTATTTTGTCACCAAAAAATTACAAGGAGCTAAATTCAATTATACAGTAATAGAAAAATAAATGTTGGTAGTAATCAACGCCCTGAACAAATTTAAACACTGCATAACAGGCTACCAAATCTTTGTGCACACTGATCATGCAACTATCGAATACCTCATGAACAAACCCCTGATCTCAGAAAGGTTAGCCAGATGGTTATTGATATTGCAGGAGTTTGACATAACCATCATGGACAAACTAGGTAAGGCCAATGTTGTTAGAAATTTTCTTTCCAGACTGACCACATCAAAAGAAAATCAAGCCATAGGTGACTCCTTTCCTGATGAGCATCTATTTTCTATTACTGTGCACACACCCTGGTATGTTGACATAGCTTATTACCTTGTGACAGGGAGAGTTCCTCCTCACTTCTCTCCAAAAGAGAGAAGAGTGCTCATTGAAAAGTCTTTCCCTTTCACATGGATTGTTGGATGCTTGATTTATACTGGACCAGATCATGTTATGAGAAGATGGATGAGGGAAGATGAAACATATGACATTCTGCATGCATGCCATGATGAACCTTGTGGAGGGAATTTTGTAGCCAAAAGAACAACATTGTAGATTTTGAATACAAGATACTATTGGCCTACACTCCACAAAGATGCAGGAAGATATACAAGGAAATGTGATAGGTGCCAACAAATGGGCAAGCCAACCAAATCAAATGAGATTCCACTCTACCCCCAAGTAGTAGTCACTCCCTTTGACAAGTGGGGATTGGATTTTGTGGGACCCATTGATCCCTCATCAAACGGTAAGTCTTATATCTTGGTATGCATTGATTATGTAACTAAATGGGTAGAAGTCAAGGCCATGAAGCATGCAAGAGACAAGTAAGTTGCAGAATTTCTTTATGAAGAAATTTTCACACGATATGGAGTGCCAAGAGAAATAGTAACTGATCAAGGAGCTCAGTTTACCTCAACACTTATTACAACACTAGTCAATGAATATAACGTAAGTCATAGGAAATCTACTCCTTATCACCCTCAGACCAATGGACAAGTTGAGGTGACCAACAGAGAGATTGAAGACATCCTAACCAAAAAATTAGCTATTCATAGGAAGGATTGGGCAAACAGGTTATCAGAAGTAGTTTGGGCCTACAGGACCACCTGGAAAACTACTACAAGCTTCACTCGATTTGAGCTACTGTATGGGAAGACATCTATGATGCCTATTAAATTCGAGCATAAAACTCTTAGAACTATAATAGACCTAGGGATGAATATCTCTGACGCACAAAAATAAAAAAATCATGCAGCTGAGTGCTTTAGATGAGATGAGGAAGACAACTTGGCACCACACTAAAGTCATGCAAAATCAAAGAATATAATGGAATGAAAAATTTATCAAAGAGAAGAAATTTCAGCCAGGTGAGTAGGCATTGCTTTATGACTCATGATATCAAGACAATGTAGGAAAATTGTAGACAAGGTGGCTAGGACCATATGAAGTTGTTGAGGTCTTTCCCAATGGAGTTGTTCAACTCACCACCGTTTATCCTATCAGATTCAAATTACTATTCAATGGTCATTGTCTCAGATTGTATCACAAACCAACTTCCAAAGAAGAGTTCCTACAACAATTTAACCAACCTCCAACACTAGAGCTTCCTGCAGTCGAAGGCAGTGGACCTAGTGTCCCTCCTTTTGGCTAATTAAGGTATGTACTTGTCATAATAAAGACTTCTACTTTTGTTGAAGTCCATTTCTTCACCCATCCATGCATCCGCCCATCCGTACCCCCTTTCTCTATCTTCCATCACTTCATTCCACCTCACATCATTCCACTTCATCATTATTGATTGCTCAATTTATTTCTTCAAAAGGCGAACAATACTTGCTCCAAGATATTTGCAGTGTATCCTCCACAAATTCAAGTATGTGTGCATTAATTGCTCTCTTAATTATCTTTTTAGTGCATTCATTTAATCGATGTACGATTAGTATAGACGTTCACATAATTTTCATACCCCCTATCAAATCACTACTTCCATATCGCATGTGTAGACACATGTCCAAATTTAGTTTGGGGGGAGGAAGGAAAGATGTAGGTACATTGCCCACATGTCAGTCCATGATTTGTCTGCATAAGTAAATCTAGCTGAGCCGATTTAAAAATTTGAAATGAGGGATGAATCATATCTATGATGTGAAACTAAATTTCCATCGCCATTAATTTTCATCATAACTCCTTTTATTACCTCGTCTTTGCCATTATTGACCCTATCATAATATCGAATTGCAAAAGGTAAAAAAAAATAGAGAAAGAAAATTTAGTCGACATTGGTGCAGGACAATTTCAACTAACAAGTGCTATAGAAAGGAATTTGTTCTCAGATAGGAATTATAGGAAAATAATTTTGCAGAGTGACAGTGATTATAGAAAATGAGAGGCAAACTAATTCGAAATGAGCGTTCGGCTCATGATACCTTATTGCAAGATGCATAGTGCCTGACTGAATTTAGAAACTATGGCTGGTTGGACTACTTCCTAAAGCTGGATGGTTTTGATGAAGGCATTGCACTTGAGTTCACTCAAAAATTATCAGAGGGAAAAGCTACAGTAAAAGGATTGGAGGTTGTGGAAACTGAGGAGAGAATTGCATAAGTTACAGGGTTACTTGTTGACGACGAGCATTACCCTGTTTCTATAGATTCCAGGTCAGCAAGGGCCATATTCACAATACATGGTGACCCTCCAATCAACATAGACAAGTAGGGTGCCAAAAGAACCTCTCTGCCCAAGCCATGGAAGCAGGTAGCCATCTACATTATCACTTACCTCACTTATGAAGGTCGATTGTCAAATTTACATTCATTTCATTTCAAAATTTTGAGTCACATGAGGCATGGAAGAATGATGAATGTGCCTAATGTCTTATACAACTTTCTATCCATCATGGCAGCTGAAAAAAAGAAAGGCAGGGACAACTCTATCTCACACCATTTCCTTATTAAATTGTTGGTTGAAAAATCTTTGCATGATGTAGCACCCGAGATGACCTGGGAGGAATTTGTAAATGTTAATCAATTTAGACCTGAGCAACTACAGCCTAGGGCTTTACCTCAGACACACAGGTTTAGTAGGAGATTAAGCACAACTGAAGCCACCCCTAGTGCTTCAACCTCTGGTGTTGGCTCTGGTATGAATTCTCGTACAACAAAAGGAGACACCATGAAAGGATATCAATCAAAAAGATGGAACACTTTGATTGATGAGCTGAAATAGGCTGAACCTCATTCCATTCAAAACTATCATGCAACAATAAAGAGGATTGAAAGGTACATTTAGCTTGGGAGAGAAAAGGGCCAAGAGTGGCTTCCCTTGAATTTTCAGCCACCTATCCTCTTGTGGCTTGTTCCAAATTTCAGATTCTATCGCTATGACATTGTTGAACAAAGGCAAAGATGGAAAAGAATTGATAGAATGGGAGGATTCTACTGGGAACTTGAATCACACTCAACATAAACTGATATTGGACAACTATCAGTTGCAAATTTTAGAGCTTTGACCAAGTAGAAAATATCTCTTCCTCTTCTGGAGGACCAAAAAAATGTTAAGTTGGGGGGAGTGATGAGCCTAGTTTCTGGTCTTAATTTAGGGTAGAATCCATAGTTTATTTTCTAAATTTGGCATGGAATTTGATATTAAATGTTGGTATTTCTATAATGTTTCCCTCAAACAATAGACATTGGGTTTAATTCCATTTCTACCAGTTTTAATGACATTAGCTATTATGTGGACTATCTATATTAATTTTACATGCGGTTGATGAATGTTCTTTAAGGTGGTTTTAGATGTGCAATTATTATGCGTACTAATATTGCCATGCAGACATAATTGAGGATACTAATTTGAGAAATGCAACTACCAGCTGGTTACTACTAAGGAGGCATTTGAAGGTCAACTGGAGAATGACAGTGGAGATTCCCCATGTCAACTGCATGTAACCACCTTATATTGGTCCCGCATGATGTTGAGCATCTGTAGGCATTACTGCAGTGATTGAGTCTGCGGTTAGACTTGCATGTCTGACTGGATTCCTTGCATGTGTAGCCGCCCTCCATTGTTTTCTCTACTTTCCCTAAATGGCGTCCTCCCAGTTAGTGGGAGTTGACTGCCTTGTTTAGTGAGTAGGATAAATAAGGTTCAAATTCTCCTTCTTCAGGAGTCTGAGAGTTTGAAGGTTACCAAGTTGCTGATTATTGATGGTGTATCTGATAGTTTACTAAGCATTTCCAAACATGCTACTCTTTTGTAATTGTATTTTTGAATGAATAAGATGAAGTTCTGAGTTGAGCATTTGAGTTTACATTAGTTTTAGAGGATACTCATCCAAGGGGGCTCACTTGGTGAGTAATCTGTCCTTTAGTTTAGTTAGATTAGTTATTAGTTTATGTTTAGTACTTAGTTTAGAATCTAGAACTGATTGTTCCTGCAACCAAAGTAGACAGAGTAGTTCCCTGTTTTTTGTTCATATTTTCATTCCTATCATGCATGTTTAGCTTAGTTTAATTGTTGAGTGATGTTCAATATTTACTTTGTTCCTTTCCATGCAATTTACTTTTAGTATTGAATCTTTCTTAGCTATAGAATGAAGATGAATACTTTGAAGTTCCTAGTGCACATACTATGCTGACCCATTTCAAGTTCACGTCCCTGGGTTGACAATTTAAATGTACCTTCAGGATGGTTAAAATGGCTATTCAGGTTATATGTCCAATCTCTAAATCACGACTGTAAAGGCTCAGTTATTAAGATCATTGTAGGAGGCTGACACCCACCATGCTGGGGGAAAAATCAAGAGGGGGGCATATAGTCACCTCTTGATCTTGATCATATTTTTCCTCCAAATCGATGAATTTTTCTTGATCATTCTTCTCTTTGTGGTAGTTTCTTCTGATTTTTTGAAACTAACTCAAAAGTTTAGTTTTATAGGATACAGTTTTGAACAATTCTTCATGACCCTTGTGTTGTTGATTGTTGAGCTCAAAAGTTGGGGGCATCCTTGGTACCGGTCAACCCAACCAATGATGACCTCTGCGGTCCCTCTTTCTTGCACACATTTCCATAAAATTCAGATGTCAAGTGAAATATTTCTTCTGTTTTTTAGTGAGGTTGATTTTCCCCAAAATCGAGCCCACTAAAGTGGGGGCAAAATGTAATGTTGCAAAATTACACCTACGGGAAATTTGACATTTTTGCATCTTGCCTAGCATTTATGACACCTTAGAAGCATTAATGAGAAAATCCCATGAGACATAATTTCACAATTCTGACTCCATGTGGATACATGGAGAAACGACAGAAGCCTGATAGGTCATTTCTTGAAAACATAGGCCTTGGATGCTTGTGTAGCGCACGGACATCCACGTGGCACGCTAGCGTCCTAGCAGTTTTTTGAGTCTGAAACGGTGAATCTAGAACCCTGACCCTTGTGACACATGTCCTTGAAGTTAGGTCTCGAGTAAAACGTCTCTATGTTGTCCTAACATGCATAAAAACCCCTTTTTGGCCCTCATTTTGGGGTTGGAAGCCATCAATTCAAACATTGTTACCACTTGCTCTAGTCTTGGGTAAGCTCTATCCTTGAATAGAAGCACTATTATAGGCGAAGCCATGCCAGATTGAGGTCCCTCCAGCAACTACTAGCTCTCCAACAACTATTAGCTCTCAAGAAAGAGCATCGCAGCACGTCTGTGTGCTCTGGAAGAGGGTCTTGACCCGTGGGTAACACTCTCTCTCCCTATCACTCTCTCTAACTAGTACATTTATTACTTTTTGGTACAGGCTCTACTCCGAAGCAGGTTTTGTTTTCACCACACACTTTGTTTACTTCCTTTACACTCTTTTCCAAACCTGGTTTTTCGTGGAGGTGGGAACACCAATACAGGGGTCCGACTGAGGCAGGCCCCTATACAACTCCAACCTTTTTCCCTTGATCTTTTATGTGTAAATTATAAAGGGAAACTTGGAATAAAGATTCAAACGCATGAAGGTAACCTTGTTTCAAGTTCTCTAGCATTTCCCTTTAATCTCTAGCTTTTTGTCAATTGTTTGATCCTTCACTCTTCTTGACCCGAGTCGAGAAGTAAGATTTAGTTTCATTTGTTTGAGCTGTTGAACTCTTCGTGGCTCAAGACACCAACATGTCTTGTGGACAAAAACGTGCGATGTTGGCATCCTGAAACTACGTTGACATCTTTTGGCCAAGATCTCCTTAGCTAGGGATAGAAATCTATAAGTCTTGCTCTTTCGGGGCCTGAAGCTACTTTTTCTTTATCCTTCATAGTTTCATTGATTCGTTCAGTTTGAGGTGTATAAGGGCAGTTCGTTCCCTAGTGATCTCTTGAGAATAAAGAGACCCCTGTGTAGTGAATCCCTCTTATATTACACCTTGTTTGACATGTGAAAATTTTATTTCATTCTAGGTCTTAACATTCTATTGTTCAAAAATGTTAGTTTCAATCTTTTCCAAAATTACACAAAAAAAGTTAGTAAATAAACATTATAGTTATTCATTCAATACATTCCCTAGTTATGAGAGTCTCTTAGTGCAAGATATTGAAAATGATCATACTTTCCCTAAACTTACACCCTCTCTTATCTCCCCTATTTGTGTGGATGGTGTGATAGAAGAGCATACAAACATAGATAACCATGATAATCATATTTGTTCTTCTCATGATACCTCTTCTTTTAAAGATGAAGGTTTCTTGGTGAAAGAAGGTACAATCATTGAGAATCATGGTGATCTTGCTTGTCCTTATCCTCATGTCCCCTTTGGGAAGATGTCATAGAACAAGAAAATTAAATCATAGACACATTCCTCAACATCACCTTACCTAATTTCCATTCTCCTTTGGCCTATGGGAGTGATAAGACTCTTAGATGTCCCCTCTCACCTAAAGAAACCCTTATTGAGCAAGATAATTCAAAAATTGGTCATCCCCTATTTGTTATGAAGTCATTTTAGAAGAACCAACCTTTGATTGTCAAAAGTAGTTGGTTTATAGTTCTCCTAAAGCCCTTCCTCCTAGGGAGGATATGATGATACACAATAAGGATAACATTGATAATAATAATATTGTATCCTTAGAAAATGATGAAGAGACACCATTATACTCTCACTCACTAAGGTATTTTAAGGTTATTCAACCTCAACTTATCCTTTACCCGCCTTCAAACAAAACTTCAACTAAAAAACAAACCTGAACTCATCCTTTATCTGACTAACAACAATGTTTCGCACACACATTACAAAAGAAACAATCCACACCCTCCACAATCAACCTTGACACCTTTACCTTTGCCTAATCCCATATTGCCTCATGATCCTTGATTAAATTCACACATTAAGGAGTATGATCTTGTTGAACAACTTAAGAATACTCCTCCAAAGATATCATTATGGGATCTTATTCAAGCCTCCCCTCACTATCACAACATGATGCAAAATGCCTTACAAAAAGTTCTTATCCCTTCTAATGTGCAACCAAATGACATAACAACTATATTTCAAGGAATAAATGATATTGTTTTTCACCAAAGTAAGCTCCCTCCTTTGGAAGTATTAAAACAAAATGAATATTTCATAATAACATCTGAATACAAAAGAAAAGGGATCAAGAGAACTCTTGTAGACACCGAATCAACCCTTAATGTGTGTAGTGTGATCCTTTTGGATAGGATTTGAATTGATAGATCAAAAATTCAATCTGATTCTTTATCTATTAAGGGATTTGACAATGTCACAAATAAACCGCTTGGTGTGGTTACTTTACCTCTTATAGTTGGAATGGCTACATTGGAAACACTGATCCACATTATACCTCAAGAACTTTCATATAATCTTCTCTTAGGCAGACCGTGGATTTGTTCAATGAATGGGGTGCCTTCCACTTTTAATCATAAAATGCAATACATCTACAACAACTAAGTCCACATACTTGAAGCTGACCCCAATCCAAATAGTTGTTTAAACAAAAATCATTTAAACACATTAACACCAACCACACAAGTAGAACCTGCACAAAAAATAAACAAAGAACAACATGTTGACAAAATAACAAAGCTATTAGATGATGATTGGGGTTCCTTAGATTTCACACCTACATTAATGGGAGAATACAAGATCATACACAAAGACTTTGAAAAGGAAAAATCAGTTTTGTCAATGCAAAACTCGACAGATCCTTCGTAAGCATCCACCTCAACTAATTTAGACAAAGAAGTGAACAATGAACAACCACTCGATCCAAAAGCAATGAATTTTTTTTATGGAAAAGGTTATGAGCTTATGAAACAACTTATATAGAGTGGAAAAGGATGTGGTGCTAATGAACAAGGTATACACAACCCTATTGAGCCTAACACATAGATAATGACTCGTAGTCTTGGTTATTATCCTGTGATCAAAATCACCAAGCCTTCACCTCATATCAATACCATAACAAACCACCCTTCTAAACCAACCTTAACACTAGTGCATCCTGAATTGATGGACACTAGTGGTCTCGAACGTGATCCTTTGCAACACTTGAACCAAACAAAAAAAAGTCACTTAATGTCAATGTCATCTCACAAAACACTAATGATTTAGATTTTACACACTCCTCTAAAGGAGAATGCAAAATCTCACAATATATAGAGCCTTGCATAGGTATGACATCATGTACTAAGCAAGACACATCTTTGTTACAAGATAGAGGAACACCTTCTACCTTTGACCAAGAGGTATCTTGTCGAAACTCCTTGAAGATCACTTGATATCCCTTCCACAAAAAAATAGAAAGAAATTCTATTACAAGACTTGATTTTGCGCCTACCACCAAGTTCATGGTCATTATACTAATGAATGTAAGGCTTTGAGTAAGAAAATCCAACATCTTAAGGAGTTTGGTATTCTTCCTTATGTGGGGGCACCTAATTCCTCTAATCGATACTGATTTTTACTCTACCTTGCATCTCATCAATCCTTTTGGCTCATCCTTGTTCTACACTAAGTGGAGGCAAGGGGTTAGTTAGCCTTGTCCTTGTATGTCACTCATCGTTGTCTCTTTTGACTAGTCATTAACCTTTTATGAACATATAAGAGCAAGCTTGGGATGTAGATGACATGCCTTAAGTTGACTCACATTTGACATACTACCCTTTTCATGACATAGATTGTCGAAAACATATGACTTGGCATAGGGCTTTCCGAACAAGTTCTCATGTCTTCTTCTTCTCCTTTAAATAATTTTCTCATATTAATGGTGTTAACAACCAATTTAAAGTGGGGGCATACATCAACACTCACATTTCATTGTGCAATTTTATTTTTCTTCCAATTCCCTCTCTTGGAAATATTAGGTATAATGTTGCTCAGGATGAGACATTGTACTTGTCCTCTCTTGGAAACAAGATGAGACCATTTGCACTGTTCCTCTCTTGGAGACATTGAACATAATGTTCCTTAAGATGAGACCTTACATGAACCAAGAAAAATACCTTTGAGCATTCCTTACACCATTGCATTTTCTTTTGTGGCACCTTATCAAAGTTAGTAGGAAGTATAACTTTGGTATGGTTTGAGCGGGAAGCCCAACCAGTGGAATGACTTTCCCCATAGCCACCTGCATATGTGTGAGTGCATACCATCCATGAGTGTGTATGTATCTCACCTTTTTGGCCTTCTCACCTAACGAAAAACCAAGAGTTTTGTCACCTCAGAGTGAGTATGCATCTTTGGACAAACAACCTAGATCTGATCCACAACTAGCTGGACAAATGGTCAAAGCTTGATCCACCTTTTTACTTTTGCTTATTCTTATTATTCCTGCTAGTTATTTTCATTTCATGATCATATATCATGTCTTGTTAAAAATCATTCACTCTTGTGCATGGGTAAGTGCACCAATCTGTGACACAATTTAGGTGCCAAATCGAAAAAACAATTAAAAAAACCTCGAAATAAGCCCTTTGGCGCATGCCGACCACCAAATTTGGCATGCGCCAAATGTATTTTTAGACATAAAAAACCAAAATCGGGTTTGGAACCTTCATTTTGTCTTCAACCCGCGGCTTGAGGAAGAGGATTTCAGGTCTACAACTCACACTCGCCAAATATCTTCCATTGTTTGCATCCTTAGCTTGCCATTTTCCACGAGGATGCCACCAACACATTGGAGAGGTCGAAGATTGCAAAGAGGTGTGTATTTTTATTCTGTTTATTTTGAATTTGATTTGGAATTCAAATTTAAATAGATTTTTATAATAAAACTTTGTTCTAATTCTCAAGGAATGAATCTCCACCTCAAAACATTGAGAATTCACAATCACCCCCTCATGAAGAGTCTCCTATGCAAGAACAACCCGAAACCCCTCCATCAATTCATAGGAATTGTCAAGGAACACAAGAAAATATTCAAAATCTAATTGAAAATAATAAAAGAGACATTCAACAATTAATTGCAAGATTAACCGAGCATGCCGAAACCCACTGTTATAGGAGAGGGATTGCTAAATCATTGAAGTCAATTTTAATTCATATAGGATAAATGAGCGAGCAAATGAATTTCTGGTCAACTAAGAGACATGAGATGAGACAATTTTATGCTAATGGTTTGTCATATGCAAATGTCAAAAAACTAAAAATTAGCAAAGCCAAGTTGTGTGTCCTATTTAAAGAACCAAAAACCAATGAAGCTTTGTCCCATGCATGTAGGAGGTTCCTCATCCATTGGTGCCACCATGATTTAATTAGAAACAAATTTTGGGAGTGCTGGTGGATGGTATTTGACCACCCTCCATGCAATAACCATGAGGTGCCGCAATACTTTTTGAGGAAACTCTATTGCGAGTTTGTCCTCAATAAAATGCTAAACTATTGTGACATCTTAGACTTTCAGGGTAGAGGTGGGGGCTCCACACATGATAGAACTACTGCATGATGTAATCCACAGTTAGCACCGAGAGCCTTGGGCAGACCCATGGTGGAGTATGTCATTGTTCCTTCCATTGTTAGGGATAGTGTAGGGGTGGACATGATGAAGTCGATTGGCTCACTCACCCAGACCATTTTACAGTGTGTGAGTCCTCTAGTAGAGCCTGGTGTGGAGGAGACGTGTAGGCCCCGAGCTCCACCCCACCATTGTGGCACTTGTGGTGTTGTTTGCACTTACAATTATCAGGGTGATTGTGATGCAGCTACACAACCTACGTCAGTTGCAGAGGCGATGGCTTTCACATATGATATTCTGAATGATACATTCGACATTGACACTTAGGTAAAATTTAGCAAGTTATTTTAATGTTGTTTATTAAAATATATTTTGAAATTTAAGAATAACTAAATTAGTATAATTTTGATATGATGAAATTTCAGGGTCGCACTGTTCATGAGGGATGCTCTATTCCTACAGACCCTTATACATTCTCGACGATGAGTCCATAGGTATGCAACTAGTATTAAAGATATTATTATTGCATTTGAACAGTTGAATGTTATATTTGAATGTTTGTCTCATAACATGCTTCAGATTTCAAACAGTTTCTTGGTCCACCTTCTTCCTCCACACCTCGCAATTCATATCCTCAAACAACGTACACTCATGTATCCTTTATTCATTAATGGTGTTGTATAACTATGTTAGCTAGTTTTCATAATTTTGCGTATATACAAATCTAAGAAATTGATGAGAAACACAAACATTGCATTCAAGTATTCCTTGATCATGTCACATTATGTTCTCCTATATCAACATGATACCTGAGATATTGTTTCATTTACAACTATTGAAAAGAGATAGCCTTGGTGATTTTGGTGGTACGACGGGCCATGGAGTTGCTGCAGCAATAGCCAGTTCTGATCCATTGAGAGAGGTATGGAATAGATTAGTCGATTTGACATTATATTTGCTCTTTTATGGTCTATTATAGAAAATTTTCACGATAATTTTATGTAGTTTAATTTATATCTTCATGGTTTCTACAGGTGGTTGTCACTAGAGATTGTGGATGTGGTGATGCTTTAAATGTGCATGATGACTATATGTATGCGCTAAGTGATTACATTTTGTTATATGTCATTCCATAATTCAATTTCTATGTTTTAACATATTTAATTTTAATTTTATCAGTTGAAGGTCCAGAGTGAAGAGAGGAGGAGTAGCGGGCATGTTCAAAAGACAAGACAAGCAACAGTCACTCCATCCAGCTGAATTTCGAAGGCAGCACGAGATCTGTTTCCTTCCCCAAGAGGGAAATGACTATGTATTAGTATTGTTTTTTGTATGCCTATGTGGCATTTTGGAACATACATTTTGTACTATTGATATATATACGTGATATTTTATGTCCAAATGGCTCCTTTGTACTAAGCCTATATGGTTTTTTTGGATATATTTATATAATTTTATCAATATATATCATTGTATAGCCTTTCAGATTTTTCATTAAAGAAACTCTTATTTTGCTACTGCCATTCTTGAATGATTTTATCATGCGTATCGTGTAAGTTGTATGCTTTAATGTTGTAGGTATGGATTTTTTTTACATCTAATGCTTAATTAATTACTGTCGAATGCTTAATAAGCCCCATCTAAAGCATATTGTATAAATAAGATCCATTCATGGTGGTTTGTATCCTTTGGAATTCTTTAATTACTTGTGCCTCACTGATTCAGAGGCAAGGAGGCTCAAACCCAACCAGTTTGACAACTTGCCTTCAAGGGGATCCTAACAAGATTAATACAACCTATTTTGAGCAATATACACAACCTCAAAGCCCCATCAAACCAAAATCTTCATTCAAAACCTTACCCAACAATCCAACCTTGTAGCACTCTGATGCAAATCCAAGGTGGAGAAGACTCACAACAATGGAAATGTCAATTCTCAATCAAGAACTCTTCTTCATAATGATTCAACCTAATAGGCATCAACCCATCCTAAAGGGTCTCAAATCCTCAACCTTGCAAATAAACAAGTCTCCACCAAGGCCTTACAAAGACCATCAACATTCATAAAATGGCAATTGAATCAATTGAGAACAATCCCTAAGTCAGATTCATCAAGGTTTCCAAAACTCACATTTGTGACTGGTTATTCTTGTGATACTCAAAACTCAGTTTTAGCCTGATTTCTCCCAACCTTTCCAAAACACTAGACAATTACAAGATGGATTGAGATACCCTTTTCAGGGCTACACAACATACCAAAGAATCAGTGGTCACTCTTTTGGACTGACATAGACTTTCAACACACCTACTTCAATTTTGGCTTCACAATTAGCCCTTTTTGCCAAAGGGACCACCCTTCGAACTTTAGGTATCTACCCAAACGCGTTGGACAGTCTTAGGTCATGGTGCCAAACCTCAAATTTTTTCATTATTTTGTGTCTACAGAGCGTCTAACTCACTGTCCCAAGAAACCCTCCTAAACCTTCACAAAAACAAGGGTTTTAAAGAAACATACAACTCCAAACCTCTCTCAACACTTCCAAAGCCCCAAAAACCTCAAAATACTTCTGCACAAACTCATCAGACCCTCGCATAACCCTTACAAGCATTAATTCTTAAAAAGATCTCTTTGGTTCCTCACTTCCATGTTGGAAAACCCTCGTTCAGTCTTAGAATAGTCACAAAAATGCCACATAATTATGACTCCTTATTCCAAAATGAGTTGACATACTTATTATAACATGTTTTAAATCAATCCACTGAGATATAGTAGCAAATAGAAGGTGGATTGATTGTTACATCGCAAATTTCCCCTCAAACCCTTGATTTAGCAACACTAGGACAGTCACTGTTTGTGTTGGTTCTCTCTACAAACAAAGAGTTAAGACACCAAATAAAAAATAAATGAATTAGAAAATATATAGAAACATCCTCTGAAATTATTAGACCATGAAGAACCTATATGTTCCCGTACAACACTCAAAAAGATCAAGAAAACAATATTTTCCAGAAAATTGCTCAAAACCGCGGTGTTTATTGTGTAAAATTATTACAAAAATTCTTCCACTCTCTCATTCGAGCCTTGGTAAGGATTTTGAAAGAATTTTGCAACAACCATCTTCTCCCCAATGCCAATAACCAACCTTGGGATTAGTTGGTCCCTTAATTACATTTGTTTGTGTTAAAGTTGCTTTGTCAACATTTTACAACTTATATGATTTCTAATTGACTTCTAAGACACAAAACACCCTTTATTTGCATTATTCTTGATCTCTCAAAGCTTATTAGACAAAATAAACCTAAAGACACTAACATTTCCCTATTGATGTATTTAAATAAATAAAAATTGATGATGTAGTGTAGGTGCTCATGCACCAAACTCAAAACCCGGTCCAAGCCTAATTTATCCCAACCTTTCCAAAACACCTGACCATTTAAAGGTGGATTAAGATACCCTTTTTAGGGATACACAACATATTCCAAAACCAATAGTAACTCTTTTGGACCAACATGAACTTTCAATACACCTCCCTCGCTCTAGGCTTCACAATTAGGCCTAATTTCCAAAGGAACCCCCTCACAAACTCACCTCCAAACCAAGTAAACTTGAAATAGTCTTAGGGATGCTCACCAAACTTAGGATTCTCCCATTTTAAGAGCCCCAAGAACTTGTTCTATTCCTCTACTCACAAACCATCCTAAACCTTCACAAAAACAAGGGTTTTAAAGAAACTCATAACTCCAGACCTCCCCCATTGCTTCCAAAGGTCAAAAAACCCCACAATACCTCTGCCCTAACTTAAAAGACACTCACAATCCCATTCCTTTTAGTATTTTTCAGATTCAGTACTTGAGTTCCTTACTTTCATGGTGGAAACACCCCTGAACAGCATTAGAACTTCACACCCCACTGAGTTTATTCATTCTCTCGGCCTCCAAAGTATTCACACACCAAACTAATCATGGTCCATTGCAATCCACTAAGAAATAGGGTTAGAACAGTAGGTGGATTGGCTAATGTGTCATGGTATTGCCCTCAAAACCCCTAACACATAAAACATAGTAGTAACCAAGTTTGATGATCCCACACACACCAACAATGGATTTAAACCTTCAGAACATATTAAAAGAGAGTAAACACATATGCAATCAAGTATCCAAAGCCTCAAGTCATGATAGACTTGTATGGGCCTATGCAAGGCAAAGAAAATTCAGGAAAACAAAGAAAACCAGTAATCAAAATTTTCAAAAGTATATTTTCTTATTAGAAACTGATCAAAATCAACCCTCAACTTGGGGTATTACAACAATATATCTTGATACCACCTTCCAACTACCCCTTGAGCCGATCAACCACCATAACCACCCTTTGTTAGACTTCTAAGATGGCAATTTGCCAATTTTTCTCTTAATTACCATTCATTCACAACTTGATTTTGCAAATACCACCTAACTGACCTATTAATTCTTTTAAATACAATTACAAGGTATTTCCATAGCATATAGAGATATAGAGAGAGAATACAATAAATATTTTAACTAATAAATTGTAAAAAATGGATTTTTGTAGTTTATATTCATGTCATTGATTACATTGCATTGCACATCTTTCAAAGTCAAAGCATTACTTCACTTTGCATAACTAATAAGTAGATGCCAAAAAATTAATTACAATATAGTTTGAACAAAGTAAACCTAAACAGTTATGCAATTTCTTCACATTGCATAAGTAATAACTAGGAGCAGCTGCCAATTGCATTTTCTTATCATGGCATTCTATGAGACCAAATTTCTTTGAGATATTTTTTCAAATAGTTCCCTGCCTTGTCTATGTTACCACATTTTTCATACATGTCTACCAAAGCATCTTCTCAAATAGTTCACTGCCTTGTTGCTATGGCTAAAAGCCTAAAACAAGTGATTTTGAACAAGCTATGGATGCTTCGAAAAAATATATCAAAAGCATAATAGTAAGCAATAGCATAGAGAAGGCAGTGAACTGTTTGAAAAAATGCATCAAAAAAATTGCTTTGAAATGATAAATTTAGTTGTGCTTTCACTCTTCTTTAACATTGTATATCTGCTCCTTTTTATAACAAGAGATAAAAAAACGTAAAAAATTGTATAACAAGAGATAAAAACTATCTTTTTTGAAATCGAAAGGCATTTCCAAAACATAGAGATATAGAGAGAAAATAAAATAAAGAGTTTAACTAATGAAATGTAGAAAATAGATTTTTGTAGTTTATATTCATGCATTGCACATCTTTCAAACTCAAAGCATCACTTCACATTGCATAACGAATAACTAGATGCTGATAGATGACAAAATTTCAATTACAATATAGCTTTTTACAAAGTCAACCTAAGCAGTTATGCAATTACTTCACATTGCATAACTAATAACTAGGAGCAGCTGCCAATTTCTTTAGCTTGTCATGGCATTCCATGAGACCCCATTTCTTTGAGGCATTTTTTCAAATAGTTCATTCCCTTGTCTATGCTATGGCATTTTTCATATATGTCTACCAAAGCATTTTATCAAATAGTTCATTGCCTTCTTGCTATGGCTAAAATCCTAAAATAGAAGCTTTCGAACAGACTATGGATGCTTGGAAAAAATCTTTCAAAGCATAATAGTAAGCAATAGCATAGACAAGTCATTGAACTTTTTGAAAAAATGCGTCAAAGAAAAGTGGTCTCATGGTGATGGAATGCCATGACAAGCCATAGATAAGGCAGTGAATTGTTTGAAAATATGCCTCAAATAAATGTGGTCTCATGGTGATGGAATGCCATGATGAATACCTATGGTGATGGACTATCATGGCATTCCATCACCATGAGAACACATTTCTTTGAGGCATCTTTTCAAACAGTTCGTTGCCTTGTCTATGGTATGACTTTTTTCATACATATCTACTAGAGCATTTCATCAAACAGTTCACTGCCTTGCTTCTATGGCTAAAAGCCTAAAATAGGTGCTTTCGAACAAGCTATGGATGCTTGGAAAAAATCTATCAAAGCATAATAGTAAGCAATAGCATAGACAAGGCAGTGAATTGTTTGAAAAAGTTCCTCAAAGAAATGTGGTTTCATGGTGATGGAAGGCCATGACAAGCCATAGACAAGGCAGTGAACTATTTGAAAAAATGCCTCAAATAAATGCAGTCTCATGGTGATGGAATGCAATGACAATAATCACCATGAGACCACATTTCTTTCAGGCATTTTTTCAAACAATTCACTGCCTTGTCTATGCTACCACATTTTTCATACATGTCTACCAAAGCATCTTCTTGAATAGTTCACTGCCTTGCTGCTATGGCTAAAATCCTAAAACAAGTGCTTTCGAACAAGCTATGGATGCTTGGAAAAAATCTATTGAAGCATAATAGTAAGCAATATCATAGACAAGGCAGTGAACTGCTTGAAAAAATGCATCAAAAAATTGCTTTCAAATGATAAATTTAGTTGTGCTTTGATGCAGAGCCAAGGTGGAGAAGACTCACAACAATGGAAATGTCAATTCTCAGTCAAAGAACTCTTCTTCATAATGATTCAGCCTAATAGGCATCAACTCACCCTCAAGTTTTTCAAACCTTTAATCTTGAAAAATAACAACAAATCTCCATGAAGGCCCTACAAAGACTCTCAACATTCATATAATGGCAATTTGAAAACAATCTCCAAGTCAGGTTCATTGAAATCTCCAAAACTCAACATTTTACCCATTTAATAACAAGTTGTCCTTGTACCCCTATCATCAGTCCCAACACACTCCCACCATGCTTCTTCACTATTTTATCAGTGTTATCTATCTATGTAGTTACAAACCTTGATTTCTTTACTCACATCTACAAGAACATGACATTCTATGGTGCCCACCATAAGAATTTCACACAAACCTGATGTCATTACCTCCTTTGCTGCTACATCGGTCCTTATATCCACTGCCCCATATTACCAGACCTATAATGGTTCCCAAAACCATAATTTTTGATTTCCCTCACAACACTTACAGGCTCCTTGTTCCCACACATGATTACTTTGGCTTTCCCTTTCACATCCTCTAGAAGTGGAGTCAAAACAAACGTATGGCTATCTTTCCTTATGGTATACTTATTTTCTTTCCCATCATGCATGGCACACCTATCATACTTCCATGGTCTTCCAAGGAGTATGTGACAACAATCCATTGGAAGAATGTCACAAATAACACTATCCACCAATATATCTAGCAATCTTTTCATCTTCATTCTCATGACGACCAGATCTTAAACTCAATTAAACAAACAACTTGTTTACTAAACTTTTCATCAATTTCTCTTCAAATTCACTTGATTTCTTCAGTTCTATAAAACTCCAAGACAACATGTCAGTTTCCCAAATCACCAAAATCATATTCTAGACCATTATCAGCATCTAATTGACCGATCTTAACAAAAAAACCTGATCAAAGGCATTGAACCAACCAATACTTCAATTTTCACCAAAACCTCCTTGATACAACTCACACTCCCCAAGGCTAATAGAAATACATTCTTACCTTCAAACTATTATCAAACTTACAAGAGCCTCATAATCATCATGCTTCTAATAGAAACAAACCAATAATATATTCGCATAACTCTGAGTTATCAGATTTATTGATTTTCATAGTCATAAAACCATTCTCCATCAAGATTGCACCCTAGTCTAAACATCAAATCAACAACCTTAACCTTTAAAATTTTCCCAAATCATTGAGATACCTTTGAAAATGTTATTTAAGAAGTCACATCACAAATCTAATCACAAATATCACTGGCCTCTATTTTAACACTCATTTCATCAATTTCCTTGTAGGTTAGCAAAGTCCTAAATCAAGTGACACAACTCTACCATCTTTGCATCAACACAAGATTGATATAGTTTTGGAGACCCATTATAGATTATTTACACATATCACACAAACATTGCCAATTGTTTTGAGAGAAACATCAAAAAACTAGTCTGATACGTTGCTCTCAGCCATAAATTAGGCCAAATTTGCAAGGTGACTACAAAAAAAACATCTCCAAATCACTAACCAACCTTAAAAAGTCTTTTTTCATATCTCCAAACTTAGAATTCCATCATTTTCAAGAGTTATTAGATCCACTAAAACATTTAAATATCAAAACCCTTGAATATAGACTTTGCAAGCAAAATAATGAGGGTTTCTTGAATATCACCTTCCACATCTTCTACCAATGTTCCATATCTTCCAACACCTTTAAATACACCTACAAACATCATCTATACCCTTCTCAAGCCATGGAAAATTCTATTTCTTCATTAAGCATGACTGTAGCATCAAATTTTGTGTGGAAACCTTCAATTTTTGTGTTTAACAACAACTTCATCTAAGCATTGTTGCATTCCCCTATACCTAAAATCATAAAAAACATTCAAAACACCCTGACATTAACCTACTCCACCAATCTACTTGGCCTACATTGGTGGAGTAGTGATGAAATGCTCTATTAGACTCTCAAACCCACTGTAAAAAGAACTATACCAACCCCCTTTTTGCATGCCTTACAATGCCTTTTATAACTTTTTCCCTCTTAGCAACTGCCTTTCTAACTTCTCATCGGCGCAACTACCCTTTTAACTCTTAATCTTCCTTGATTTATGCTCTCTCTTGCTGCATAATTACATCATGATTACTTTTTAACAACATTGTATTATTTGCATTTTTTATATTTTCACCTCCTAGTGATTTATTTTATGACTTGATTACATTGAAATTAGCCATTACAAGGTCTTGACACATAATTTTGGCTTGAACATACAAATTGGACAAATTAGCCTTTTGAAGGCATTACAAGCCATAGACAAGGCAGTGAACTGTTCGAAAAAATGCCTCAAATAAATGTGGTCTCATGGTGATAGAATGCAATGACAATAATCACCATGAGACCGCATTTTTTTTAGGCATTTTTTCAAACAATTCACTACCTTGTCTATATTACCACATTTTTCATACATGTCTACCAAAGCATTTTTTCAAACAGTTCACTGCCTTGATGCTATGGCTAAAAGCCTAAAACAAGTGCTTTTGAACAAGCTATGGATGCTTGGAAAAAATCTATTGAAGCATAATAGTAATCAATAGCATAGACAAGCCAATGAACTACTTGAAAAAATACCTTGAAGAAATGTGGTCTCATGGTGATGGAATGCCATGACGAATCCCTATGGCTATGGATTGTCATGGCATTCCATCACCATGAGAGGGCATTTCTTTTAGGAATTTTTTCAAACAGTTCACTGCCTTGTCTATGCTACGACATTTTTCATACATGTCTACCAAAGCATTTTATCAAACAGTTCACTGCCTTGCTACTATAGCTAAAAGCCTAAAACAGGTGCTTTCGAACAATCTATGGATACTTGGAAAAAGTCTATGAAAGCATAATAGTAACCAACAAGCTATGGTCTCAATGCTTTTTTTCACATGAAAATCAACACGATTTTATTCGCATTTTTTTGTAGGTTTTAAAAACATTTTTTGCCAATTTTTTAGTTTTTGCCGATCAGAAGAGAAGTTTCTAAGCATCACGGTGTCCAAGTAATAGCATGCTGAGGTTCACAGCCATTTTGTACTTTGGACCCTTAAGGGATCAATCCGGTTGAATGTAGCTCAAAGCGATTCCATGTATTTGGGTGTGAAAGAGGAGCATGCCTAGTGTAAACATACCTATTTAGATGTGTTGGAATAGCTCGTTTGGTCACACTAGCTGCAGAACGAAAGTTGCACCACTTTGCAACTTTCAACTACTTGCATTCAACAACTTTATCCTCGAGTGAAAATTCACCACCATAGGAAAAAGCCTCTGAGATAGCAAAAACCGAGCAAGGTTATTGTAGAGGGGCCCAACATGATCCCATAGGATCAGATGAGAAGTTTCTAAGCATCACGGTGTCCAAGTAATAGCATGCTGAGGTTCACAACCAATTTGCACTTTGGACCCTTAAGCGATCGATCTAGTTGAACGTAGCTTGGAGCGATTCAGTGTATTTGGGTGTGAAAGAGGACCATGCCTAGCGTAAACATACCTTTTCAGACACGTTGCAACACTTCATTTGGTCAAACTAGCTGCAGAACGAAAGTTGCACCACTTTGCAACTTTCAACTACTTGCATTTGACAACTTTTTCCTCGAGTGAAAATTTGCCACCATAGGAAAAAGCCTCCAAGATAGCGAAAATCGAGAAAGGTTATTGTAGAGGGGCCCAACATGATCTCATAGGATTAGATGATAAGTTCTAACCATCACGGTGTCTGAGTAATAACATGCTAAATTTTGCAGCCATTTTGCACTTTGGACCCTTGAGGGATCGATCCGGTTGAACGTAGCTCAGAGCGATTCTGCGTGTTTGGGTGTGAAAGAGGACCGTGCCTAGTGTAAATGTACCCACACATATGTATTGGAACAGTCTGTTTGCTTAGACGAGCTGCATAACGAAAGTTGCACCACTTTACAACTTTCAACTTCTTGCATTTGACAATTTTTTCCCCAATTGAAAATTCGCCAGCACAGGAAATTGCCTCCGAAATAGCAAAAACCAAGCAAGGTTATTGTAGATGGGCCCAACATGATCTTGTAGGATCAGATGATAAGTTACTAAGTGTCACGGTGTTTGAGTAATAGCATGTTGAATTTCGTAGCCATTTTGCACTTTGGAGCCATAAGGGATCGATCCGGTTGAAAGTAGCTCGGAGCGATTCTGCGTGTTTGGGTGTAAAAGAGGACTGTGCCTAGCGTAAATGTACCCACCCAAACATGTTGGAATAGTCTATTTGTTCAGACGAGCTACAGAATGAAAGTTGCACCACTTTGCAACTTTCAACTATTTGCATTTGACAACTTTTTCCCCGAGTGAAAATTCGCCAGCAGAGAAAAATGCCTCCGAGATAGCAAAAATCGAGTGAGGTTATTGTAGATGGGCCCAACATGATCTTGTAGGATTATACAAGAAATTTATAAGCATCATGGTGTCCGAGTAATAGCATGCTAAATTTCGCAGCTATTTTGCACTTTGGACCCTTAAGGGATCCATTCGGTTGAACGTAGCTCGAAGCAATTCCGCATGTTTGGGTGCAAAAGATAACTGTACCTAGTGTAAACGTATGCACCCGGACACGTTGGAACAACCTATTTGGTTAGACGAGCTACAGAACGAAAGTCGCACCACTTTGCAACTTTCAACTACTTGCATTTGATAACTTTTTCCCCGAGTGAAAATTCGCCAACACAGGAAAATGCCTCCAAGATAGAAAAAACCAAGCAAGATTATTGTAGATGGGTCCAACATGATCTTGTAGGATAAGACGAGAAGTTTCTAAGCATCATGGTGTCTGAGTAATTGCATGCTGAATTTCATAGCCATTTTGCACTTTGGACCCTTAAGGGATCGATCCAGTTGAACGTAGCTCGGAGCGATTCCGCGTGTTTGGGTGCAAATGAGGACCATGCCTAGTGTAAATGTACCCACCCGCATGCATTGGAATAGACCGTTTGGTCAGATGAGCTGCAGAACAAAAGTTGCACCACTTCGCAACTTTCAACGACTTGCATTTGACAACTTTCTCCCCGAGAGAAAATTCGTCAGCACAAGAAAATGCCTCCGAGATAGCGAAAATCGAGTGAGGTTATTGTAGATGGGCCCAATGTGATTTTGTTGGAATAGATGAGAAGTTACTAAGCATCACGGTGTCCGAGTAATAGCATGTTGAATTTCGCAGCCATTTTGCACTTTGGACCCTTAAGGGATTGATTTGGTTGAACGTAGCTCAAAGTGATTCCGCGTGTTTGGGTGCGAAAGAGGACCATGTTTAGCATAAACGTACCCACCCAGATGCGTTGAAAAATTCCATTTGGTCAGACAAGCTACAGAACGAAAGTTGCTCCACTTTGCAATTTTCAACTACTTGCATTTGACAAATTTTTCCACGAGTGAAAATTCACCAGCACAGGAAAATGCCTCCGAGATAGTGAAAATTGAGCGAGGTTATTGTAGATGGGCCCAATGTGATGTTGTAGGATTAGATGAGAATTTACTAAGCATCACGGTGTCCGAGTAATAGCATGCTGAATTTCGCAACCATTTTGCACTTTGGACCCTTAAGGGATCGATCCGGTTGAACGTAGTTCAGAGCGATTCCATGTGTTTAGGTGTGAAAGAGGACTGTACCTAGCATAAACGTACCCACCCAGACACGTTGAAATAGTTTGTTTGGTTAGACGAATTGCAGAATGAAAGCTGCACCACTTTGCAACTTTCAACTAGCATTTGACAGCTTTTTCTCCGAGTGAAAATTTGCCAGCATAAGAAAATGCCTCTGAGATAGCGAAAACCGAGCAAGGTTATTGTAGATGGGCCCAACATGATCTTGTAGGATTAGATGATAAGTTACTAAGCATCATGGTATTCGAGTAATAGCATGCTGAATTTCATAGCCATTTTGCACTTTGGACCCTTAAGGGATCGATCTGGTTTAATGTAGCTCAGAGCGATTCAACATGTTTGGGTGCGAAAGAGGACCATGCCTAGTATAAACATACCCACCCAAATTTGTTGGAATAGTCTGTTTGGTCAGATGAACTGTAGAATGAAAGTTGCACCACTTTGCAACTTTCAACTACTTGCATTTGACAACTTTTTCCCCAAGTGAAAAATTGCCAGCACAGGAAAATGCCTCTAAGATAATGAAAATCGAGCAAGGTTATTGTAGATGGGCCTAATGTGATTTTTTAGAATAAGAGTTTCTAAGCATCACGATGTCCGAGTAATAGCATGCTGAATTTTGCAGCCATTTTGCACTTTGGACCCTTCAGGGATCGATCCGGTTGAACGTAGCTTGAAGCAATTTCGAGTGTTTGGGTGTGAAAAAGGACCATGCCTAATGTAAACATACCCACCCAGATGTGTTGGAACAACCTATTTGTTCAGACGAGCTATAGAACGAAAGTTGCACCACTTTGCAACTTTCAACTACTTGTATTTGATAACTTTTCCCCGAGTGAAAATTCACTAGCATAGGAAAATGCATCTGAGATAGTGAAAACCAAATGAGGTTATTGTAGATGGGCCCAACATGATCTTGTAGGATTAGACAAGAAGTTTCTAAGCATCACGGTGTCCGAGTAATAACATGTTGAATTTCACAGCCATTTTGCACTTTGGACCCTTAAGGGATCGATCTGGTTGAACGTAGCTCAGAGTGATTCCGCGTGTTTGGGTGTGAATGAGGACCATTCCTAGCATAAACGTACCACCCAGACACGTTGGAACAGACCGTTTGGTCAGACGAGCTGCAGAACGAAAGTTGCATCACTTTGGAACTTTCAACTACTTGCATTTGACAACTTTTCCCCGAGTGAAAATTTGCCAGCACAGGAAAATGCCTCCGAAATAGCGAAAACCGAGTGAGGTTATTGTAGATGGTCCCAACATGATCTTGTAGGATCAGACGAGAAGTTACTAAGTATCATGATGTCCGAGTAATAGCATGCTAAATTTTGCAGCCATTTTGCACTTTGGACCCTTAAGGGATTGATCCGATTGAACGTAGCTTAGAGCGATTTCGCATGTTTGGGTGTGAAAGAGGACCATTCCTAGCATAAAATTACCCACCCAGATGCATTGGAACAGTCCATTTGGTCAGACAAGCTACAAAACGAAAGTTGTACCACTTTGCAACTTTCAACTACTTGCATTTGACAACTTTTTCATCGAATTAAAATTCGCCAGCACAGGAAAATGCCTCCGAGATAGCGAAAACTGAGCGAAGTTATTGTAGATGGGACCAACATGATTTTGTAGGATCAGACGAGAAGTTACTAAGTATCATGGTGTCTGAGTAATAGCATGCTAAATTTCATAGCCATTTTGCACTTTGGAGCCATAAGGGATCAATCCGGTTGAACGTAGCTCGGAGTGATTTCGTGTGTTTGGGTGCGAAAGAGGACCATGCCTAGTGTAAATTTACCCACCCGAATGCGTTGGAATAGATTCTTTGGTCAGACAAGCTATAGAATGAAAGTTGCACCACTTTGCAACTTTTAACTACTTGCATTTGACAACTTTTTCCCTGAGTGAAAATTCGCAAGCATAGGAAAATGCCTCTGAGATAGTGAAAATTGAGCTAGATTATTATAGATGGGTCCAATATGATCTTGTAGGATCAAACGAGAAGTTACTAAGTATCATGGTGTCTGAGTTATAGCATGCTGAGTTTCACAACCATTTTGCACTTTGGACCTTTAAGGGATCGATCCGGTTGAACGTAGCTCAGAGTGATTTCACTTGTTTGGATGTGAAAGAGGACCATGCCTAGCATAAACGTACCCATCTGGACATGTTGGAATATTTTTTTTGGTCACATGAGCTACTGAACGAAAGTTGTACCACTTTGCAATTTTCAACTACTTACATTTGACAACTCTTTCCCCGAGTGAAAATTTGCCATCACAGGAAAATGCCTCCGAGATAGCAATAATCGAAAGAGGTTATTGTAGATGGCTCCAATGTGATTGCGTAGGTACAAATAGAGATTTCATAATCACCATGGTTTACGAGTAATACCCTGTCAAATATTGTTGTCATTTTTCACTTTGCACCCTTAAGGGATCGAGTCAGTTGAACCATAGTAGTTGTTTTGTTGAATGTCATACCCTAAGGTATGTTAGAGATGACCTAGGTTGCATTGATTTCTATGAGGCATATGATGCCCCTACCTTTTCAACCCTAAGCAATATGATTTTAGGGGTACTCTCAATGTTAGGAGTAACGTATAATGAACCATACCCAAGCCCTTGAAATTTTTGTCATTTCTCTAGAAAAACGGGTTATCTTATTCCTTGTTGATGTAGACCAAGGCTACCATGTCATGTGAATCCCCCATGTTTCTTAATGACTAGGAAACCCTTACCACATTGATCTATCGGTAGGGTTGCTTTCTCTTTCTCATATTGGTACAACAATTTGGAGATGTCTTCCTCTATAACCTCTTTGTTTAGCTCTCCCCACTTGGAGAAAACCATGGGTTCAAATTTGATGATAGAAGAGGCTTTTTTATATGTCTTATGGTTTTCCATATGTATTAGGAGAAGATGGGAGTTTTCCTACATAAAAATACCCTTTAAAACCATAATCCCTCAATCCCCATACCCTCTTAATCCCTCAACCCCTCAACCCTCAACCCTCAACCCTTAAACCCTAATCCATCAACCCCTATACCCTCTTAATCCCTCAACCCTCAACCCTTAACCCTTAAAACCTAATCGCTCAACCCCCATACCCTCTTAATCCCTCAACCCTCAACCCTTCAACCCTAATGCATCAACCCCTATACCCTCTTAATCCCTCAACTTCTCAACCCTTAACCCTTAAACCCTAATCCCTCAACCCCATACCCTCTTAATCCCTCAACCCTCAACCCTCAACCCTTAAACCCTAATCCCTCAACCCCCATACC